>JAEOAD010001964.1:0-25771 GCA_036365145.1 Orientallactaga sibirica | reverse complement strand
AACTCAAAAACTTAAATAATAAATCAAACAACCCAATTGAAAATGGGCTATGGAACTAAATAGAGAGTTCTCAGAAGAAGAAATACAGATGGCATATAAATATCTACAAAAATGTTCTACATCCCTAATCATCAGGGAAATGCAGATTAAAACTACCTTGAGATTCCATCTCACTCCTGTCAGATTGGCTACCATCATGAAAACAAATGACTATAAATGCTGGCGAGGATGCAGAAAAAGAGGAACCCTTCTACACTATTGGTGGGAATGCAATCTGGTCCAGCCATTGTGGAAATCAGTGTGGAGGTTCCTGAGACAGCTAAATATAAATCTACCATATGACCCAGCTATACCATTCCTAGGCATATATCCTAAGGACTCATCTCACTGCCTTAGAGATACTTGCTCAACCATGTTTATTGCCACTCTATTCCCAATAGCTAGGAAATAGAACCAGCCTAGATGTCTCTCAACTGATGAGTGGATGATGAAGATGTGGCACATTTCCACAATGGAGTACTCAGCAGTAAAGAAATATGAAGTTATGAAATTTGCTAGAAAATGGATGGATCTGGAAAGGATTATACTTAGTAGGTAACCCAGGCCCAGAAAGCCAAACATCACATGTTCTCTCTCATATGTGGATCCTAGCTACAAATGATTGGACTTCTATGTGAGTAAAAATAAAACTCAGTAGCAGAAGCCAGTAAGCTAAGAAAGGGGACATAAAGGGAATAGGGAGGGAGGGAGGGGGACTTAATAGGATAGTATTATATATCTGTAAGTAGAAGAACAGATTAATGGGGGTGAAAAGGCCTAACTGAAGTCAGGGGAAGAGACTGAGTAAAGGAACGGTGGAGGAAGGGCTAATCAAAATCTAAGAGGATATAAAAAAGTCATGTGGAAAACTACTTTTCTGGACAATGGAACACTCAGAAGCCATAGACTGTTACTAGAAGATTTTCAGTGCCAGTGAAGGGATACCTTCCAGTGAGTTGTTGGCCAGGGAGGTCATAGATACCCCCAAAACATTATAGGCCATTGCTAGGCCCTTGGTTTCCCACCAGGAATAGATGGTAAGACCCTATTGCTGAAGACTCCACATACTTGGGTGGCAAGTTCACTGAGAAAACCTGCTGGATCTGAGCTGAAATCCTCATCCATGTGGACCACATGACAGGAAGTAGAAAAAGCTATGGTGCATGCAGTTCAATAGGAGAGAGAAAACACCAGTGAAGGTACTCAACAGTGGACACTGCAAGCTTTAAATTTGGCCAGCCAGGCCAAATGAGCCAATGGGTACAATAGTGGCATGTCTGTTATGGGGGAAAACCAACTGCTCTCTAATTGGACTGGAGGCCTGCTCCATGGGAGGGAACACATCCCTGATACTGAAAACGTACGACAGGGGTAGTCATGAACCCTAAGGGTATAATGTCTGCTGGTGTCTTGCTAAATGTATATACTATGCTCACCAAACTGCCCAGTAAGCACTTCTCTTAATGTCCACAGCCATATATTAATGCTGCTCTCACTTTTGGTTAGAGAAGCTTCTCTTTTTAGATGGTGGCAACCTTGGGATAACTCAGAAGGCACCATGGTGCTGAGAAGAAGGGACAGAGGAGTGCTCAGCACATCTCAAACCTACCTTCCAAGGTTCAGGGTCCATTGCAGAAGAGGGGGTGGAAAGAATGTAAGAGACAAAGGAAGAGTAGGACTCCTTACAACATGCCCCTCCAGACACAAAATGGCCTGGATATCCATGACCTCACAGTGCCTGACACCACATAAGACCATCATAATAGGAGGAAAAGATCCTGACATCAAACTGAAAAGAGAGACTGATTGAGAGGGAAGGGGATATGAAGGAGAGTGAAGTTTCAGAAGGGGAAAGTGGGGGAAGGGAGGGAAGTACCATGGGATATTGCCTACAATTAAAGAAGTTGTCAATAAAAAAAGGAAAGGGCTGGAGAGATGGCTTAGTGGTTAAGAGCTTGCCTGTGAAGCCTAAGGACCCTGGTTCAAGGCTCGATTCTCCAGTACCCATATAAGCCAGATGCACAAGGTGGCTCATCCATCTGGAGTTCATTTGCAGTGGCTGGAGGCTCTGGTGTGCCCGTTCTCTCTCTCTCTCTCTCTGCCTCTTTCTCTCTCTGTCTGCCACTCTCAAATAAATAAATAAAAATAAACCATATATATATATTTAAAAATATATATATATTTAAAAAAAGAAATTATCTTAGATTTTCAGTAAGTATATAAAAAAATTGAGGCAAATAAAGATCCTTCCTCATTTCTTCATGTATCTTTCCCATTGGTAAACAGCTCAACCATCTACTAAAGCTCAAAGCAAAAATCTAAGAACTAAGAGTAATGTTTTCTATTTTCTCCCCTCTATATTCACAATGTAAGTAAATCTGTAGGTCTAGTCTGCAAAATATATCACATATGCATCACTTTCTGCCTCTTTAGCCCACACTCTATCATTGGTTCTGCTACAAATCTTGTTCCTCATTCCCTGTGACCAATTAACTACAGAACAAACCTTTTCAAAATATAAAGCAGATCATCTACTCCCTTTTACAAAACTTACTCCTGACCTCTCATCAGGCTTAAATTCCAAAACTCGTTTCACGGGTAAATGGCTTATTTATCACCACATATCATATAACTGCTACACATCTCTCCACAGCCATCCAGTAGCTACAGTACTACTTTATATGATGTCCTCTAAAGATCCAAGCTCTTTCCTACTTCACAGTTTTGCAATCGGACTTACCTTTACCTGTAATAATTTGGTCACAATTATTTGTATAATTGGCATATACATTACTGAAGTTTCATCACAAATATCAGCTCTTCAGAGATCACTGGCCTTACCAGACTGTCTCTTACACTGATGTCTTCAGTGCAAGTACCATTTCCTAAAAGTCCGTGTTCCCATATTGTTTCCCTATTTGTTTTCTATCCATGTTTACAGAATTTAAGCTTCATGAGAACAGGAAGCTTGGTAGTCTGTCTTAGCAGTGTATTCAGAATACCTGGAAAAGTAGGAGATTCTCTAACAATACCTAATGCATATTCCTAAGCATGTCACTGGACTTCTATACTTGGCTCACATTTACAGACTACTACTACTAGACTTAACTCTGGTCCAGGGAAGACCACAGTGGATAAGTCATGACTCTTTCAGAAAAATTTAATATTATACTCTGTTTATTTAATATTATACTATGTTTAAATTTAAGCATTTAGCTCAACAACCAGTAAGATGGGGGTTTCTTTTTTTTTTTTTCTTTTTCATTAGTTAGCAATTTTCTTTTTTTAAATAAATATATATTTTTTATTTATAATATTCTGATTTTACATTCATAGTATTGGTTCCATTGTCCTCCTCCCCGTCCTCCCACTTTCAAAGGGGCCCTCATTAATGGAGAATGTGGATTGTGCATTGTGAGTTTGCTCAAGAGTTCTGGTGGATAGGTCCCAGTCTCTGTGCATAATGCCCCAACTTGTGACTCTAACAATCTTTCCGCCCCCTCTTCCGCGAGTTTCCCTGAGCCACATTGGGGTCATTTTAGTTCTGCTTCCTTGATGAGGTTTTGGGAGCCTCTGTGTCTCTGGATATCTGGCTTAGTTGGAGTTGGATGTTCTCTGTGTTTATCTCCTTCAGCCTTTTTCTGGTGTTGTGATCGCCTTGAGCGCTGTATTCTTGCCCTTCCCCTGCGTTGTTCTATGGTTTCAGCTGGTAAGGTGTGGTTAGCTGATCCTCCCTTCAGGTTCGTTGTCCACCTGAAAAGAGATAAGCAAAGGGAGTTCTCAGAGGAAGAAATACAAATAGCAAAAACACATTTAAGAAAATGTTCAACATCCCTAATCATCAGGGAAATGCAAATGAAAACAACTATGAGATTCCACCTTACCCCAGTAAGGATGGCTAACATTAAAAAAAATAATGAAAACAAATGCTGGTGAGGCTGCGGAGAAATAGGAACAAGTCTTCACTGTTGGTGGGAATGTAAAATGGTTCAACCACTATGGACAGCTATATGGAGACTATTGAAAAGGATGACCATAGACTTACCAATGGATCCAGTTATTCCCTTATTGGGCATTTACCCTAAAGGTCCCAAGCCTCAGATCAGAGACATTTGCTCAACCATGTTTATAGCTGCTCAATTCATAATAGCAAAGAGCTGGAATCAACCCAGGTGTCCATCACTAGATGAATGGATAAGAAAGATGTGGTATATCTATACTATGGAATTCTACGTAGCAGTAAGGAAAGATGAAATAAGGAAATTTAAAAAAAAATGGTCAAACATGGAACAGATCATCCTCAGTGAGCTCACCCAAGCACAAAAAGATAATCGTTGCATGGTCTCATTTATCTGTCTCCCCTAACCGGATTCCACGTGACATGTGGCCAAACCTAATAAACACTCTGAGGACGAGACAAGAAGGAGGGTGGGATGGAGGGAGGGTAAGGGTGGGAGGGAATGAGAGGGTGGGAGGGAGGACAAGGGGGATACAAATTGGGACCCAAAAGGGAAAAATACTACAAAACCCTTTACTCTGAACAACAGGCTAAAACAGTGATCCTCCAGCAGGCCTACAGAGGGAATACTCGAACTACAGGAACCTGGAGAGAACATGATGAAGGCCAACTTTAATCTTGTCCTGCTTCTCTTTCTCTTCTCTCTCTCTCCCTCTCTCTCTCTCTCCCTCTCCTCTCTATACTCACTTTCTCTTTTACATTATATATCTTTTTCCTCCCTCACCTTCCTAGGTGCAGACTTATAACTCCCAGTGCCAGCAGGGGGTTAACTTCCACAATGAGCTGTTGATCTGAAACACCTACAAGGTTCCCCCAAAAAGACAGACTTCGGTCAGAGTTCTTGGTGACCCACCAAAGGTTAATGGTAAGACCCTACTGTCGAAGACAGCATATGTGTGTGAGACCAAACACAGAGAGAGACCTGGCCAGAATATGGAAGAAGGTCAGTCCCCAGACAGTTAGCTAGTCTAGTACCAGAGGGTGCTACACGAGCAACTGGGGGAAAATGTCTGACATTGGTCCAAACAACTTGCAGTCTAGGATACCCGGCAGGAAACAATCTGACGTAATGCTCATACAAGTGCAGTAGTGGCAAATAGCCATGGTGGGTAACCAACTGCTCTTGATTTGGCTAATAAATCCATTCAGTGGAATGGAACTCATTGCTGGAACTGGGAAATAAGTCAAAGCCATGTACAAAAAATGAGCTCAGTCTCCAAGATCTAGAGGCCACCAAATGTGGGCTAGAAGAGAGCCAATTCATATAATGTTCCCTCCAAAACATATATGGTTATCCCTTCTATCTAGTACTAACTTCTCTCTCCGTTGGAGAATTTGCTTATCTCTTTTAAGATGGGGGTTTCTTGACCATTTGTTTTAGTGGTGTACTATTAGAATGAGAATGAAAATAATATACAAAATAAGAAGTTCTAGAAAAATTGTACTTTATCTATTTACTCCTATTGTGCTTTCCTTCAGTGGTAAGAATTAAGTGAAAATCTGTGGTATAAAGTCTGTTACAGAAGGAAATAAATATGAATGCACCTTTTATAGGCACATACTGAAAAAAATTAGGGAAGGAATTCCCCACACAAAAAATCAGGGAGTGTTCAAAGTGGCCTCCTTACTAAGTGCCAGTGGGCCAAATGTCTCTCTTCACACCAGGTGACTCACAGAATTTGGTGTCTTGTAAGGGAAATTATGTATGTGCTTACAGTATATAACTATTAAACAAGGCCCTTTTTGACTGTCACACAAGTCACACAACCTACCTGATCTCTTTGAGGAGTTTGTACTCAGGGTTTGAGTTCCAGGCAGGATATGTTACAACCTACTGGTCACACAGTTTTGCTGCATCTTAACAGGGTAAATACTCCAAGAACAAAGTCACCATACACTACTGTCAGGTCTGGTCCTACAGAGTTCTTATAAAATTCCTCAACAACTGCCTGACACAAGATAGATGTGCAGTAGCCCTTAATCCTTTAAAAACAGCGCTTTTAAGTGCTTTTCCACTGTGACAAAGCCAACAGGAATGGACCAGGGTGATCTGTGTGGATGGAGGAAGAAAAGCCTTTTTGAGATGAGCAACCAATCCTGGAATACATCTGCAGTCACAGGGGCATGTAAAGGTGCACCTGCAGATTCACCGTTTGGACTATTAGCATTCGCCCAGTATGGGTAACTTTGCAGTCAATCTTGATAGACAGATCTTCCTTGCTTGCAAGAACCTGTAAGGAGAGAAAGAAATGAAGGAGGGGAAAGAACAGAGGCGTGTGGTGAAAGTAAAGAAACGAGTCAGGGAGAGTACAGAAGAGGTCTATGCATACGTCCACCATGTGAGAAAGGAGGCCATGTGAGGTCACTTGGACAGGACAGCGCCCGGGGCCTAGAGAAGAAGGGTGGGGAAAATGGGCGGGCCTACAATTCCTTTAGCATCCCACCCGACCCAGGTGCCCAGCAACCGTTGTGTAAGCCACACGCAGCTCAGGCTGGCAGGGCAGCCATGGACTCACCTCCCTGGCGCCGGAAACTGGGCTCAATTTAGTCGGGCGGCTTTTCCGGAAACAGAAGGGCGGGGCTGCTGGCAGGAAGGGGCGGGACCTACGGTGGCCAGCAGGGCTCATGCGAGGGGTGGGGCCTATTTTAGCGGGAGGCTGTGGGTTTGAAGGACTACTTGTGAGGAGAGTTGCAAGGGTTCTTGGGCCCCTGCATTCCTCGGGTTGTGCTTTGTGTTTAGTCAACGCTTTTCTTTCAGAGTCTCTTCTGAATATTATATATTGGGTTGTTGAATCCAGGAACGAACATGATATCGTTGGGCATTTTACTGAAGAAGCAGCACCAGGGGTTACTGCTAGATGTAATTTGTCAAAACTAAAATCATATGTTCCCTGAAATCAACTTTAATGTATTTAAGCTTTTAAAAAATTTATTTTTATTTATTTTTTGAGAGAGACACAGAGAAAAAGACAGAGAGGGAGAGGGAGACAGAGCATGGGCTCACCAGCAGTCTCTCAGCTGCTGTGAACGAAATCCAGATGCGTGCACCCCCTTGTGGGCAAGTGTGGCATTGCGCCCTTGCGTCACTTTGCATCTGGCTAAACGTGGGACCTGGAGATTGGAACCGGGTTCTTAGGCTTAGCAGGTAGGAGCCTTAACCGTTAAGCCATCTCTCCTGCCCTGTTTTATTTTAAGGATTTTTGTTTGTTTGTTTGTTTTCGAGGTAGAATCTCACTCTAGCTCAGGCTGACCTGGAATTTACTCTGTATTCGCAGGGTGGCCTTCTACCTCTGCCTAAGGAGTGCTGGGATTAAAGGCCTGTGCCACCACACCTGGGCTTTTAAAAAGAATTAAAAAAATTATTTGCAAGCAAACAGATAGAAGAGAGATAGACAAGGAGAATGAGCATGCCAGGGCCCCCAGCCTCTGCAGAAGAACTCCAGATACATGTGCTTCTTTGTGCATCTGGCTTTATGTGGGTCCTGGGGAATTGAACTCCAGTAGTTAGCCTTTCCAGGTGAAGGCCTTAACTTCTAAGCCATCTCTCCAAATCTGTTTCCAGTCAAGACTAGCTGGGTTCAAAGTTCAGCATGTCATTTCTAACAGTGGGAGCCAACAAGAGCATAATCTTTCTGAACTTGTTTTCTCAACTCAAAGGTGGTTGTGGAGGTGGTGTGAAGTGTACAGGACAAGGCTTGGTACAAAGTCAACAGCTGATAAACTTAGCAATATAAAAATTATTTTATTTTTTCTTATGAAATCTCATGCAAAATCCTTTATTAGAAACAAATGGAAGCAGAGCTGTTCTGGTTGAAGGTAGACTCCAAAACTTTGAATTTGGGGTCCTAAAAGTGGTTCAGTTTCCTCCAAATGGAATTCCCAGGCTTCCTAAAATAGATGAAAAACAACTATTATTGTTTTCTTAGAAGGACAAGCTGCCTTTTAAAATAGCACTTTTCTTCTAACTCAAATGCAACTTTTTACTCCTGAATACTGTATTCCAGTTTCACTTTCTCGAGTTATTTTGCTTACTGAGAATACTCCCTTTCTCTTTTACAAATTCGTCAATTAAGGTCTGTTTTGTTTGGATCTTTGTGTGTGTGCACGAGCACGTTCATCTGTATGATGACTTGGTTCATAACCTTCAGAGGCCCATATAATTCAGCCTCTATCCCTTCTGGGAGAATGTAGAACCAAAGGGTGAGGAAATTAGGTCATTGGGGATGTGCCCTTGAAGGGGCAAATGGGATCATATCCCAATTTGATTGCTGCCTGAGGTGAACAAATTTGCTCCTTGCCATTGAGATCTTCCTCAGTGCAGGCTCAAAAGCAATGGACCAATTGGACTGAAACTTCTGAGACTGTAAGCCAAAATAAGCCTTTCCATGTTATAAGCTGGTTGTGTTAGGTAGCTTGTGACAGAAATAGAAAGCTAAGCCAATGTGGTGTAATTCGAATTGCAACATTGAAAAAATTTTTTTTTCTTTTTTTTTTTGAGGTAGGATTTCTTTATAGTCCAGGCTGACCTGGATTTCACTATTTAGTCTCAGGGCCTCAAACTCACGGTGATCCTCCTACCTCTGCCTCCAAAGTGCTGGGGTTAAAGGCGTGCTCCACCATGCCCTGCTTTTTTTTTTTTTTTTTTTTTTTTTTCGAGGCAGTCACCTTAATTGCTAAGCCATATCTCTGTAGCCATCACCCCTTTTTTTGTTACAACTCTTTCTTGAATGACAGTAAGAGGTTTTTTGTTTTTCTTTTTAAAAATTAACACCTTCTACCTATAGATACCCAGTAAGGGTTGGAAGTTTTCTCTCATGTTATAGGAGAGTAGACAAAGTCTGTAATATGGTTAAGGAAATGCCTGGGTCTCTTGGGAAAGACAGTTAACTGCTGAGGGATATTGAGAAGAAGGACAAAACTACTCTGGGTTAGAGCTGGGAAGACAGAGCACTTCTAGGAGTATGGTGACCATCAGGGCACTGCTGTGTGCTGCAGAGGTAATGGTCTCCTGGAGACATAGCGTGCTTTAGGGTCCACAGAAGGAAGATGAAGGACACACCAAAAAGAGTTTTGGAATTATAGAGAAGTTAAAGGGCTCAGGCTAGTTAGTCAAAATTGTTTAAAATGTGATGTTAGGCTGGGGAGGTGGCTCAGCGGTTAAGGTGCTTGCCTGCAAAGCCTAACAACCTGGGTTCAATTCCCCACTACCTATGTAAAGCCAGATGCACATAGTGGCACATGCATCTGGAGTTGGTTTGCAGCAGCTAGAGGCCCTAGCCCACCCATTCTCTCTGTTTCTCTTCTATCTCACTCTGCTTGCAAATAAATAAACAAAAACAAAAATGTAATGTTACATATTCCTAAATAACTCTGAAATAATTCCAACCTCCTATATGTAATGATATAAATGATTATATAAACTTTATAAATGATTATAGCAATATAATGATTCAAAATGTAAAAACAATGCCTTTCATTGATTTATAGGCAATACAGGTAAAAATCTAACAAAATGGTGGAAAAGGAGTCATGCGAAAGAAACCTGGAGAAATATAGGCAAACTATTGGGATGGCAGAAAATACCGAGGAGATCCAGGATACGTCAATATAACAAGAAAAGAAAGCCGATGGTCTATCACAACATGGGCCACCTCTACCACATCTGCCAAGGCCTAGGAAGAAGCAGCAACACAGTATTGTTCTCACTGCCAGTCTAAAAACCAGTCCCAAGGTAATGGTGACTAACACTGCAGTCAATCAAATCTCATCAAAATAGAAATCCTGAGGCTACAGAGAAATCAACATGAAATTAGATTTCTTTTATTTATTTATTGTTTTTTTCCTTCTTTTTTCATCTTTTTTTCTTCTTGATTATTACTTTGAAATTAGATTTCTTACATGCCTACCAAGGCTCAGGGGACATTGCTGAAGAAGTGTTGGTAAGACTGCAAGAGCTGAAGGGCTGCTGGGATTAGCCTGAAGCACACCCCTCTCCCAAGAGACTGACTGAGGTCTTCAGAACCCCACAGTGGATACCAAAACCCCACTGAAGAGAGCTTTCAGTGGAATGGGGGCAAAGGCGAGGGGATATAAGAGCATAACCTTGTATATGACATAAAAAATAAAATTTTATTTTAAAAAAGGGGGAAATCCTAGAAAGTTTCAAAAAGCAAAACTTGAGTTTGCAGCATGTGGAGTGCTATACTGAACCCATGCAAATGAAATGATGTGTGGGCATTTATTGGAACTTACAAGTAATCTAGAGATGACTTAAAGAATGTGAGAACATGTGCATAGGTTATATGCAAATACTATAGTTGTTATTATTATTATTATTATTATTTTATTATTTTTGGTTTTGCAAGGTAGGGTCTCACTCTGGTCCAGGCTGACCTGGAATTAACTATGTAGTCTCCGGGTGGCCTCAAACTCTCGGCGATCCTCCTACCTCTGCCTCCCAAGTGCTGGGATTAAAGGCGTGTGCCACCACGCCCAGGCTTATAGTAGTTTTTATAAAGGACTGAAGCCTCCAATGGTTTTGATATCCAACGGGACAGGTCTTGAAACTAATTCCTGGAAAAAAATCTATTTGTTGAATGAATGTAGTTTCAGAGCCTGCATTCACTTTATGGTGCTCCTCCACAACACACTTAACAAATGAAGTTTACTTTGAAACCCTTTCCTGACCTTTAGTATAAATTTATCCAATCAATATTGCAAACAAAAACATTCAAGAAGTCTATTAAAATGTGCAATTAAATATCCAGGGTCAGGCTCACACTAAAATGAATCTGGGTTAGGAAAAGAGAATATTAAGCTAGTTTTGAGTAGAACAGTCATGGTGGGATATTATGGTAGTCTCAGAAGAGAAAAGTAGTTAGGGTTTTTGCAGATTAATTTCGTGGGATTGGAATAGTCATAATTTATTCAGTTAATACATATTTAATAATTATTTCAAAATTAGATTGTGCTTTGAAGTGCAGAGTTTGAAAAGTAAGAAAAAAGCACTGCAAGGCAACTTGGAGATAGCTCACTCAGTAAAGTGCTTGCTTTGAAAGCATGAGAACCCGAGTTCAATCCCCAGAACCTATTTAGAAAAATACCAGATGTGGTGGTATGCATCAACAATTCCAGTGCTGGGAAGGTAGAGCCAAGTGGATCCCTGGGGCTTGCTGGCCACCCCATCTAGCCTAATTGGTGAGTTCCAGGTCAATGTGGCTTTTTCTCGAAATGCTTTCTTCCAGATGATACCAGAGGTTTTCCTCTGGCCTCCATCTGCATGCACTCACCAATGTGCCTATGCACATACAGATATTCATATCACATGCACATCATACACAAAGAAACATTTCAGATATAAATGCAATATGATAAAAACTGTGGCTATTTTAGAAATTAGGCAAGAGGTGAGCTAGGGTAAAGAAGAACTTATGAGATAAATTATGACCAATGTAGACAGCCCTTCCCCCTCATACTTTTCTCTGCTGGCACATCACGACATCTGAAATTTCTGCCATAGAAGACATTCTTTTGGGGTTGGAGATAGCTCATTCAGTAAAGGGCTTTCCATGTAGGCATGAGTGCCTAAATTTGGATACCTCAGCACCCACCTAAATATCAGGCCAGAGTGGTAGCCTGTCTGTAATCCCAACGTTTGGGAGATAAGAGACAGGATTCCCAGAGTAAACTAGTTAGCTAGACTAGCTGAATCAATGAGCACTGTTTTTCTTTTTAATTAAAAAAATTCATTTATTTGAGAGAGAGAGAGAGAGAAAATGGGCACACCAGGGACTTCGGCCACTGCCAACGAACTCCACATGCATGAGCCAGCTTGTGCATCTGGCTTATGTGGGTACTGGGGAATCGAACCTGGGTCCTTTGGCTTTGCTTAACCACGAAGCCATCTCTCAACCTAGGCTCTGGGTTTTAATGGAAAACTCTGTTTCAATAAGTAAGGTGGAGAGCAAGGAAGAAAGACACCCAACATCAACGTGTGGCATCCATATGCTCTTCTTACACACAAGTGCACCTGCGCCCACACACATGCTGGAAAAAGAAAAACTGAAGTCATCCATTTGTCTTTGTTTATATACAAGTATATGTTAAGGTTTTATTGTTGGTGGTGTGTTTGCTTTGATTTTTAAAAACTATTTTTTATTTATTTATTTATTTGAGAGATAAAGAGGCAGATAGAGAAAGAGAGAGAGAGAAAGAGAGAGAGAGAGAGAGAATAATGAGCACACCAGGGCCTCTAGCCACTGAAAACTAACTCCAGACACATGTGCCCCCTTGTGCATCTGGCTTAGGTGGGTATTGGGGAATTGAATCTGGGTCCTTAAGCTTTGCAGGCAACTGCCTTACACCATCTCTCCAGCATTACTTTTATTTATTTATTTATTTGACAGGGAAAGAGGGGGAGAGATAGAGATAGAGATACAGAGAGAGAGAGAGAGAGACTGGGTGAGCCAGGGCTTCTAGCCACTGAAACAAACTCCAGATGCATTCGCCCCCTTGTGCATCTGGCTAACATGGGTCCTGGGGAATTGAACCTGGGTTTTGCAGGCAAACACATTAACTGCTAAGCCATCCCTCCAGGCCTGCTTTGATTTTTTGAGACAGGGTCTCATGCTAGCTCAGGCTGGCCCTGAACTCATGAGCTATCTGCCTGCCTCCTGAGTACTGAGATTACAAGAATGAGCCACCCTCCCTGGAACACATATGTTGTTTAGCATCAGTAACACCCAATGGAATGTGATCACAGCTTCCAAATATGATCTTTTGATTTTCTTATAGATACCAGTGCTAAGCTGCAGGCTCTTCTCTACCTCTTCACTGGATAATGCCATCAGCAGTAGAAGGAAGAGCAGAAATGTGTCCAATTTCCACCTCCCTAAAAGTACATTGGTTTAGGCTAGATGTGGTGGTGCATTCCCAAAGCTGAGGTAAGAGGATCACAAGTTCCAGGACAGCTTGTGTTACATAGCAAGGCACTGTTTCATAAAATAAACTTTCTTACACAGGCTTTCTTTTTTCCTACTTCCTTATGGCTAGACAGGAGATGTAGCAGAGACTCAGTTTCCATCCATGTGCTAAGCGAGGGCATGCAGAGCTTCAGGACAGAAAGTCCTGGGTCTTGGAGCAGTCCCATGAACAGAGCACCCATCAACATAACCAAACAGCTAGTTTTGAGAGAAATGTAATTCTATTTTCTTCATTGAAGCAGCTTATGTACTCCAACTAAAATGACATGCATGAGGCTGGCAATTATTTGAAAATTAATGCTCTCATCAGGATAACTGGAAGAGCCTGAAGATGTGGGTCACAAACAAACAAGTAACTTTCTCATGGATAGCAGACTAAGATGAATCACTGACAAGAGTACTCTGGGTAGACAGTGGGTAAGGGAAGGTTTTCTCAAGCTGTTTATTTATTAGATGGATTTTTTTGTACTTTTTGCGGGGGCTTTTTTCAAAGTAAGGTCTCATACTTTCCCAGGCTGATCTAGAAATCTCTCTGTAGTCCCAGGCTGGCCTCAAACTCACAGCAGTTCTCCTACCTCTGCCTCCCAAGTGCTTGTATTAAATGCATGCATCAATATACTCAGCTGTTTTATATTTTTTAAAATTTATTTATTTATTTATTTATTTATTTATTTATCTATTTTAGAGAGAGAAAGAGGCAGAGAGAGAGAGAATGGGCACACCAGGGCTTCTAGCCGCTGCAAATGAATTCCAGATGCATGCATTCCCATGTGCATCTGGCTTATGTAGGTCCTGGAGAATCGAACCAGGATCCTTTGGCTTTGCAGGCAAATGCCTTAACTGGTAAACCATCTCTCCAGCCCCTGTTTTGTATTGTCTTAAAATAGTGTCTCAACATGTATCCCAGGCTGGCTTGGAGCTCACTATGTTGCTTAGGTTGGCCTTGAATTCATGGCAATCTTCCTGTATCTTCTTCCAAGAGTATAGGAATTAAAGGTGTGAGCAACCAGGAACAAGAAGGTTAAAGGGGCTATAAGGAGGATCCTGTGGAGTCTGGGTGACAGATGCTGGGGAAGGTGCAAGGCCCAAGATGGGGATGTCCAATGGATAGATGTCAGTCTAACCTTCAGGCTGTTCATTTTTATATGAAAAGCCCCCACCCCCCAATACACACGAGGAACATAAATAATCCTGCCACTTAATCAACTATGTGAGAAATGAAGAATCTCATACTAATATTTACCTCATACATCCCTCTCCAAATCTCTATTTATCTCATTGTTATTAGTGCCTGGAAATCATCAAAGCATATGATTGGTAAGAGCTAAAAGAAAATAAGCTCTGTTCCTGCCATCACCTCATCCCCATAGTTACCCCCCCATTCAAATGCCCTGCCCCGAAGAGCAAACAGGAGGACTGTCAATCAGGGGAAGCTCTCAGCAGAGGTAGGAGGATCACTGAGAGTTCAGGGCCACCCTGAGACTACATAGTGAATTCCAGGTCAGCCTGGGCTAGAGTGAGACCCTACCTCGAAAAAAAAAAAAAAATAAAAAAAAAGAAATAAAAGAAAAAAGAAAATAAAGAAAGAAAGAAAGAAAGAAAGAAAGAAAGAAAGAAAGAAAGAAAGAAAGAAAGAATTTCTTTCACTTTTGCTAGGGTAGTGTAAATAACACTTTCTGTTCATGAACATCTCCCCTTAGCCAATCCATCAGGACTCCCTGTTCTCAACATGGGCTGGCCCCCTATGCTGAGAACTTCCCATGGTTGACAGTCCTCCCAAACCTGGCTGATCACTGTCCAGCCGAATAGTCCAAATCTGTCACTGACTTCTCCCAACTCTTGTAACATTGCCATGAAACTAATTTTTAAAATATTATTAGAAGTGTTTCAGGGTCTAGGGAGATGGCTCAGCAGTGTAGAGCACTTGCCCCTTAAACATAAGGGCTTGGAAGAGTCCAAAAACACAAGTTAATTACCCCAGACCCATGTAAAAAGCTGGGTGTGAGTCTGTAACTGACAGCCTGGGTTTGATTCCCCAGTACCCAAGTAAAGCCAGATGCACAAAGTGGCACATGCATCTGGAGTTCGTTTACAGGAGGCCCTGGCATGTCCATTCTCATTCATATTCATATTCTCCCTCCATCTTTGCAAATAAATAAATAAATAATAAATAAAATAAATAAATAAAACATTAAAAAAAAAAAACAACCCAGGTCCTGTAAAAATAAAAAAGGTGTGAGCTACTATGTCTAACTTTTTATTTTAAAAAAATTTAGGGCTGGAGGGATGGCTTAGCGGTTAAGGCATTTGCTGCAAAGCCAAAAGACCCAGGTTTGATTCCCCAGGACCCATGTTAGCCAGATGCACAAGGGGGCGCATGCATCTGGAGTTTGTTTGCAGTGGCTGGAGGCCCTGGTGTGCACATTCTCAGTCTCTCTCTCTCCCCCTCTTTCTCTGTCAAATAAATAAATAAATAAATAAATAAATAAATAAATAAATAAAATATTAAAAAACTAAAAATAAAAATAAATTTAGCTGTTTTGACAGCTACATGAGGGAAGTGTAAAAATCAATGAAATAATGAAGATAGATCATCTACTTTAAACTTCTGATGGGACCAATCAGTTATAATATTTCATAGAAAGACAGTAAAAGAGCCAGGCGCAGTGGCCCACGCCTTTAATCCCAGTGCTTGGGCCACAGAGGTAGGAGGGGCGCCACAAATTCCAGGTCAGCCTGAGCTAGAGTGAAACCCTACCTCAAAAAAAAAAAAAGGAAGGAAGGAAGGAAGGAAGGAAGGAAGGAAGGAAGGAAGGAAGGAAGGAAGGAAGGAAGGAAGACAGTCAACAGAGATAGAACTGGAAGAAGTCAGGTTAGAAGACAATTTTGGGATAGAAATTAATGAGACTGTATTTTGGAGAGTAATGGGGGGGCGGAGGGGATGAGAATATGAATGAATCCCAAAATAATTCAATGTATGATGGCCTAAGCAACCACAAGGCATAAAATTGTTCAGAGCTAACAGTAACTCAGAGAAGCTTTTGGCAGCTAAAGAGGATGCAGAATTAGTCTTTTGTATGTTAACTTTTTTTGAGGTAGGGTCTCTCTCTAGCACAGGCTGATCTGGATATGTAGTCTCAAGGTGGCCTTGAACTCATAGTGATCCTTTGGCCTCTGCCTCCCGAGTGCTGGGATTAAAGACATGCATGACCATGCCCAACTGGACCTTTGTTAGCTTTTTGTCATGTTTTGTTTCTATTATATTTGAACTGAAACTTTATCCATGTGGATAAAGTTAGCCTCTGGTAAGAGTTTCATATCATTGTGCCCAGCATTTTTCTCCTTTTACCTCTAAACTTGTACAGAAGTTTCTCCTTCAGCTTCCTCCTCATTGTGATGTTCACATTTCTGGAGAAGTCTGGGTCCCAGCAAACCAATCAGCAGACTTCCAATTGGTGCTGTAATGAGGATGGCCAAAAATGCCACTGTCAACACATCCATTCCATAGTCTTCTAACTGTTTATCTCCATGAGATCTTGCCATATCCAGAGCCACAGATCCGATTGCAGCCTATGAAAGTTTCAGGGCAAGGATGAAATGTTAATAAGATAAGCACATATTTTAAATATTTTTATCATTTATTTGTTTATTAGACACAGAGAAAGGGGGAAGTGAGTGAGAATGGGCACCACTGCAAACGAACTCCAGATGCATGCACCACCATGTGCATCTGGCTTATGTGGGACCTGGAGAATTGAACCAGGGTCTTTAGGCTCCACAGACATGTGCCTTAACCACTAAGCCATCACTCCAGCCCAAGCACATATTTTATAAAGTGACTTATTTTATTATTTAAAAGAACAACTTTCTTATTCTTTTGCTCAGATAAGAGTTGTTCTAGTCTTCTCTCAAAGTGTTCTGCAGTTGATTTTGAACACTTTCAAACTTTCCCTGCCTTTACATGGAGAGTAACCTTACCTGGTGCAAATAGATACATTTGAGTCATGTACATATCAGACATCCAAAACACAATGAAATATTAAACAAATATAACATGAAATTCTACATGCTAAATGTCTTATAAGTAAAGATCAAATTTACTGCTTGTTTTACTTCTTATCCTTAAGAATTTAGATTAAGAAAGAAAAATATTACAAAGTGTCCTAATGTTTTTAGGAAGATGGTGAAGTTTTAAATCAGTATGGTTTGTCTTAGAGCCTACAGTAACTGTCAAAGAATATGAAACATGGAAGGGGTGAGGACTTTAAATCTGACCTTGGACTGGAGAGATTGCTTAGTGGTTAAGATGCTTGCCTGGGAAGCCTAAGGACCCAGGTTCGATTCCCCAGTACCCACATAAGCCAGATGCACATGGTGGCTCATGCATCTGGAGTTTGTTTCCAGTGACTAGTGGCCCCAGTGCATCCATTCTCTTCTCTCTCTCTTTCTCTACCTATCTGCCTCTTTCTCTTTCAAATAAATATAAATAAATAAATAAACAAACCCTGACCTTAATATTATCAGGTATTTGAATTCATTGCCTCAGGAGATGGCAAAATGTTTTATTTAATGTGCATCTCATACAAAATAATAGAAAATCCTCATTCTCTCTCTCTCTCTCTCTCTCTCTCTCTCTTCTTGTTTTTAGAGGTAGGGTTTCACTCTGATCCAGGCTTACCTGGAATTAACTATGTAGTCTCAGGGTGGTCTCGAACTCACAGTGATCCTCCTACCTCTGCCTCCCCAGTTCTGGGATTAAAGGCATGTCCCTCTTTTTGTTGTTGTTGTTGTTTGGTTGATTGGTTTTTCGAATCCTCATTCTCTTTTAGAGAAATGCAATAGTAGTGATATGGGGAAAGATATATTCATCAATCTGTATACCTCCTTTTTTTTGGCAGAGCAGATAATGGGACAGGAGAGAAAACACTGTACATCAGACACAAATGATAGAAACTACTATTTGCTTACAAGCATCTGAATGACTGTCTCCCTTCTGTAACAGAACCCTGGAACTTGAGCTGGTCACATTGCTGACAAAGCAGAGAACTTATATGCTTTTCAATCTCTTTTGCAATTAGATGTAACTCTATATCTAAGTTCTGGCCACTAAGTGGTCAGTGGAAATGAGAAATGCTACATGGATCATTATCTGAAGAAGAATTGACACATGTACCCAATTTCCCTTCAAATTGGATGAAAATTGGGTAACAGTTGGACCTCTGGGTGGAAGGCCTATATTGCAAATGGTGGTCACCCTGTAATACCCATGCTGGACTAGTGGCAAGAAAGAAAAGAAATCTAGTTCATTTAGTCCCTTTGTTATTTATTAGATTTTTCTTGTTCCATTGTTAGCTCTTTGTTGTTATGGATTACACTGTTGCCATAAGTAATCCAGCTTTTTTGTTGAAATCTTGACTACAACTTCACATTACATTAAAATGTCTGTTTTTCTTTCAGTTCTCTATTTGGTAT
Source organism: Orientallactaga sibirica (assembly GCA_036365145.1). NCBI lineage: Eukaryota > Metazoa > Chordata > Mammalia > Rodentia > Dipodidae > Orientallactaga > Orientallactaga sibirica. The sequence goes on along the minus strand of JAEOAD010001964.1, from coordinate 7,261 downwards.
GTGTGAGTGTGTATGCCAAATTGAATTTAAGATATATTTCTTATTACAGATCACAGATTAAACACACACACACACACACACACACACACACACACACACTTGTTTCTTATGTAGTCCAAACAGAAGAAAAAATAAAGTTTCATATAATAATATAATGAAACCATATTTTTATTGCTATGGGTTATTCATGTATAAATTCAACTAACTATAGATCAAAGATGCTAAAAGTTAGGCTGGAGAAATGGCTTAGCAGTTAAGGCATTTGCCCACAAAGCCTAAGGCTTCAGGTTTGATTCTCCAGGTTCCACGTAAGCCAGATGCACAAAGTGGTGCATGCATCTGGAGTTTGTTTGCTGTGGCTGGAGGCCCTGGCATGCCCATTCTCTCTCCCTCTCAATCTTTCCCTCCCTCCCTCCCTCTCTCTGTCTCTAATAAAAAAAAAAAAAACACTAAAAGTTGCATTTGTACGAATATGTGCAGTTATCTCATTCAGTAACAATACAAGAAATACTTTTATATATTGCATTATAAGTAATTTAGAGATTATTTAAAGTAGAAAAGATATATGCTCAAATTATGTGTAAACACTAGTCTGTTTTGGATAAAGAGCTTGAGTGAATACAGGTATGGTATCCATGGGGAAGGTAACCTAAGACCTATTTCTTCATAGACACTGCCACAAGAAATACATTGCCCAGGATGTCCTAGATAATTTCTCCTGATTTTAAAAATTCTTTGATGGTAGAAGCATTCCAGCCTCAAATTACAACATTAAGAAACAATTCTTTCATACCCAAGCTAAAGTCACTATTTTGATATTTACCTATTGAAGTTATTAGAAGTAGTGTGGAAACTAGAAAAACTATGAGTGAAAAATTCTTCCATTCATTGTACTGTACTATTCTCACAGTATTCTTAATTATTGTGTATATTGTAGGTATCTTTGAAAATCTGATGAAAAACAAAACAAAACAAACAAACAAGAAAACACTTCTTGGAAGTAATGCCCAAGCCCATAGCCAGAGAAAATCTAGAATATAATTACAGAACATACATGTCCTTCAAAGCTTCCTAAATTAATAACATAACTATTTATTTCTTTTCTATTTTTTCTTTTTTAAAGATTTTATTTTTATTTATTTATTTACTAGAGACAGACAGAGGGAGGGGGAGGGAGAGAGAGAGGAGAGAGAGAGAGAGAATGAGAATGGGTGCTCCAGGGCCTCTAGCCACTGCAAATGAACTCCAGACCCATGCACCACCATGTGCATCTGGCTAACGTGGGACTTGGAGAATTGAACCGGGGTCCTCAGGCTTCACAGGCATGTGCCTTAATCACTATGCCATCTCTCCTGCCCTTTTTTTGTTTTTATGAGGTAGGGTCTCACACTAGCTCAGGCTGACCTGGAATACACTATGTAGTCTCAGGATGGCCTCAAAGTCATGGTGATCCTCCTACCTCTGCCTCCCAAGTACTGGGATTAAAGACATGAGCCACCACGCCAGGCTCCATGACTAATTTTTTTAATATGACTGATTTTTGTTTCCTGAAAGTTAAAGTTTGCATAGTTCAATGATTGCAAAATAATTGATGATAGGTTGATTAAGCTATGTCTGACTTATTTAGTTGGAAAATATATAATGTAATGACAGATTACATTTGCCACAAATTATAACCAATAAATTCTAATGTAATAGAAATTACAGATATTCTGGGGCTGGAGAAATGACTCAGCAGTTAGGGCACTTGCCTGTAAGACCTAATGGCTGGGGTTTGATTCCCCAGTGCCCATGTAAAGTCAGATGTACAAAGTGGCACATGCATCTGGAGTTTGTTTACAGTGGAAGGAATCCCTGGTGCACCCATTCTCTATCTACCTCTTTCTGTCTCTATTTCAAATAAATAAATATAATTTTTAATTAAAATATCACAATTATTCCAATAAATGCATGACCAACAAACTTCAAGCAGCTTTCTTTATATGTCATATATGTATGTGTGTATGTATATATATATATATAATTTAATGTATATATACATATATATATATATAAATTTAAAATTTTTAAAAACCAATATATATATTTAAATTTAAATTTTTTTGAGAGAGACACAGAGAGAGACAGCAGGAGAGGGAGAGGAAGACAGATATATATGGGTGCGCCAGCAGCCTCTTAGCTGCTGCGAACGAAATCCAGATGCGTGCTCCCTCTTGTGGACAAATGTGGCATTGCACCCTTGCAATGTGGCTAAATGTGGGACCTGGAGACTGGAACTGCTGGAGATTGGAACTGGTGTTCTTAGGCTTAGGAGGCAGGCGCCTTAACCTGTAAGCCATCTCTCCAGCCCTAAATTTTCAAATTTTTATTTATTATAGACAGAGAGAGGGAGGGAGAGAGAAAGATTGAGAATGGGTTGGGTGTGGTGGCACACACCTTTAATCCCAGCACTTGGGAGGCAGAGGTAGGGGTATCGCTGTGAGTTCAAGGCCACCCTGAGACTACATAGTGAAGTCCAGGTCAGCCTGGGCTAGAGTGAAACCCTACCACAAAAAAAAGAAAGAAAGAAAGAAAGAAAGAAAGAAAGAAAGAAAAAGAAAGAAAGGAAAAGAAAAGAAAAGAAGGAAGGAAGGAAGGAAAGAAAAAAAAAGAAAAGAAATGAAAAGAAAAGATAGAACGAGAATGGGTGCGCCAGGGCATGTAGCCACTGCAAACGAACTCCAGACACATGTGTACCCTTGTGCATTTGGCTTACATGGGACCTGGAGAATTGAACCAGAGTCCTTAGGCTTTGCAGGCATGCGCCTTAACCACTAAGCCATCTCTCTAGCCCTGTTTTTATGTTTTTAAAATATTTTATTTTTATTTATTTATGAGAGACAGAGACACACACACAGAGAGAATGGGTGCTCCAGGGCTTCTCCAAAAGCATGTCCCACCATCTACATCTGGTTTGAGTGGGTTCTGAGAAATTGAACCTGGGTCCTTAGACTTTGTAGGCAAGCACCTTAATCACTAAGCAGTCTCTCTAGCCCACACGTTTTCTTACTTGTTCATTGGAGTGCAAAAATCTGGTCAAGTGGCTCACCTATTGTCAGAAGTTTCGGCTAGTTGTATGAATAATTAATAACAACTAATACTCTGGAAAATCAATACAGTAACCAGGAGTGAGTTTTTTCTAGGTCCAGTTACATCAGTGAGATCATGCATGCTACTAGAATCTTCATATATGAGGTTATTTCCTTATTAAGTCAAGAACTTTCACTTTTTAAACTAAACAAAGAGCCTTATGGTTTCTCTATAGCATATGCAAATTGCTACAATCACAATCCCTGGGCTTTGGTGCCATTATCAAGTAAAATCAGGGTCACTGGGACACAAGCACTACAATACTTCACTAGTTGATCTCATAAGTGAAAAGCTACTAAATAATTGTCTATAGCATGGATATGCTGAATAAAGGGAGATTCATGCTCCTGAATAGGACAAAGCAAGATGGACCAGGATCATGTGACATCTCATTGTATTACTTAAAACAGCATGTAATTTTAAACTTAAAAGTGTTTATTTCTGGAATTTTCCATATATATATTTGGTTTTTGTGAGGTAGGGTTTTGCTTGAGCCCAGGCTGACCTGGAATTTACTATGTAATCTCAGGGTGGCCTCGAACTCACAGCAATCCTTCTACCTTTGCCTCCTGAGTGCTGGGTTTAAAGGCATGTGCTGCTACTCCTGGATTCCATTTATTTTTTAAAATTTTATCTATTTATTACAGTCAGAGAGAGAATGAGACAGAGAGAGAGAGAGAGAGAGAGAATGGGCTCTCCAGGACTTATAGCCAGTGCAAATGAACTCCAGATGCATGTGCCACCATGTGCATCTGGCTTACATGGGACCTGGAGAATCGAACCTGGGTCCTTAAACTTTGCAGGCATGTGCCTTAACTGCTAAGCCATCTCTCCAGACCCCATTTAATATTTTTGAAAGGGATAGTCATGGGTAATAGAAGCTACAGAAAGTAAAGCCATGGATGAAGGGGAACTACTGTGGAACATTTTTTTTTCTTTTTAAAGTATGTATTTATTTGAGAAAGAGGGAGAGAAAGGCAGATAGAACAGGCATGTCACAGCCTCTAGCTACTGCAACCAAACTCCAGACATGTATGCCACCTTGTGCATCTGGCTTTACGTGGGTACTGGGGAATCAAACCTGGGTCCTTGGGCTTCCTAGGCAAGTGCCTTAACCACTAATCCATCTCTCCAGCCCCCTGTAGAGCATCTTCTGAGACCTGCTCAATGCATCTTGACTCCACTATGTATGAAGACTCTTGTCAAATGTACCTGGCCACCAATCATACTGCCATTATAGTCTTTTAAAATAGTATGATGGGCCATATAATTTCTGTTTCACCTTTTTTCATGGAAGACCTTGATTTAGAATTCTTTGATAAAAATTCAAGCCCTCCTCTGTGCCAACACTGTTTTTTAGTTGTATGAAGATTTTTTGGGGGGATTTTAGATGTACCCTGGTGACTTAAAGAAAGGTAAAGAATCAATATAGAAAAAATTAAAAACTGGAGAGATGGCTAAGTGGTTAAAGTCACTTGCTTGCAAAGCTTGATGGCCCCAGTTTGATTCCCCAGTAGTGCCCACAGAAAGCCAGATGAACTAAGTGATACGTGTGCTTGTCATTTGTTTGCAGTGGCGGGAGGCCCTGGTGCACCCAGACTCACTGTCAGCTTCTTTACCTCAACAAGTAAATAAGTAAAATAAAAATATTGCAAAAACTGAAATGCTTAAGAGTAGATTAGTGGAAACTCTTCATGAATTCGACTATCCAGTCTTTATTTCAGTCATTTACTAATTATTTACATTCTTCAAACTAAGATAAGCCTTCTTATTCAACATTTTAAACTGACATATAGAAGTAATAATTAAATTGTTATACTTTCCCATCCATCATTACCTGGACTGTTGCCTTTGGAAGCCATGCAAAAGAAATAAATATCTTTGCCTTTATGTTAAAACCAGCGAAACACACCATCAGAAATGTAGTCATAATTTGTATCAATACTGCAATGCCCAAGGTTGCAACACAAAGGCCTGTCAGAAAAACTCAGTGTTGGAGAAACATTGAAATACTACCGGAGAAATTACATCTCATGTATACTTACCAATTCAAAATACTACCAATAGGAATATTTTAGGACAAAAAACTTAAATACAAAAATGGTTCTATATAATTTATCAAAAAATCAACATGAAGAACATACCATTTGTTTGAAATGTCTCCTCTAGATTAAAAATAGAACTTAATTTAATCCCAGCACTCAGGAGGCAGAGGTAGGAGGATCACCGAGAGTTTGAGGCCACCCTGAGACTACATAGTTAATTCCAGGTCAGCCTGGACCAGAGTAAGTCCCTACCTTGCAAAACCAAAAAATAAAAATAAAAATAACTTAAACATATTTGAATTCTTACAAAGGAAATTTAAATTTCCTTTAAATTTAGACCTTTATGTGTCTGTCTTCCTCTAACTTTGAGATTTATCAAGGGCAAGTTTAAACATTATGCATTTTGTGAAATAGTACCTGTACTTTGCAGCAAAATCTACATTTTCTTTCACAGTTTATTTAGCAAGAATTTATTAAATGATATAATGCATAGCAAGTTTTAATCTAGGTACAGAGTGCACAAAAGTATTTAATATATAAACTTTGCCTTGATGAACCTTAAAGAGTGAGGAAGACAGAGAAAAACCTATACTTCATATATACCATAGTGGTTCATTGAAGCATAACAAACTGGTAAGAAGGCATAGAAAAGGTAACCCCAGTATTTTCACCAAAGTAGTTGGAGATTCTTTGCAGAGTACAAGACTAAATGTGACAGTTGAAACATTTATCAACCAGTAAGTAGGAATGAACCAGCCTGCTGCAGATTATCTATCAGAAGCTCAGAAAGGATGAATGATTTCCTTAGGTTCTGTGGGTACACACTATAGGAAGACTTATTGTGAATGTGCAAAAAATGTTCTGTAAAAAAGTTTCTTTGCTGAAGAATATTTCTCCCAGGTTGGTAGGTATAAAAAAGCATTTGCTACTGGAAGCAAAAGATACAAACAGTTGACTTTGGAATTACATCATCTATAACTGATACCACTGGTGTAGGCAAGGCTGGAGATGTGATAGGGAGTGAGAGGTATGGACAGTTTTGGAAAAAAATGTTTAAAGGCATGTACAGTACATATGACGTAAAGGACTATGGATAATAGAAGAATTCACTGGAAGAGTTTTTGGGAGACAATAGCACCAAATACAGCCAAGAGCACAAGTGAAACAAGTCTGGATTTAGCAATGGAACCTTGGTGAGAGCACCACTGGTGTGTGATGGGGCAAAAGCTGGACTGGGAAATATTGAGGAAGGGAATGGGAGTTTGTGTGCCAGAGTAGAATATGGTTACTTATTTTGAAAAGCTTTAGGAAGAGTGAAGCCGGGTGTGGTGGCACACACCTTTAATTCCAGCACTCAGGAAGCAGAGGTAGGAGGATCACCATGAGTTCAAGGCCACCCTGAGACTACATAGTGAATTCAGGTCAGCCTGGGCTAGAGTGAGACCCTACCTTGAAAAACAAAAAAAAAAAAAAAAAAAAAAAATCCAAAAGAGGAAGAGTGAAGTAGTGTGGCAGTTGAGGGTACAAGCAAAATGGAGAAAGGATCTATCTACTTTATCTATCTATCTATCTATCTATCTATCTATCTATCTATCTATCTATCTATCTATCTATCTCCATCTATCTATCTATCATCTATCTTTCTTACATCTCCTTATCACCTATAATTTTCAATATATTTAAACAAATTATCAACATGTACAATCTTTTTCTCATTTTAAATTTTCTTTAAAAATATTTTGTTCTAGTTTAGATATTTGAGAGAGAGAGAGAGAGAGAGAGAGAGAGAGAGAGAGAGAATTGAAATGCCAGGGAGTTCAGTTACTGCAAATTAACTCCAGACATATGCACCACCTTGTGCATCTGGCCTACATGGGTCCTGGAAAATTGAACATAGTTCCATTGGCTTTTCAGGCAAGTGCCTTAACTGCTAAGCAATCTCTCCAGCCCAATCTTTCTCTCTCTCTCTTTTTTAGTATGATACCCTTAAAGTTCACCCCGGTTTTAGTAAGTATCAAAATGAAAGGATATCTTTTTGAGATAAGAGGGATTAGAAAAAGTATAAATTCTAAAGAGGAGAAATAGTA
>JAEOAD010000958.1:0-25451 GCA_036365145.1 Orientallactaga sibirica | reverse complement strand
TCACCCCTCCCTCCTCAGGCACGGGGATGCCTCGTGACTCCCACAGGACAGGATGGGACTTGCCCGGTGTCCTCGGGGCTCAGGGCCACGAGCACGCCCTGAGGGCGGCCCGGTCTCCTCAGCCTGCCGGTCAGTGTAGCCTGCTCTCCCCGTCCGGGGCTGTGGCCTCGGCTCGAACCAGACTGCCAGCCGCCCGTGGGCGCCGGACCACGGCCCTCCTTGGTGGAAACCTGAGCGCCCAGAAGCCCGTGCCCAGCCATGGCCAAGAAGAGCCCAGGCCGGTGGCAGCGCAGAGGAGGGCCCGAGGCGAACCACCGATGCCCCAAAGAAGGGGGGGTGTGGGCGTGGGGCCATGGTGGTGGCTGTCCCCGCTTGCTCCTCGTCAGAAGAGACAAGCGGCGAGCACGAAAATCCAACGCCTGCCGGTGTGTCCGCAGCCCGAGCAAAGGCTAGACCAGCTGCGACAAAAACAAGGTAAAGGTCTTTCCCGGTCCAACTCTGACTCCAAAGAAGAGGCGCAGAAGGAGACGAGGTGGGAAGGGGCTTTTGTCTTTTGACAGGTCCCCCTTAGATTGGAGGATGGCGGAGGGGTTGGGGAGTTTGAAGCCCAACTTGTGGGGATGAGGCCGCCTAGCCGGTGTGCATGAGTGTGAAGGCGGTGGCTTTCTCGCCTCTGTCACTGTAATGGGCTTGCTGCCGTGAAACTGCCCTGGGACAGGTGCAGAGACCCAAAGCATATCCTGAACTCTTCTGTTAAAAGTTGCTTTAAGATAACTAAGAAGAGGGCCAGGTGTGGTGGCACAAGCCTTTGAACCCAGCACTCGGGAGGCAGAGATAGGAGGACTGCCACGAGTTCGAGGCCACCCTGAGGCTGCATAGTGACTTCCAGGTCAGCCTGGGCTAGAGTGAGACCCTACTGCAGAAAAGAAAAAAGATAAGAAGAGCTGGAGATGACTCAGTGGTTAGAGTCCCTTGCTTGTAAAGCCTGTTGGCCTAAGTTGGGTTCCCAATACCCAGGTAAAGCCAAATGCACATAGGGACACATATATTTAAAGTTTATTTGTAGAGCGAGAGACCCTGGCATGCCCATGCACACACGCTTCCTCTTTCTCTCTACTCACAAATAATTTTAAAAATAATCCAAAACGACAACAAAGAAGGTTTAGAATATTGTAAAATAATGAAGTTCTACAAATAATTCTGAATTTCATTTATCATTATTTTCCATTAGATTTTACTATGACCAAACCTGGTTACAGACCTACATTTGTTTTATAGTTGTCAAGTAATGCATAGTAATATATCTTTAAACCAAACCATAAGGAAAAATTTAGTTTTTTTTTTTTTTTTTTTTTTTTTTGGTGTTTTGCAAGGTAGGGTCTCACTCTGGTCCAGGCTGACCTGGAATTAACTATGTAGTCTCAAGGTGCCCTCGAACTCTCGGTGATCCTCCTACCTCGGCCTCCCGAGTGCTGGGATTAAAGGCGTGCGCCACCACAGCCGGCTGAAAAATTTAGTTTTAAGCTTTCAGATTTTTTAATGATGGGCTTATATAATGGGATTGTGATTTATTTCTTCTCAAAAACAATTATCATGTTTCATTGTACAGTTTTCTATCAATCTAGGAATATTTTGAGCACCTGCTGTGAGCAAGGCATCTTCGAAAAATATGACATATACACGACATACTCAAGATATTACACTTATTTCCTGTACATTGCATTGTCAGATATTAGCACAGAATCCTGGCTTGAAATCTGTGCAATTAGTTTCTTTTATCTCACGTAATAAAAGGGCCCAGCTTTACTATGACAAGTATTGAATAAAGCACCACCAGTGGCTTGTGGTGGGAACACTTGTACTTTGAACTGTACACTATGTCCTAGCACATCTTTGCTAAGTACCCTGATATTAAGAGAAAGATACACTGTAGGCTCAGCAAGGAGTACTTCCTTCCTCATAAAATTTTTCATCCATGTTATCCTATCTACTGCAGAGAATATATACGCACATCAACGAGTGATCCCGAGAACACTCTTCTTAAGCATGCACTGACATCTCTATATTTTTGTTTATGGAAATAACGGACCAATTTATCATCCTCAGTAAACTTACAAACCAGGATAAAAATTGTCAGCCTTGGTCCATGACTCCTGAGAGAAAGGTGCGCAGGCTATTTTCAAAAGATGTGTGTGATAAGCACTATGCTTTAAAAATGTACTGTCTTCTTTTTGTTCATGGTGTGGGAGGGTAGACAGCTAGTAGTGGGAGGACACCCACTGGTTGTCTCCAGTGAGTGGTGTGTGGTTGTGAGGAGAGCTTGGGTGTAAATTTCATGCACTCAGACCTTCCAATGAAGAGATGAAGGCCTCATTGGCACCATTTGGATTCCCACTTGTAACTATTTTGCTGGAAAAAAATTGATAAAATACACCTTCTTTTTGAGTCAGTGTCTTTACTGTAGTGTGGGGTGTCCTGGAACTCACTCTGTAGCCCCAGGCTGACCTGCCTCAGAGTTGCAAATGCTGGGATTCAAGGCATGCACCACAAAACCTGTCTCCTTGTTTTTATTGATTTAATCTTTGTTCTTCAAGACTAAAAGCTAGACCCCTCTCAAGACTGACTTGGAAAATTTCTGTTCTTTAATAAAATCTTCTCTGGGAGAATACAACTTATTATTGCAAGGTCTAGATATGTTTGGAGGGGGGTTGGATTGGAAATTATATAGATTATTGTCGTGAGCCATTTGATGTTGACTTAACTTCTGTTTGACAATGGGCTAAAGATAAGCAGAGCGTTTAGCCAAGCAGTTACCTGCTCAGAATATGGAAATTGAGGAGGAAGTGTTCCTTTGATCTAAAGGCAAAGATTTAACTGTTTTGAGATGCGTTTTTCTGAGAAATCCTGTATTTACCATTTGTTCCATTTGCATCCTTGTGCTCTGAGAAGTATAAAAACACTAAACTAAATAAGTTGGGGCCAAGTTCATCTTTGGTCTCTCTTGTCTTTCTTTTTCCTTAATCCTCACTCCCCACTCAGCTACTGTTTGAATCTGCCAGTGGGCTCTAGCAGATTATTTAAATGAAGGTATTGAACCAATAATGTCTCTTCTAAGAGTATAGGAATCACTTCACATCTGACTGATATCTTTGACCTTGGCTAAGGTACTTGGCTACAAAGCCAAAGGTCTGAGGATCTATTCCCTAGTACCCGTGGAAGCCAGATGCACAAGGTGCCCTGTGCATCTGAAGTTCATTTGCTGCAGCTGAAGACTCTGACATGCCCATTATCTCTCTCTGTGTGTGTGTCTCTTTCTCTCTCTCTCTCTGCCTCTTTGTCTCTCTCTCTCTCAAATAAATAAATGTAAGAAAAAATTATTTAAAATAGCTTAGTTTTATAAAGGATTATGGTAGGCCAGGCGTGGTGGTGCACGCCTTTAATCCCAGCACTCGGGAGGCAGAGGTAGGAGGATCCCTGAGAGTTCAAGGCCACCCTGAGACTACATTGTGAATTCCAGGTCAGCCTAGACCAGAGTGAGACCCTACATCGAAATACGAAAAAAAAAAAAAAAAAAAAAAGATGATGGTATTTGTAACAGAGACCAGGCACAGTTATGGAGGAAGGGATATTATTTATTGAAGCTTACAGATCCAGGGGAAGTTCCATAATGGCAAGAGAAGCGGCCTGCTCTCCATAGGGCCAAGCAGAGAGAGAGAGAAACCAACCAGCCACCATAGCACACAGAGCAAAACAAAAAACTGCCCAAAAGGTCACACAGCACACTTCAGGAACTCCTGCTAGGCACATTTGCATATCTTTACAATGGAATCTCAAACCATCACCACACCTTAAGACCGGCCCCCAGTGACCTTGCCTCTAGCAAGGTGATTGCAGATGCAAACTATAAAATAATAAAACACTGAATATATTGGGGACATATATTCAAACTACCACATTCCCCCCCTGGCCCCCAATATATTTAGCTCCTGGCCCCAATAGATTTATAACTATCACACATTGTAAATTGTACTCAGTCCAATTCAAAAAGGTTCTCACAGTCTTGATCAACTTAAGATAGTGAGTCCTGTAAAATCAAACAAGTTAAATACTTTCAACATGTAAAGGCACAGAGTAAACATTTTTAACTGGTAAAAGCAAAGAGACTAGAATAATGCAAACTCAACTATCATTAGCAGTCATCAAACTTCTGCAGTTCAAGTTCAATATAACCAGAGATGGATAGTCTCCAGGTTTTCCAATTCTGCCCCTCCAGCTGGGCAGAGTCGCCAGGGAAAACTTTCATCCCATGCCAACACTGCACTCCATGGTAGCCCTTTTTGCACAGTCCTGGTATATCCAAAACATCTTCAGGTCTCCATGCAAACCACGGTCCATCTTCCAAAAGCTCTTCCAGCCTATTCCTGAGGTCTTCATGCCCTGCCTCATGCCGCATCTCAGCAGCAGCTCCTGGAACCGTGTGCAACACATGACCACTCCATGCATTTTCATGCTTCCAAAACTAATACCAGGTGTGCAGGACACAGCCATATTCTTAATCCAGGGACAAAATAAACCATAGCCTTGAAAAGCAGGTTTCCTTCTCCAGTCAACTCTTTCCAAGAATTTGCATTTCTAACAGTCTTTCCTCAGGCATCCTCTCCATTGTTTTAATGTAAATCAAGTCAGGCCACCTTCCTTCCACCTTCCTTAAGATTGCTAATGCGTTGACAATAGCAGCTCCAGTAACCTAAAACCAGTCTCAGTGCCTCTGCTTTTAACTTGATTGAGGTTTTCCAACTTAAAATCTTAAAATCTCAGTTCGATATCTTTAGCCAAGCACATCAGTCCATTACAAATTTAACCTTCATCAAACTTTCTGGGCCTGGATAGCAGAACGTAGCCATCCCCCTTATGCCAGTAGCCCAATTCCAACAAAGTCCTCTGCAGTCTTTCCTTCCCCCTTAGAAACCTCTCGTAAGCCAAGCCTCGAAGTTCAGTACTATCTGCACTTAGCATTCTCAAACTCTCATCAGAATAGTCCATAAAACTTGGCTTACCACTCCAGAAGGCATCTTCAGTTGCAAGCACCAAGTCCATGCCCATTCCTCCAAAACAAAGGTTCCAAAAGATGAATATCCACACGGTCAGGTTCATCTCACCCCACACTCCTCGGTACCACTTTACTGTTACAGACAGCTTCAGGTTCGCTGAGATGAACTTCCAGACCAGGCACAGTTATGGAGGAAGGGATATTATTTATTGAAGCTTACAGATCCAGGGGAAGTTCCATAATGGCAAGAGAAGCGGCCTGCTCTCCACAGGGCCAAGCAGAGAGAGAGAGAAACCAACCAGCCACCACAGCACACAGAGCAAAACAAAAAACTGCCCAAAAGGTCACACAGCACACTTCAGGAACTCCTGCTAGGCACATTTGCATATCTTTACAATGGAATCTCAAACCATCACCACACCTTAAGACCGGCCCCCCAGTGACCTTGCCTCTAGCAAGGTGATTGCAGATGCAAACTATAAAATAATAAAACACTGAATATATTGGGGACATATATTCAAACTACCACAGTATTTAATGTGCAAAACAATTCCTGGTAGATCAACCAAGAAGCATCAATATTCCTCATTCTGATTCTGTAAACTAGGGTACTGAGTCTAGAGTCTTCCATTATACCTGGAGTGTTTGAGAATATGTACTTATAGCCCCGTTAAATGACTGTAATGGAAGCCATGAGTCAAGTACACTAGAAGGTAGAATGAGGCTTTAGTTTTTATGTGGCTACATGTCAATGTACATACTTGTCCAGTCCATACTACCTTTAGGGAGCCACATTCTCCTGTGGAACACATTGGAAAACTATGAAATCAAGAAGTGTAACCTTTTCACTTTCTATGAATTTTCAGCTCTGTTTAACCTCATCCTTGTGGGTCTTCGAGTGGTGGCTATTGAAGGAGTTCAAACCAAGCTGTATTTGGCAGTGAACAGTGAGGGACACTTGTACACCTCGGTAAGTCTGTGTGCATACTTTCACTATCCTGTTTTTCATCTGCTATGAAATAAAATGTGCTGTCTGTGTTTTCAGCTCAGATTTTGCTGAGGAGATGATATTGTTTTGTATGAAAATAGGTTGGTTTGGAAAGGCAAGATGAACTAATTAATCATTTGAAGTTAACATGTGTAATCTAAAATCAAAAATTCACTGAAAAGTTTTCTTACAGTGCCATTGGGTTATACATATCATAAAATGGTCTCCTGGCTTTGTGGTTTTAGGAAACAAAACTATTTCTTACCTATATAAACAAATATTTTCCACCTTTATCCCTAAAAGAATTAAAGAAATCTCTGTCTCTCAAATCAGCTCTAAGACACAAAGACCAGTACTAGAGGTGCTTTTAAGGATTTGTTGCTCATCTGTTCAATTAGCACAGTTGCCATCTGTCTCTACTTATTTTCAATTTTTCAAATTATTTTAATTGTAAAAAATTATGGAATACAGTGTCATAATTCAGTGAGTGTACAGTGTGTAACGATCAAATCAGGGAAATAAGCATTTCCATCTTTTTAAATACTTTGTAAATAATTTTTGATTAATATAACCATTTCTCATGTACTTTGTGCTATTTCAGTAAATTTATACAATATTCACTAATTGTATCAGGATAAATAATATTTCTTGTCTTTAACACCATTTTCTGGCGCTTTCAATCTCCTATTAATTCATGATATATCCACACTATATTTTTTTCAAGAACAAGTTAACCTATTTCTTTATAAAAACTCCCAAGAAAGCCGGGCGTGGTGGTGCACGCCTTTAATCCCAGCACTCGGGAGGCAGAGGTAGGAGGATCACCGAGTTCGAGGCCACCCTGAGACTACATAGTTAATTCCAGGTCAGCCTGGACCAGAGTGAGACCCCACCTTGCAAAACCAAAAAAGAAAAAAAAAATTCCGAAGAACGTTTTATCAGGTGGATTTATTAACAATATAGGCCAAAAATGAGTAAATAACATGAGGCCAAATTAATCATTTTGAAGCATATTGACATTTAATTATAAGCATAGTGGTAAAGTTAAGATTTTATTTATTTATTTTTTTGAGGTAGGGCTTGCTATAGCCCAGGCTGATTTGCAATTCACCATTTAGTCTCAAACTGGCCTCAAACTCACAGCAATCCTCCTACCTCTTTGTGAGTCAAGGTGTACATCACCATGTTCAATGATTTTATTTTATTTTTTTAACGTTGACTGATTAATTGCAAATGTATAACATCGTAAGCCCTGGCTGTCTAGATAGCACTACTCAGTAGAGCTTTCCACAATCATGGTGATATTCCGTATTTACAGTTCCCAGGGATTTTTTGTTTGTTTGTTTTGTTTTTCAAGGAAAGGTCTCCCTCTAGCCCAGCTGACCTGGAATTCATTATGTATTCTGAGGGTGGCCTCAACCTTGCTGCAGTCTTCATACCTCTGCTTGGCTGCAGTCTTCATACCTCTGCCTGTAGAGGGCAGGGATTAAAGGTGGGTGCCACCATGCCCAGTTCAAGATATTGTTTTTTTTTTTTTTTTTTTTTTTTTTTTTTTTTTTTTGGTAGGGTCTCACTCTGGTCCAGGCTGACCTGGAATTCACTATGTAGTCTCAGGGTGGCCTCGAACTCTCAGCGATCCTCCTCCCTCTGCCTCCCGAGTGCTGGGATTAAAGGCGTGCGCCACCACGCCCGGCTTAAGATATTGTTTTTATAAGTAGATCTAGTTTGATTTTTTAAAAATTATTTTAAATTTATATTTATTGACAACTTCTTTAATTGTAGACAGTATCCCATGGTAATTCCCTCTCTTCCCCTTTCCCCTTTGAAACTTCACTCTCCATCTTATCCCCCTCCTCCTCTCAATCAGTCTCTTTTCAATTTGATGTCATGATCTTTTCCTCCTATTATAATGGTCTTGTGTAGAGAGGATCAGGAACTGCAAGGTCATGTATATCCAGGCCATTTTGTGTGTGGAGGAGCACGTTGTAAGGAGTCCTACTCTTCCTTTGGCTCTTATATTCTTTCCAACCCCTCTTCTGCAATGGGCCCTTAGCCTAGAAGGTGGGTTTGAGATGTTTCAGGGCTGAGCACTCCTCTGTCACTTCTCAGCACCATGGTGCCTTCTGAGTCATCCCAAGGTCGCCACCATCTGAAAAGAAAAGCTTCTCTAACCACAAGTGAGAGTAGCATTAATATATGTGTAGACATTAAGAGAAGAGCCTACTGGGCATTTTGGTGAGCATTGTATATACATTTAGTGTAACATCAGCAGACATTACTCCCATAGGGCTCATGACTACCTGTGTCATAGGTTTTTAGTATCAGGGATGTATTCCCTCCCATGGAGTGGGCCTCCAGTCAAGTTAGAGAGGGTTTGTTCCCCCCTATAAGAGACATGCCACTATTGCACCCATTGGCTCATTTGGCCTGGCTGACTAAATTTAAAGCTTGCAGTGTTCACTGTTGAGTACCTTCACTGGTGTTTTCTCCCCCTTGAACTGCATGCAGGGTAGCTTTTTCCAACTATCTGTCAGCTGGTTCACATGGAGGAGGCTTGCAGCTCAGTTCCAGCAGGTTTTTGCAATAGCTAGAAGTCCTGGCATGCCCATGTTCTCTCTAAATCAAATAAATAAAATGAAATCCTAAAATACCTTAAAAGGGCTTGCTTGAGAGATGGCTTATCAGTTAAGGACCATGTCTGTAAAGCCTAAGGACCCCATTTTGATTCTCCATGTCCCATGTAATTTAGTTTATGTTCCTGGAATAGATCTTCATGGCCGTCATGGTCTTCATTTACTTCCTGGATAGGAAGTATCGCAGCTTTGGGTATCTGTATCGTATGTGGTGTCTACTTACTCCCACCAATAATTAGACATGTCATCTACTCTCCTTGGGACATTAAAGCTGAGCTACATAATGTCCGGCTCCAGATGCTACCATAAAGAGGATGTTCTCCCCTGCAGAGGAAGTGCAGGCACAGATAAATTGGTTGCTGGGACTTAGTCCATTCCAGAGACTTCTTCATTATCACCCAGCATATTCTTCACAGTTCCATGGATCAAGTGCAGGCACAGACGAATTTGTAGGTGGCACCCAGTCCATGGCAGAGATCTTCATTACCATCCAGCACATTCTTCACAGTTCAATGGTTCCTGCACTACATTTTCATCCATACTTGCCATGATTGTCATGAGATGGATACTGAAGCCACAGGAATCCTCTGCACCTGTGATCGCAGTGAGGAGGAGTCAGGTAGCCTTGTTAGGTTAGTTTAGGGTGACTGGGCCCCGAAAAAAAAATGCAGAAATGTGTCTTAAATCTGCCCTTTCAATCTCCACTTTTCTAGAGATCGGAGAAGGATCTCTCCTCTCCTTATCTCCTGATTGAAGGAGTTCCAGAGACCTATTTTTCCACAAACAACCTGTATCCCTCCTTGATCTAGTTTGATTTTATAAAAGAGGATCAAATATATAAATTCTTTAAGTCTTTATACTTTATTCCTATGTTTTATGAAAAGAACAGGGTATTGAAAAATGGAGAAAATTGCTTTGCAAACTGCCTATGAAGTAGCCTTAAAGGTTATTCCCTGAGCCTTGGTGGGTGTATTTTAAGTCTACTTTGGTGTTTATCTCTCAGCAGCTTAGGAAATTTTGCAGAAGAGGGAGGGTGGAAGGATTGTAAGAGCCACTTTGTGGAAGGTGATATCCAGAGGCATTGTCCCCACCACACACAATGAATGACTGTTGTTCTCACAACTCATAACACACAAACCCATGGTGAATACCAGCAATACCACTGAGGAAGGCCTCAGTGGAATGGGGGCAGGGAGGAAAGGAAATCATGGTACCAACACACGATGCAATCATACAAAGTCTAGCTAGCAATATATATATGGAGAGAGAGAGAGAGAGAGAGAGAGATACAAATCAATTTCTCAAGCTGCCAATAAAACTCTTAATCTGCATTCAGTTTTTCTCTCTTTTTTTTCCCTAAATTCACTTCAAATCCAGATACCTAGAAAGAGTCTTGGCAGACATGGTGGAAACTGTGGATTATCTTTGCTTTTCAGGACCACGATGGGAAGGAGAAATGAGAAACAATCACTACCACAAAGGGCCATCCATCACCCTGTATCTCAAACCCTGTTCACTACCAGCTTTCTTGTCAACACCATTTCATTCATGTTATTTCTTTCTTTCTTTTCTTTTTCTTTTCAAAGGTAGGGTCTTACTGTAGCTCAGGCTGACCTGGAATTTACTATGTAGTCTCAGGATGGCCTCGAACTCATGGCAATGCTCCTACCTCTGCCTCCCAAGTGCTGGGATTAAAGGCATGTGCCACCATTTCCGGACATTCATTTCCTTCTTAAAGAAATACTGGGACTATTATTATTTTTTTTCCTAAAATAAAGATTTGAATACATTGTAAGAATCATGAAATCTGTCACTTTATTATTAACACAGTGCTATTAGTATAAATGATAGGAAACGTGATTTAATTTTTCAGGCTTGTACCCTAATGGTAGGATAATTTAATAGTGGATGATTCTGACTTTAAATGATCTCTTTTAGATCAACAGGGTTATAGTCAAAGTAGGATTTTAGTAAAAGAAATACTTTCTGGAACTAATATGTAGGCATGGGATGGGATGCAATAGAGCCACGTGTGTCCTCTTGAGTATGCGAAGTTATTACTGGTAATACACACAGAAATTTTTGATTTGTTATCACTGTTATTGGTGCTGTGATTAAAAATGTTGATTAAAAATAAATCGTGTGGGCTGGAGAGATTGTTCAGTGGTTAAGGGTCTTGCCTGTGAAGCCTTAGGGTCCAGGTTTCATTCCTCACCTAAGCCAAATTCACAAAGTAGCATGTGCATATGGAGATTGTTTGCAGTGGCTGAAGGCTCTGGTGTGCCCATTTGCTCAACAAATCTGTCCCTTTCTCTCTCTCAAATGAAACAAAATAAAATATAAACCATGCAAGATATAAATTTTTTAAATCGCACATTTTGAGAATAATACTTACAAGTAGGGAACTCATGGCAAGTAGGTAGTATGTCAGGGTCCTCGACTCAAGAAAACTAGAGTATTTATTACTAACTTTAGGGAACTGATACTGAAAATACAGATCCTACCATTCCAATTGACCATTATTTCAGCAAACTGGTAAATGTCTATGTGAGCTCATTTCTAAGAAAAGCTTCTCAGGGCCCTCTGCACTGTAGATTGGTGGGTTTCCTATCTGTGAAGTGCAAGCTAAAAGGTAGCAAAATATGGAATATTCTATATTTATTTCCTAGTTAGGAAAAACAATTATGTTTTCATGAAGTAGGAAAGATTCCAGATGATCCCAGGGTTCCTTTAGGGAAATATTTAAATATGGTAGTTCCAGGAATTAAGTCAGAATCTTCTTCAGGATGAATTTCCAATTCTTCCTATTATTTGGTATTGATTATGTCTTCACGTCCCTTCAACATAGTTATCACCCCCCTCCCACGTGGTGATCACACCGTATTAGGACAGTGTTCCATATTAATAACTTGAGCAATTGATGTTGCTGACACTACAATGCTTAATGAAACCTCGTGAATTCATCAAGAGAAGGCAATAAAATATGCATCATTACCTTCCATAAATCTATGAAACTTTAGAAAATGCTATGCACCATTGAAAGAGATGAAATAGGACAGGGCAAATATCTAATGACCTTCCTTACAGCCATTGCAATGGAAGTGGCTAAAAGAAGATCGATAAAAGAATTGATTGATCTTATAAGTAAAATAATTATGATGTGTTGGCTGATTTCATTTGGAAGGGAAGCAGGACCATCATATGTGTTAATATTCACTGCATAGATAGATATAAAGTGCTTCCAGGTAGAACAAATTTGTGCAGTAGTGCTCAAAGGGACATTGGTGTCGCAAAAGATGTAGGATGATCCCTGAGAGTGCAAGACCACCCTGAGACTACATAGTTAATTCCTGGTCAGCCTGGACCAGAGTGAGACCCTACCTTGCAAAACCAAAAAAAAAAAAAAAAAAAAAAAAAAGAATGCAAATCATATGTACAGTGGGCTGCTGTAAACACAAAGGCTAAAGTGACTACACGTGAGAGAATGTTTGCCAGAGACCTAATACCTGAAAATGATTTTGAGGACTCTCGGGGGGGAGAGAACAGAATTCTAGGTGGTAGTAGCCAAAGAAGGGAAGAAATTATGCTTTGGGGAAAAGAAGCATTTCGGTGTCTGGAAAAATCGTGTATCAGGGAAAGAAAAGCAAGATGTAAGTGTGACAAGAAATCTGAGGCCAGATAATGAAGAGCTTGTATGTGATGGAGAAGCAATCACAACTTGTTAATAGGACCTAACATGATTCGATTTAAAGTCTGAATTATAGCAGTGAGTAGTTGGACTGTAGGCAAAGAAAGCACTTAGGAGGCTGTGGTAAAATTCAGGCAAGGATAAGAAATATCTCCACAATAGGAAATTTGAAAAGATATTAAGTAGTAGAATCTGCAGTATCAAGTTATTCCTTGGCTACAGTATAGGAATAAAGGGAATGTTTCTGGAGTATTCATTTTTTTTTTTTTTTGGGGGCTTTGGTTGAACTTACGAATGCATCATGAAAAGAGTAAGATACAAAAGACAATCCTCAGTGTGTTGAGATGAGTTCATGTTTGGATTTTTTCAGTTTAAGTTCCTATGGGATATCTGGGTAAAACTGTTCAAAACTTATTCATGTATGGAAGGAAAGATAGTGCATTGATGAATGGAGATTTTATATATATATATCTTATGGAGGCAGGAGGGAGGGGGCCTGGGGAGATGGATTTCCTGTCCTGGGACTGAGCCTCACAGAACAGCAGGAACAGCTACAGGGGGGATGTGAGGACATTACCTGTTTGATCACTGTGGGAAAGCTTGCACTGGCCAACTTTTTTGATCATCAGGCCTAGAAGTTGCAAGGACTAGTGTAAGAGGACTGTGAGGGGGCCAGGGCCTGAGGGAGGCCTCCCTTGCTGCCTCCTGCCTTCCCCCTCCCTGCGCCTCTGGCCTCTCTTAATGAAACCTTGTGAGTTCATCAAGAAGAGAAGGCAATAAAATATGCTTCATTCTCTTCCATAAATCTATAAAAGTTCAGAAAATTATATGCACTATGCAAAGAGATAAATAGGACAGGACAAATATCTAATGGCCTTCCTGTTGGGAGCCATTTGATTTTGACTTAACTTCTGTTTGACAATGGGCTAAGATAAACAGGATGTTTTGCCAAGCAGAGATCAGTTACCTGCTGAGAATATGGAAATTGAGGAGGAAGTGTCCTTTGATCTAAAGGCAAAGATTTAACTGTTTTATGATGCAGTTTTTCTGAGAAATCCTGTATTTACCATTTGGTCCATTTGCATCCTTGTGCTCTTATAAGAATAACAAAAATGTAAACTAAGTAAAGTCAGGGCCTCGGTATTGACCGACAGCCCTCCCGAGTTCATCTTTTGTCTCTCTTGTCTTTCTTTTTCCTTAGTCCTCACTCACCACTCAGGTACTGTTTGAATCTGCCTGGGGGCTCCAGCACCTTCCTTACAGTCATTGCAATGGAAGTGGCTAAAAGAAGATCAATAAAAGAATTGATTGATTTATAAGTAAAATAACTATGATGTGTTGGCCGATTTCATTTGGAAGGGAAGGAGGAGCATCATATGTATCAGCATTCACTGCATAGATAGTTATAAAGTGCTTCCAGGTAGACCAAATTTTTGCAGTAGTGCTCAGAGGGACATTGGGTGTCTCAAAAGACACAGGCAACTTAACCTTTGGCATTTAGGTGGTAAAGCTATTAACCCAATAGAAATAAAATAAGGGTAGATTTGATGAAGGTGATAACTGGAAACAGTTGGCCATAGACATGAAAAGATTTACCTATGGTTTATGAAAAGAAAGTAAATGACAAATAACGCTTAGGTGTTATCTCATGGTGATTGCTGATACCATGAGAACACTTGAGAGAATATGTGGCATGCAAAGGGAAGAGTATTTATCAAATACTGCTCTTTTGAGGTGGCAAGCAGAGGAAAGTACTTTTGGCACACATAAAGATATTGCAAAAACAAACTAAATCGGAAGCTTTATGCAGGTAATCGATGTCAAATGTGTCTAGGAAAAAAATAGATAAAGCCATGTCGTTGTTTAAATTCTCACCAAAATACAGGAACAGGTGGACATCTTTAAAATGTTTTGTGATCACAAGTGAATTAGTTTACCTCAGAAACAGCCACCTCTTTTATGACTTCTATGCAACTCTGAAAAACAATCTCAGGCCTGTGACATTTCATGGACCAATTTTCATTGTAGACTCTGCTCATTTCAACTCGCCTCTGTCTATTGATTGATTAAGTTTCTAGTTCAAGCCGGATAATTACAGGAATTCATGTTTGGATTAGATGATTCAGTGCGTATGTTTCATGGAATATTATTTCAATAGGTTCTGGGCAACATGCTGTATGCAGTCAAAATTACTGCTTTGGCTGGCATTGTGTATTTTTATTTTTTGAATGCCAACAAAACTGTCAGTCAACACTCAGTGGATCACACAGTTTCCATGGCAGCCTAATAGAGATGAAGGGGAATGAGAGAAGGGGTCAGAAACCTTGGTTTGAAACTCTACTGGCATCCTCTATGGACCCTTACTCCTTTATTCCAATGTACTTGTCCTTGTGCTTCAGTGACTCTGAATTAAAAAAAATTTCTTTGTAAGCCACCTCACTTTCTCTTTGGAGGCAACTGTTTTTTTTTTTTTTTTTAATTAGAAAAATGTTGAATATTTGTTGCAATTAAGAAAAATTTTCAAATGTGCAGTTTTTTGTAGTTTTTCTTCTAAATCTATATTTTTAACAACTTCATAAATTGCATCAAAAACAAGCAAACAAATTTTGAGACAAATCTCTTTAAACCACTGGCAGTCTCATGGTAAGGTACACAGGGATCTTTACTAAAACAAAACAAAACAAAAAAAAAAAAAAAAACCCCAGGAAAGCTTTCTGAAAAGGGTAGATGTTTGTTTACAATCAAGGACCACACCTTACAGGTTTTTTCCTTCTTGTAGCCCCATTTTATGCTATTTCCAAGTACAAAACAATGCCTCCATTAACTCATGTCCCTTCTTTCCTGCTCCAAAGCCTTAAAGTCACTTTCTTCAAACTATTAATTGACTGGCCAGACCATCAAAGAACTGTGAAATAATTCCCAGAAGAGCAATTCAAAAGAATCCATTTTCCTATTATACTCTAGGAATTCCTGAAGTTCTTTTGTTATTTTCCTTTCAGCATAAGAAAACATAATAAATTGTGAGAATTCAAAGAAACCCACCAATAAAGCTGTTGTTTTAGGTTAAATTGGAAGGCATACACTGAGCGTTACATTTTAAAGTGTGTTTATTTCAAACTGTACTTACTTTAAAAAAATGTCTGTATGGATTCTCTTTTTCTTAGCGTACTCTCTGTAGGTTGTTAACAATCTGGAGCCCTGTGCCTTTGTAGAGACTTGATTATACTTATTTGAAAACACTAAGACTAAAGATATGTTATCCAACAGAACACAAATCAACTCTGTAAAATGTACAATGATGATGAAATAATAAAGCTGAGGACATCCAAAAATGAATTCCTGAGAAGCAGACCTCATCCCACTCTGGAGCAATCTTATACTGAGCAGCTCCATTTGGCAAGGAAAACCGAAACCGTTTTACATATTGTACTAGTTGGGCTTCGCTACTTTTCTGCCAAACTCAAAAAGTGGGCTTTCCAAATAGTTATTCTAGTCATCTCAGTATTACTGACTGCTAGGTTGACAGGTCCACTCGTCATAAATGTGTAATGAACTACGGAAGCAGAACCTGGACATGGTTTAGAGATTACATGCCTGACTTTCCTTAATCAGCATATGCCCAATTACTCTTACACTTTGACACCTGTAGATTTCAAGTTTACATACCTAGGATTTGTTCAAAATGAGTGAGCTAAATTTTCTAGGTATAAAATGCAACATCAATTTAATTATAAATTATGCTAAAGGTCTTTCCATCATCCCCCAGACTTCAGATTACTCAAGTGCTTTTCTGTTCAATCTTTTTGCTGAACAGATGAAACAAATTTTTAAGTTTCATTTTGTTATCTCCCTCTAAGTCAACTAGTCTCATTTTGTCATCTTACAGATACAGAAACTAAGACCCTGAAAAGTTTAATGAAATCAAACCAGCTATTCTACTATCTTTAACCATTCTGTGAGTTTGACAAACTTACACACATTTATTTACAAGAACTAAACCACCCCATATAAACAAACAGCTGTTAAAAAGCAATGTCTTTTATGAGGGAAATACAACAAATGTTAATGTAAACTATTATTAGAAAGTATTAGCCCTTTTTGGTTACTATTGATATTATAAGTACAATGTTGGATCTTGTTCTTAAGGATAGTTCATTTATACCACCAAGGATATTTATCTGATCACTGCACTGAAATCTATTGTGCCAAATAGTATCCTATATTTAATCAATATATTTAATCTAAATTCTTTTACATTTGTTTAGACTTTCCTAAATTAAGAAATATGCACAGAATAGGATATTATCATTATATAAGCAGCGGGCAGCTTTAAAATACAGGATAGGAAGCCTACTTTAGGAGTGATAGAAAAGTGTTCAAAGTAATAAAAACCCCAACAAAAATCAGTAAGCAAAATTGATTAGTGTGTAAACTAAGGTGTACGAGAAAGGATAAGCTTAGAGAATCAGAAGATGTGAGTTAAAGTTTTCACTTCATTCCTTGCTATTTAAATTTGGGAGTAATTCAATAACCCTCTGGATTTCAGTTTTGTCATCTTCTAAGAGCTAACATTTGCACTATTTACCTCATTAGAATGTTGAAGACAGCATACATCAAATTCACGAGAGGGTGTTGTAGATGGAAGAGTACACTACAAATATTACTACTTCAGTAGCTGTTAAAATGCAGAACTACAGAAAACTGTAAAGAATTCTATTGGCATGCTCATTAGAAGAAACTCAATTCAAACCATGCACACATTTTCAACTTTCAATGGCAATATTAAAAAATTATACAAAGATATACAAAAGAAACTTCCTGGGAGAAAGTACTAAGGGACATACATTTGGGAGACTTGAGACTTTAAAATGAGTCTGAATAATTTACACCATAAAGAGGTATTTAGTCCTTAAGTGGAGAAAGCTGCTACTCACCTAAGAAAAACAAGCATATTGCCAGAGGGGAGCTGAGCAGACGTCTTTGCCGCTCTCTGTGTTTGGTCCTATGAAGGCAGGCCAGCTTCTTCTCAGTGAACCTGAAGCTGTCTGCTACAACCCCATCCTTGCCTGAGGGGAAAATGGAGGAAAATAGATCTGAGCACTAAAGACTACTTTCAGAACTACATAGCTAGAGATAGCTAAGTCATAGACAAGGCTTTTGATATTAAGGACTGAAGAGCTTTACACATTTGAAGAATGCTTCCTAGGCTAAGAAGAGGAAGTCATCTTCCATGATTCTTCCAAAGCTCTTGTTTCCTAAGATTAAAGACCCTCTATGTCAGATGCGTCTTCTGTTTTTGCAAACTCCTGTCTTACCGTGTTGATATTAAAATTTCATAACGAATCCCAGTTGCCCTTTCATGAATACGATTCTATATTTTCTTTTTATTATTTATTGACTTGAGAGAGGAAGAGAGAGAAATAGGCAGATAGAGTGAGAGAAAGAGAATGGGCGTGCCAGGGCCTCCAGCCACTGCATATGAATTCCAGATGCATGCACCACCTTGTGCACCTGGTTTATGTGGGTCTGGGGAATTGAACCTGGGCCCTTTGGCTTTGCAGGCAAGAGCCTTCACTGTGAAGCCATCTCATCTCTCCAGCTCTATGCATGCATTCTATGTAAAACTACAATCCAAATGAAGGAATATATTTTACTAGAATTAAATAATCAACATTAATACATAGTGATTAATAATAAAACATTCCTCAAATTACATTACAAAGTGATGTTTGAGGAAGGCATTAATGGAAGTATATTGCTCTGTTTTCTTGGGAACAATGGACACTAGGAAAGGGAAATTTATGGGAAGCTACCAATGAGCCCCACCTGGTCAAGTTTTACCCTGTCAACTTTTAATGTCTAGTTGCAAATACAAAAAATATATGTGTATTTTGATCTGGTGTTCATATATTTTTCCTGGAAAGGAAAAGTATAAAAATTGAGGTATATATTGAGGTATATATATTGAAGTATAAGAATTGAGGGTTCATTGTGCTGTGTGCCTTACTAAGTGTGCTATGCTAAACACATCAAGATCACACTGTATGTAATCATTTAAGGAGATATACAACACTCACATGTACACACCAAAACCTAGGCTCCATTTGTTATTATGGATCTTTAAATATAGGTCTAATTATTCCATTCCTACCTATGCATAGGTTCTGCCTTTCGTTGCCTTATGCATGACATTTCTGTGTACTAATGACATCAGAAAGCTATTAAAGAACATAGCCTGATGATGATAATCTGTGTTTAGTCAGAGTAATGCACAGAATGGTAAGTCAATCAAAGGTACATATTACCATAACTCGATTCTCACACACAGAAATTATCTCAAAAGAAATAACAGATTAGTGGTGCTTGACTCTAGGCTTGATGTTAAGAGAGAGGGCAAGTTGAGGGGCTAACTTCACTTCCCCATTTAGGGTATGTATACAGACAGAAACCATCACAAAAACAGAACGCTTAATGATTAATCTATCAATATGAAAGTATAGCCATTCTAGTTTATATATATTTACTCCCTCAAGCCAAACAAGTTTTGGCATTCATTATATCTCATTAATTAAATGAGTGGAGTAGGATTATAGGTTGTATTTTTCAACTGTCACTCATTTGTATAGCAGTTCATTAATCTGCATTACTTGTATTACACTTTTATTTTTTTTTCATTTTTCTTTTTATCTGACTTTCTCATTGAAATCAATATAATTGTTTTTCTATTATTTGAACTTGAAATGGTAAGCAAGAACATGATAAGAAATGATTTCATAGTTTCCCAAATATATCCATTTCTATAAACATGTTTGATGTACATTTAAGCTTATGTTACCTAGATTTATTATAATAGTGTCAGTCCAATAAAACTTCATAATGTGCAAATTAAATTAGAACATATAATTTATTTATTTATTCATTCATTCATTTATTTTGGTTTTTCCAGGTAGGGTCTCACACTAGTTCAGCTGACCTGGAATTCACTCTGTAGTCTCAGGGTGGCCTTGAACTCACAGTGATCCTCCTACCTCTGCCTCCTGAGTGCTAGGATTAAAGGCAAGCACCACCATGCCCAGCTAAATTATTTATTTTTTTTTTGAAAAGAAAACAAATGATAGTCATTTCATAGTGTTGGTTTATTGTATCTGCTTTGGGTACAATGAAGGCTATTTTAAATGGATAAGTTTCCATTTCTCTTCAAATCACTTATATATGTCAATTCTCTAATTTTCTTTAAAATAATATCTTTATTAATTACCCAGTTAGAGAAATAACTCTATCTTAAATGATGAAGAAGTGTGGCTATAGAGTAGAATACAGCAAACACTATGTGCCAACTAGGTGCACAGCTCTGAGAAAATGATCCTTTTAATGTAGAAAGCATCTGTTTTCAGTAGACACAAAGAGAATAAGTAATAAGGAAATACATTCATTAACAACTTCAAGAGTATGATTGAAATTAAAGATTTTTTTAGTATTTATTACATATGCTTTAAAAGCACAAGTGCAAGTAATTGCTTTCTCCCTGAAATTTTTTTCATCTTGCTCTTCAATCTGTGAAGAAATAGTCCAGAATTAGAGAAACCAAAGCTATGATGACCAAGGTGATACATGTTTGTAAAGCTACCACTAGGGAGGATGAGGCAGGGAGACTGCCCACAGTTCAGCAAGACCAGTGTGAGCTACATAGCAAGTATCACACCAGTCAAAGAAAGAAGCAAGACCTTGTCTCAAAATAAAACAGATAAACTAAAACAACAAAGTGTGCAGAAAGATAGTGGTTTCCTCTAAGTTTTTCTCTGATATAACTTATTCTTTTTTTTTTTTTTTTGTTTTTGCGAGGTAGGGTCTCACTCTGGTCCAGGCTGACCTGGAATTCACTATGTAGTCTCAGGGTGGCCTCGAACTCTCAGCGATCCTCCTACCTCTGCCTCCCGAGTGCTGGGATTAAAGGCATGCGCCGCCACGCCTGGCTTATTCATTATTTTTATCTACAAGACTAACCTCTGGACACAGCTTGGACAGGTTTTATGAAATACTGATTCTATCTTGAATGTCTGAAACAAATATTGGACTAATATGGATGACCAGCCATATCACATTTAGTGCTGTCTTCCAGGTTTTAGGGGTTTTTGTTTGTTTGTTTGTTTTGCATATGTGTTTTTGAATCAGGCTTCACAGAAATTTGGAGTTCATAAGGAAAAATACATGTTCTGCTACTTAATCCATACCATTATTCAGGAGTAGATAAGACCGTATATAGATGCCTGATGTTTTTTGAATTTCTTCCTCCTACCTCTTTCAAGCTGTTGGAATTTAAGAATTTTATTTTATTTTATTTTATTTATTTTGTTTGTTTGTTTGTTTGTTTTTCAAGGTATGGACTCACTCTGGCCCAGGCTGACCTGGAATTAACCATGTAGTCTCAGGCGATCTATGTAGATCTATGCAGAACTCAAGGCGATCCTCCTACATCTGCCTCCCAAGTGCTGGGATTAAAGGCGCATGCCACCACGCCCAGCTAAATTTTATTTTATTTTTTAAAAATATTTTATTATTTATTTATTTATTTGAGAGAGAGAGATACAGAAATAGGCAGGTAGAGAGAGAGAGAGAGAGAGAGAGAGAGAGAGAGAGAGAGAGAATGGGTGCGCCAGGGCCTCCAGCCACTGCAAACGAACTCCAGATGCATGCACCCCCTTGTGCAACTGGCTTACGTGGGTCTTGGAGAATCAAGCCTCGAACCGGGGTCCTTAGGCTTCATAGGCAAGCGTTTAACCGCTAAGCCATCTCTCCAGCCCTAAATTTTATTTTTTTATTGAAATAAAACTCAGAGAGTGGTTAGAAAAGAAAGCAAAAAAAAAAAAAAAAAAAAACAAGAAAAATCTCAATCTCTCTTCATTTTCTCCCTCTGCCTCATTATCTTAATTCTTCTGTGCCCCAGCCAGCGGGGCTTCAACGGGAGCAAGGACCCTAGAGAACCTGAAATGAAAGGGACAAGAGACACAAGGAACCGACAGCAAGACAAAGTTCTGATCAAGCTGCGAGTTTTATTAATCCCAGGGTGCCTTTTATACAGCAGAACAGGGAAGTAGCTTAGGTATTCTATAATTATGTTTCAACAGGATAAGACCCCAGCCCCAAGGCTATAGGATGTTCCACAGGATAAGGCTCCAGCCCCAAAGCCATAAGATAACGACTTCCTCAATCTCTGTGCATGGGTTAATAGATAACTGCAGACCTTGTGACTTCCCAGAACAGATCAATGGATCAAGATGGAGGCACTTTTGGTTACCTAGTGCCCAATGGTTCCCGACATCTCCTCCCTTTCTATTAGTTTTAGAAGGTGTTTTTGTGGTGGCCAATTTTTGTAAACTTTATTAGGACTCCCAGGGTTCCGTGATGTCACGGTGGGCCTGTAACCAACTGGGGGAGCATTGACCTGACTCCTCCCGTGGGATTTTTATCCCACCTCTTTTGGCTCTTGGTACCTTTTGGGGAGGGGAGGCAGAGCCAACACAGAAAGTACGGTACCAACCTCCATGCAAGTCAGGTTTGACTCTCAGGGAATTCAGAAGCGGTCAAAAAGGGGGACCTTCCCTGCAATATTTTCTACACCAGCGTTGGTGCCCATATTGTACTCACACATTTATGAGCCAATATGCATAGGTCTGACTCCTATGCGGTTCCTGTCGGAGGGGAGTCGCTCAAATTATTTTAAGTTTAGACAAGTGCCAATAAGGGAGGAGATATGGGATACACCTTGCAAACTAGGGCAAAGGTTTGGCGCCTAGGCCAGGGGGTGGTCGCAGTGGGCTGTCATAAGGCAGGTCAGGCCGAGGCAGGTCCTCAGTCGCGATTCCTTGGCTTGTCAGCTCCAGTCTGTTATCAGCAATCTGTTGAGCTGCTGGAGCACTTGAGCTCTGGAAGCCGCTACATTTAGCCTCTGTAACATTGTTTGCTCGCCTGACTCAGGCACAGCCATTCCTGCATGTTGAAACTGTTGTAAACCAAGTTAAAGTTTTTTCTTTTTTACTTAGAAGACATCATTTAATAACCAGATGACAGTACTGCCATTATAGAACAGATAGTCATTAAGCCCGGGCCTGACTCAGATAAGGAACTAGCTGAGGAATGTGTTAACCTCCAACTCTGTAATCTATGTTTGTTTGTTTGGCAGTAAATTCCCCCCTGCTTAAGCCAAATGAGAATCTGAGAAAGAAACTGCTTGGGAGATACTTAAGGCATCAAAAAAATCCTTTTGCAGCCTTAGCAGGACCACCAAAAGACAAATGACTATATGAAATAACAAATATATGTATATATATATATTTTTGTAAACTTTGTAAATATATGTTAAGATTATTATGATTTTAAATACCCCAAATATGATTTTTGATCTTTTACCATACAGTAGCAGTCCCATTGTAGGATAAAGGAGTAATACTTATGAATTAACAATTTACATGACAAAACAATTGCTTTTGAACCACCAGATTGACAACCTGCCTTTTTAAAATACATAACAGCATTTTTTAGAGCATCTAACCTGACTGACAGCTTTTTATCAGTATCTATCTGTGATGAAAAAGTTTGAGAAAATTTTAATCAGTCCAATAACATAGCTTTTGGCGAGTTTTTATACCTGTAGGACCTTTTAGAGATACTCAGCCATGGGAGCCTCTGATCCTTGTAACAGACAAATTTTGTAAACCATTTATTGACCTGAGATGTAACTCCCAGTCCCCATTCCCTCCCCCACACCAGAATTGGGACTGAGGCTTCAGCGGTGGGCTTGGTGTCTTTTTTGGCTGTGGCCACCAGCACCTGTGAAGAAAGGAGTGAAGAAAGGGTGGGGGGTTAATTAAATTTTTCCAGGTCACGATGTATGGGATCTGGTCTGGATGTCTGTTCCTAGGACAGAAAACATTCTTTTTAATATTTGAATGAAGGGTGTCCTCTGATAGCCATTGAGGAACAGAAATAGATACTCCATTTTTCTGAGCGATGTCCTTGATTTTTGTCCTAAAGAGGGGGAAGGGAACTGTCCCATGTTATTAAGTCAAGGGAGAAGCGTCCGTCCATAGGGAAACAACATACAGACACACAAATATGACAGAAACACATAGGGCCCAATAACACAGACACACGAATATGACAGAAACATAGAGGGCCCAATAACATAGACACACGAATATGACAGAAACATAGAGGGCCCAATAACATAGACACACGAATATGACAGAAACAGAGGGCCCAATAAACAGAGGGCCCAAGAAAAGCTATGCGTGCTTCAAAACCAAACTTAAAAAGGAGAAAGAGAAAGAGCGCTCAGATACTCACTAGACCAGTCTGAGAAGAATTTTTGGAGTCTCAGTCTTGGGTTTGCTTGGGTTTCTCAGTCAGGGAATCAAAGGAAGTGTCAAGTCCCCCACAGGAGTGTTTGGGGACCCCCAGGGTTGTGTGACATTTACCGGAATCATAACAAAGGCAGTTATGTTATCAGGAGCACATAGTTGGATAGGAAACAATTATCACAGGCAATGGAAGGAGATGTTAAGCATTTTTTGTATATTAGTTATATTAACCATGTGAGAGAATTAAATATTAATGAGTCAATTTTAACCTTAACATATAGTTAAAATGTTGACAAATAGGAACTTAATTAACTTTATTGGGTACTCTAAATTTAGTCTTTTTTAACCATCATCATGACCAGATTAATATCAACAAGTTAAAGTTTTGAGTTTACAAACTGAATACCATAGTAACCTTCTATCAGCTAGAGCCATGCTTTTATTAGTTTGATGTAAGCCCTAGGTTAATAATCACTTTATTGTATCTAAAAAGATCTGTAATCTGGTTAAGTGTTTTGTCTTTAACCTTTTGTTTAAGTTTACTTAATATCTACAGTTACATATTTTTATTTTACAAATTATGTACCCACTTTGTAATAATCTTTTTTATCAAATAGTTACCAACATTTAAAGTTTTTCTCCAGTTTAACTAAACTTTTATTGTTTTTACCATGAGGCTTTTAATAAAAGGTCTTATGAAATATCTTTAAAGAGTCAGACTTGACTTTTGAAACACATTATGAAAGTAGATTTGAACATTATTAGAAATTTTCTAACAAATTTAGTATTGAGTACATATTTAAGTTTAAATATAATCCTTGAGACTGTTTTTTTGTTAGTAGTCCCAGAAAAGCATAAAGAGGCAAAAGTGAGCTTAAAACAGTTGTAAATACTTATAAGAAATCTACATCTATTTATAGTAATTTGGCATTTACCCATATTTTGAGATTTTTGTTAGTAGTCCCCAAGCTCTGCAAGCCAGGGAAGCTAAGAGCCTCTTTCTTTCTCTCTCTCTCTCTCTCTCTCTCTTTTTTAATCTATTATCTCCTTGTTTACCCTGTTGGGCAGAGGGCGGGTATGGCTGGAGGCCACCTGAGCCCAGGTGGGGTAGGCACGCCCCTGGAGCCCGGGTTTTGCATCCAGCTGTGAATGGAGAAGGGGGAAGGGGCTTATCTGATAGTGAGACTGAAGGATGTCACTAATCAGGTTTCAATAGGAGAAGGCGATAAAAATCTTTTAAACAATCACCCATGTGACTCCATCGTTCCTCATCGATAGTGTCTTTTTTGGGGGGAACCATGGACACACATTTTTTAAGAGAACAAAAAATTTAACTTGGGTCCCCTGCATCTTGAGAGATTCCTCAAGCCCTTGAATAAACAATTCCTATTTGTTTAACGTTTGCTGAAAAGAAAAGCCTGTAGGAGCCTGAGCCTTGCCCCCAGCTATGAGCTTTTGTCTTTGTTGTTGCCTGTGGTTTTTGAGCAGTTTTTCCTGCCACAGTTTTTTGGTGAAAGCTAGTGTTTTTCACGATAGAGAAAGTTTAGAAATGCCAATACTAGAGGGCAACGTTTCTGGGCTATAAATAGCTCAGGGGAATTCCCCAATGGATCTTAAACATAAGCCTGACCGCAAGTTTAAAAGTCTGGCTGCCGCCCTAAAGGTTATTGGAGAGAGGACTAGATAGGAGATTGCTGCCAACACCCAGTCAGGCTTTTGGGACTTGAACAATGAG
>JAEOAD010000531.1:0-23416 GCA_036365145.1 Orientallactaga sibirica | reverse complement strand
AAGAGTCTTCGTAAGAAATCAACTCATTTGGGGAACAGAACAGCCTTATTTCACACAGTACTGTGTTCGCAATGAATGTGTTTGTTTTCTAAACAAACTACTTAAGAAATGAAGGTAGTCTATTAAGGTGTACATCTTGTTAGATTAGAAAAACTAGGAAAGTTTGATCTTGCTGCGCTCAAGACTCTTCTCAAGAAAGCAACTGATTTCGGGAACAGAAAAGCCTTATTTCACACAGTACTGTATTCGGCAATGAAGGTGTTTGTTTTCTAAACAAACTACGTTAGAAATGTGGTTAATCTACTAAATTCTACATCTTGTTAGATTACACAAAGTAAGAAAGTTTGATCTTGCTGCACTGAAGACTCTTCTTAAGAAAGCAACTGATTTGGGGATCAGAACAAGCTTATTTCACACAGTACTGTGTTCGGCAATGAAGGCGTTTGTTTTCTAAACGAATTACGTTAGAAATGTGGTTAATCTACTAAGTTGTACATCTTGTTAGATTACACAAACTAGGAAAGTTTGATCTTGCTGCACTGAAGACTCTTCGTAAGAAAGCAACTCATTTGGAGAACAGAATACCCTTATTTCACACAGTACTGTGTTCGGCAATGAAGGTGTTTGTTTTCTAAACAAACTACATTAGAAATGTGGTTAATCTACGAAATTCTACATCTTGTTAGTTTATACAAACTAGGAAAGTTTCATCTTGCTGCACTGAAGACTCTTCGTAAGAAAGCAACTGATTTGGGGAACAGAACAGCTTATTTCACACAGTACTGTGTTCGGCAATGAAGGCATTTGTTTTCTAAACAAACTACTTTAGAAATGAAGGTAGTCTATTAAGTTGTACATCTTGTTAGATTACAAAAACTAGGAAAGTTTGATCTTGCTGCCCTCAAGACTCTTCTCAAGAAAGCAACTGATTTCGGGAACAGAACAGCCTTATTTCACACAGTAC
The DNA here is from genome assembly GCA_036365145.1 of Orientallactaga sibirica. NCBI lineage: Eukaryota > Metazoa > Chordata > Mammalia > Rodentia > Dipodidae > Orientallactaga > Orientallactaga sibirica. Next base: position 22,452 of record JAEOAD010000531.1, on the reverse strand, counting down.
TGTGTCCGGCAATAAAGGTGTTTGTTTTCTAAACAAACTATGTTAGAAATGTGGTTAATCTACTAAGTTGTACATCTTGTAAGATTACACAAACTAGGAAAGTTTGATCTTGCTGCACTGACGACTCTTCGTAAGAAAGCAACTGATTTGGGGATCAGAACAAGCTTATTTCACACAGTACTGTGTTCGGAAATGAAGGCGTTTGTTTTCTAAAGAAATTACGTTAGAAAAGTGGTTAATCTACTATGTTATACATCTTGTTAGATTACACAAACTAGGAAAGTTTGATCTTGCTGCACTGAAGACTCTTCGTGAAAGCAACTCATTTGTAGAACAGAACAAGCTTATATCACACAGTACTGTGTTCGGCAATGAAGGTGTTTGTTTTCTAAACAAACTACGTTAGAAATGTGGTTAATCTACTAAGTTGTACATCTTGTTAGATTACACAAACTAGGAAAGTTTGATCTTGCTGCACTAAAGACTCTTCGTAAGAAAGCAACTCATTTGGAGAACAGAGTAGCCTTATTTCACACAGTACTGTGTTCGGCAATGAAGGTGTTTGTTTTCTAAACAAAACTACGTTAGAAATGTGGTTAATCTACGAAATTCTACATCTTGTTAGATTACACAAACTAGGAAAGTTTGATCTTGCTGCACTGAAGACTCTTCGTAAGAAAGCAACTGATTTGGGGATCAGAACACGCTTATTTCACACAGTACTGTGTTTCGGCTAATGAATCTTGTCAGATTACACAAACTAGGAAAGTTTGTTTTGCCTCAAACAAACTGATTTACACAGTTATTTCAAATGTACTGTTAATCTTTGTTTTGCTAAATTGTATATCTTGTTAGATTACACAAACTAGAAAAGTTTGATTTTGCTGCCCTCAAGTCTCTTCTCAAGAAAGGAACTGATTTTGTTAGAAAAGAATTTGATCTTGCTTATTTCAATAAAGCACAGTACTGTGTTCGGTGTTAATGAAGGCGTTTGTTTTCTAAACAAACTATGTTAGAAATGTGGTTAATCTACTAAGTTGTACATCTTGTAAGATTACACAAACTAGGAAAGTTTGATCTTGCTGCACTGAAGACTCTTGGTAGAAAGCAACTGATAAGAAAGCAACTCATTTGTAGAACAGAACTAGCTTACTTCACACAGTACTGCATTTGCAATGAAGGTGTTTGTTTTCTAAACAAACTATGTTAGAAATGTGGTTAATCTACGAAATTGTACATCTTGTTAGATTACACAAACTAGGAAAGTTTGATCTTGCTGCAAACTGAAGACTCTTTGTAAGAAAGCAACTGATTTTGGAAAGAACAGAACACGCTTATTTCACCCAGTACTGTGTTCGCAATGAAGGCGTTTGTTTTCTAAACAAACTACGTTAGAAATGTGGTTAATCTACTAAATTGTACATCTTATTAGATTACACAAACTAGGAAAGTTTGATCTTGCTGCACTGAAGACTCTTCGTAAGAAAGCAACTCATTTGGAGAACAGAATACCCTTATTTCACACAGTACTGTGTTCGGCAATGAAGGTGTTTGTTTTCTAAACAAACTACGTTAGAAATGTGGTTAATCTACGAAATTCTACATCTTGTTAGTTTATACAAACTAGGAAAGTTTCATCTTGCTGCACTGAAGACTCTTCGTAAGAAAGCAACTGATTTGGGGAACAGAACAGCTTATTTCACACAGTACTGTGTTCGGCAATGAAGGCATTTGTTTTCTAAACAAACTACTTTAGAAATGAAGGTAGTCTATTAAGTTGTACATCTTGTTAGATTACAAAAACTAGGAAAGTTTGATCTTGCTGCCCTCAAGACTCTTCTCAAGAAAGCAACTGATTTCGGGAACAGAACAGCCTTATTTCACACAGTACTGTGTTCGGCAATGAATGGGTTTGTTTTCTAAACAAACTATGTTAGAAATGTGGTTAATCTACTAAGTTGTACATCTTGTAAGATTACAAAAACTAGGAAAGTTTGATCTTGCTGCACTGACGACTCTTCGTAAGAAAGCAACTCATTTGTAGAACAGAACTAGCTTACTTCACACAGTACTGCATTCTGCAATGAAGGTGTTTGTTTTCTAAACAAACTACGTTAGAAATGTGGTTAATCTACTAAGTTGTACATCTTGTTAGATTATACAAACTAGGAAAGTTTGATCTTGCTGCACTGAAGACTCTTCGTAAGAAAGCAACTCATTTGCGGAAGAGAACAGCCTTATTTCACACAGTACTGCGTTCGGCAATGAAGGTGTTTGTTTTCTAAACATCTACGTTAGAAATGTGGTTTATCTACTAAATTCTACATCTTGTTAGGTTACACAAACTAGGAAAGGTTGATCTTGCTGCACTGAAGACTCTTCGTAAGAAAGCAACTCATTTGCGCAACAGAACAGCCTTATTTCACACAGTACTGCGTTCGGCAATGAAGGTGTTTGTTTTCTAAACAAACTACGTTAGAAATGTGGTTAATCTACTAAATTCTACATCTTGTTAGATTACACAATCTAGGAAAGTTTGATCTTGCTGCATTGAACACTCTTCGTAAGAAAGCAACTCATTTGGGTATCAGAACAGGCTTATTTCACACAGTACTGTGTTCGGCAATGAAGGGGTTTGTTTTCTAAACAACTACGTTAGAAATGTGGTTAATCTACTACGTTGTACATCTTGTTAGATTACACAAACTAAGAAAGTTTGATCTTGCTGCACTGAAGACTCTTCGTAAGAAAGCAACTGATTTGGGGATCAGAACAAGCTTATTTCACACAGTACTGTGTTCAGAAATGAAGGCGTTTGTTTTCTAAAGAAATTACGTTAGAAAAGTGGTTAATCTACTATGTTATACATCTTGTTAGATTACACAAACTAGGAAAGTTTGATCTTGCTGCACTGAAGACTCTTCGTAAGAAAGCAACTCATTTGGGGATCAGAACAAGCTTATATAACACAGTACTGTGTTCGGCAATGAACGTGTTTGTTTTCTAAACAAAGTACGTTAGAAATGTGGTTAATCTACTAAGTTGTACATCTTGTTAGATTACACAAACTACGAAAGTTTGATCTTGCTGCACTAAAGACTCTTCGTAAGAAAGCAACTCATTTGGAGAACAGAGTAGCCTTATTTCACACAGTACTGTGTTCGGCAATGAAGGTGTTTGTTTTCTAAACAAACTACGTTAGAAATGTGGTTAATCTACGAAATTCTACATCTTGTTAGATTACACAAACTAGGAAAGTTTGATCTTGCTGCACTGAAGACTCTTCGTAAGAAAGCAACTGATTTGGGGATCAGAACACGCTTATTTCACACCGTACTGTGTTCGGCAATGAAGGCGTTTGTTTTCTAAACAAACTACGTTACAAACGTGGTTAATCTACTAAATTGTATATCTTGTTAGATTACACAAACTAGGAAAGTTTGATCTTGCTGCACTGAAGAGTCTTGGTAAGAAATCAACTCATTTGGGGAACAGAACAGCCTTATTTCACACAGTACTGTGTTCGGCAATGAATGGGTTTGTTTTCTAAACAAACTAATTTAGAAATGAAGGTAGTCTATTAAGTTGTACATCTTGTTAGATTACAAAAACTAGGAAAGTTTGATCTTGCTGCCCTCAAGACTCTTCTCAAGAAAGCAACTGATTTCGGGAACAGAACAACCTTATTTCACACAGTACTGTGTTCGGCAATGAAGGCGTTTGTTTTCTAAACAAACTATGTTAGAAATGTGGTTAATATACTAAGTTGTACATCTTGTAAGATTACACAAACTAGGAAAGTTTGATCTTGCTGCACTGAAGACTCTTCGTAAGAAAGCAACTCATTTGCGGAACAGAACAGCCTTATTTCACACAGTACTGCGTTAAACAATGAAGGTGTTTGTTTTCTAAACAAACTACGTTAGAAATGTGGTTAATCTACTAAATTCTACATCTTGTTAGATTACACAATCTAGGAAAGTTTGATCTTGCTGCATTGAAGACTCTTCGTAAGAAAGCAACTCATTTGGGTATCAGAACAGGCTTATTTCACACAGTACTGTGTTCGGCAATGAAGGGGTTTGTTTTCTAAACAAACTACGTTAGAAATGTGGTTAATCTACTACGTTGTACATCTTGTTAGATTACACAAACTAAGAAAGTTTGATCTTGCTGCACTGAAGACTCTTCGTAAGAAAGCAACTCATTTGGGGATCAGAACAAGCTTATTTCACACAGTACTGTGTTCGGAAATGAAGGCGTTTGTTTTCTAAAGAAATTACGTTAGAAAAGTGGTTAATCTACTATTTTATACATCTTGTTAGATTACACAAACTAGGAAAGTTTGATCTTGCTGCACTGAAGACTCTTTGTAAGAAAGCAACTCATTTGGGGGATCAGAACAAGCTTATATAACACAGTACTGTTTAATGTCAATGAACGTGTTTGTTTTCTAAACAAACTACGTTAGAAATGTGGTTAATCTACTAAGTTGTACATCTTGTTAGATTACACAAACTAGGAAAGTTTGATCTTGCTGCACTAAAGACTCTTCGTGTAAGAAAGCAACTCATTTGGAGAACAGAACAGCCTTATTTCACACAGTACTGTGTTCGCAATGAAGGTGTTTGTTTTCAAACAAACTACGTTAGAAATGTGGTTAATCTACGAAATTCTACATCTTGTTAGATTACACAAACTAGGAAAGTTTGATCTTGCTGCACTGAAGACTCTTCGTAAAGAAAGCAACTGATTTGGGGATCAGAACAGCTTATTTCACACCGTACTGTGTTCGCAATGAAGGCGTTTGTTGTTTTCTAAACAAACTACGTTACAAACGTGGTTAATCTACTAAATTGTATATCTTGTTAGATTACACAAAACTAGAAAGTTTGATCTTGCTGCACTGAAGAGTCTTCGTAAGAAATCAACTCATTTGGGGAACAGAACAGCCTTATTTCACACAGTACTGTGTTCGGCAATGAATGGGTTTGTTTTCTAAACAAACTAATTTAGAAATGAAGGTAGTCTATTAAAGTTGTACATCTTGTTAGATTACAAAAGTAGGAAAGTTTGATCTTGCTGCCCTCAAGACTCTTCTCAAGAAAGCAACTGATTTCGGAACAGAACAGCCTTATTTCACACAGTACTGTGTTCGGCAATGAAGGCGTTTGTTTTCTAAACAAACTATGTTAGAAATGTGGTTAATATACTAAGTTGTACATCTTGTAAGATTACACAAACTAGGAAAGTTTGATCTTGCTGCACTGAAGACTCTTCGTAAGAAAGCAACTCATTTGCGGAACAGAACAGCCTTATTTCACACAGTACTGTTTGGCAATGAAGGTGTTTGTTTTCTAAACAAACTACGTTAGAAATGTGGTTAATCTACTAAATTCTACATCTTGGTAGACTACACAAACTAGGAAAGTTTGATCTTGCTGCACTGAAGACTCTTCGTAAGAAAGCAACTCATTTGGTGATCAGAACAGGCTTATTTCACACCGTACTTTGTTCGGCAATGAAGGGGTTTGTTTTCTAAACAAACTATGTTAGAAACGTGGTTAATCTACTAAGTTGTACATCTTGTTAGATTACACAAACTAGGAAAGTTTGATCTTGCTGCACTGAAGACTCTTCGTAAGAAAGCAACTCATTTCTTGCAACAGAACAGCCTTATTATTTCACACAGTACTGCGTCGGCAATGAAGGTGTTTGTTTTCTAAACAAACTACGTTAGAAATGTGGTTAATCTACGAAATTCTACATCTTGTTAGATTACACAAACTAGGAAAGTTTGATCTTGCTGCACTGAAGACTCTTCGTAAGAAAGCAACTGATTTGGGGATCAGAACATGCTTATTTCACACAGTACTGTGTTCGGCAATGAAGGCGTTTGTTTTCTAAACAAACTACGTTACAAATGTGGTTAATCTACTAAATTGTATATCTTCTTAGATTACACAAACTAGGAAAGTTTGATCTTGCTGCCCTCAAGACTCTTCTCAAGAAAGCAACTGATTTCGGGAACAGAACAGCCTTATTTCACACAGTACTGTGTTCGGCAATGAATGGGTTTGTTTTCTAAACAAACTAATTTAGAAATGAAGGTAGTCTATTAAGTTGTACATCTTGTTAGATTACAAAAGTAGGAAAGTTTGATCTTGCTGCCCTCAAGACTCTTCTCAAGAAAGCAACTGATTTCGGGAACAGAACAGCCTTATTTCACACAGTACTGTGTTCGGCAATGAAGGCGTTTGTTTTCTAAACAAACTATGTTAGAAATGTGGTTAATATACTAAGTTGTACATCTTGTAAGATTACACAAACTAGGAAAGTTTGATCTTGCTGCACTGAAGACTCTTCGTAAGAAAGCAACTCATTTGCGGAACAGAACAGCCTTATTTCACACAGTACTGTTTGGCAATGAAGGTGTTTGTTTTCTAAACAAACTACGTTAGAAATGTGGTTAATCTACTAAATTCTACATCTTGGTAGACTACACAAACTAGGAAAGTTTGATCTTGCTGCACTGAAGACTCTTCGTAAGAAAGCAACTCATTTGGTGATCAGAACAGGCTTATTTCACACCGTACTTTGTTCGGCAATGAAGGGGTTTGTTTTCTAAACAAACTATGTTAGAAACGTGGTTAATCTACTAAGTTGTACATCTTGTTAGATTACACAAACTAGGAAAGTTTGATCTTGCTGCACTGAAGACTCTTCGTAAGAAAGCAACTCATTTGCGCAACAGAACAGCCTTATTTCACACAGTACTGCGTTCGGCAATGAAGGTGTTTGTTTTCTAAACAAACTACGTTAGAAATGTGGTTAATCTACGAAATTCTACATCTTGTTAGATTACACAAACTAGGAAAGTTTGATCTTGCTGCACTGAAGACTCTTCGTAAGAAAGCAACTGATTTGGGGATCAGAACATGCTTATTTCACACAGTACTGTGTTCGGCAATGAAGGCGTTTGTTTTCTAAACAAACTACGTTACAAATGTGGTTAATCTACTAAATTGTATATCTTGTTAGATTACACAAACTAGGAAAGTTTGATCTTGCTGCCCTCAAGACTCTTCTCAAGAAAGCAACTGATTTCGGGAACAGAACAGCCTTATTTCACACAGTACTGTGTTCGGCAATGAAGGCGTTTGTTTTCTAAACAAACTATGTTAGAAATGTGGTTAATCTACTAAGTTGTACATCTTGTAAGATTACACAAATTAGGAAAGTTTGATCTTGCTGCACTGAAGACTCTTCGTAAGAAATCAACTGATTTGTAGAACAGAACTAGCTTACTTCACACATTACTGCATTTGCAATGAAGGTGTTTGTTTTCTAAACAAACTACGTTAGAAATGTGGTTAATCTACTAAGTTGTACATCTTGTTAGATTACACATACTAGGAAAGTTTGGTCTTTCTGCACTGAATACTCTTCGTAAGAAAGCAACTCATTTGGGGAACCGAACAGACTAATTTCACACAGTACTGTGTTCAGCAATGAAGGCGTTTGTTTTCTAAACAAACTACGTTAGAAATGTGGTTAATCTACTAAATTGTACATCTTGTTAGATTATATAAACTAGGAAAGTTTGATCTTGCTGCACTGAAGACTCTTCGTAAGAAAGCAACTCATTTGCGGAACAGAACAGCCTTATTTCACACAGTACTGCGTTCGGCAATGAAGGTGTTTGTTTTCTAAACAAACTACGTTAGAAATGTGGTTAATCGACTAAATTCTACATCTTGGTAGATTACACAAACTAGGAAAGTTTGATGTTGCTGCACTGAAGACTCTTCGTAAGAAAGCAACTCATTTGGTGATCAGAACAGGCTTATTTCACACAGTACTGTGTTTGGCAATGAAGGGGTTTATTTTCTAAACGAACTACGTTAGAAATGTGATTAATCTACTAAGTTGTACATCTTGTTAGATTACACAAACTAGGAAAGTTTGATCTTGCTGCACTGAAGACTCTTCGTAAGAAAGCAACTCATTTGGGGATCAGAACACGCTTATATCACACAGTACTGTGTTCCGCAATGAAGGCGTTTGTTTTCTAAACAAACTACGTTACAAATGTGGTTAATCTACTAAATTGTATATCTCGTTAGATTACACAAACTAGGAAAGTTTGATCTTGCTGCACTGAAGACTCTTCGTAAGAAAGCAACTCATTTGGAGAACACAATCGCCTTATTTCACATAGTACGGTGTTCGGCAATGAAGGTGTTTCTTTTCTAAACAAACTACGTTATAAATGTGGTTAATCTACTAAGTTATACATCTTGTTAGATTACACAAACTAGGAAAGTTTGATCTTGCTGCACTGAAGACTCTTCGTAATAAAGCAACTCATTTGGAGAACAGAATAGCCTTATTTCACACAGTACTGTGTTCGGCAATGAAGGTGTTTGTTTTCTAAACAAACTACGTTAGAAATGTGGTTAATCTACGAAATTCTACATCTTGTTAGATTACACAAACTAGGAAAGTTTGATCTTGCTGCACTGAAGACTCTTCGTAAGAAAGCAACTGATTTGGGGATCAGAACACGCTTATTTCACACAGTACTGTGTTCGGCAATGAAGGCGTTTGTTTTCTAAACAAACTACGTTACAAATGTGGTTAATATACTAAATTGTATATCTTCTAGATTACACGAACTAGGAAAGTTTGATCTTGCTGCCCTCAAGACTCTTCTCAAGAAAGGAACTGAGTTCGGGAACAGAACAGCCTTATTTCACACAGTACTGTGTTCGGCAATGAAGGCGTTTGTTTTCTAAACAAACTATTTTAGAAATGTGGTTAATCTACTAAGTTGTACATCTTGTAAGATTACACAAACTAGGAAAGTTGATATTGCTGCACTGAAGACTCTTCGTAAGAAAGCAACTCATTTGGTGATCAGAACAGGCTTATTTCACACCGTACTGTGTTCGGAAATGAAGGGGTTTGTTTTCTAAAGAAACTATGTTAGAAACGTGGTTAATCTACTAAGTTGTACATCTTGTTAGATTACACAATCTAGGAAAGTTTGATCTTGCTGCACTGAAGACTCTTCGTAAGAAAGCAACTCATTTGCGCAATAGACCAGCCTTATTTCACACAGTACTGCGTTCGGCAATGAAGGTGTTTGTTTTCTAAACAAACTACGTTAGAAATGTGGTTAATCTACTAAATTCTACATCTTCTTAGATTACACAAACTAGGAAAGTTTGATCTTGCTGCATTGAAGACTCTTCGTAAGAAAGCAACTCATTTGGTTATCAGAACAGGCTTATTTCACACAGTACTGTGTTCGGCAATGAAGGGGTTTGTTGTCTAAACAAACTACGTTAGAAATGTGGTTAATCTACTAAGTTGTACATCTTGTTAGATTACAGAAACTAAGAAAGTTTGATCTTGCTGCACTGAAGACTCTTCGTAAGAAAACAACTGATTTGTTGATCAGAACAAGGTTATTTCACACAGTACTGTGTTCGGCAATGAAGGCGTTTGTTTTCTAAACAAACTACGTTAGAAATGTGGTTAATCAACTAAATTGTACATCTTGTTAGATTACACAAACTAGGAAAGTTTGATCTTGCTGCACTGAAGACTCTTCGTAAGAAAGCAACTCATTTGGGGAACAGAACAGCTTTATTTCACACAGTACTGTGTTCGGCAATGAAGGCGTTTGTTTTCTAAACAAACTAGGTTATAAATGTGGTTAATCTACTAAGTTGTATATCTTGTTAGATTACACAAACTAGGAAAGTTTGATCTTGCTGCACTGAAGAGTCTTCGTGAGAAACCAACTCATTTGGGGAACAGAACAGCCTTATTTCACACAGTACTGTGTTCGGCAATGAATGGGTTTGTTTTCTAAACAAACTACTTTAGAAATGAAGGTAGTCTATTAAGTTGTACATCTTGTTAGATTACACAAACTAGGAAAGTAGCATCTTGCTGAACTGAAGACTCTTCGTAAGAAAGCATCTCATTTGGGGAACAGTACAGCCTTATTTCACACAGTACTGTGTTCGGCAATGAAAGCGTTTGTTTTCTAAACAAACTGCGTTAGAAATGTGGTTAATCTACTAAGTTGTACATCTTGTTAGATTACACAAACTAGGAAAGTTTGATCTTGCTGCACTGAAGCCTCTTCGTAAGAAAGCAACTCATTTGTAGAACAGAAGTAGCTTAATTCACACAATACTGCATTCGGCAATGAAGGTGTTTGTTTTCTAAACAAACTACGTTAGAAATGTGGTTAATCTACTAAATTCTACATCTTGTTGATTACACAAACTAGAAAGTTTGATCTTCCTGCACTGATGACTGTTCAAAGAAAGCAACTCATTTGGGGATCAGAACAGGCTTATTTCACAGAGTACTGTGTTCTTAATGAAGGGGTTTGTTTTCTAAACAAACTACGTTAGAAATGTGGTTAATCTACTAAGTTGTACATCTTGTTAGATTACAAAAACTAGGAAAGTTTGATCTTGCTGCACTGAAGACTCTTCGTAAGAAAGCAACTCATTTGGAGAACAGAATAGCCTTATTTCACACAGTACTGTGTTCGGCAATGAAGGTGTTTGTTTTCTAAACAAACTACGTTAGAAATGTGGTTAATCTACTAAATTCTACATCTTGTCAGATTACACAAACTAGGAAAGTTTGATCTTGCTGCACTGAAGACTCTTCGTAAGAAAGCAACTCATTTGGAGAACAGAATAGCCTTATTTCACACAGTACTGTGTTCGGCAATGAAGGTGTTTGTTTTCTAAACAAACTACGTTAGAAATGTGGTTAAACTTGTAAGTTGTACATCTTGTCAGATTACACAAACTAGGAAAGTTTGATCTTGCTGCACTGAAGACTCTTCGTAAGAAAACAACTCATTTGGAGAACAGAATCGCCGTATTTCACATAGTACTGTGTTGGGCAATGAAGGTGTTTGTTTTCTAAACCAACTACGTTATAAATGTGGTTAATCTACTAAGTTGTAAATCTTGTTAGATTACACAAACTAGGAAAGTTTGATCTTGCTGTACTGAAGAGTCTTCGTGAGAAACCAACTCATTTGGGGAACAGCACAGCCTTATTTAACAGAGTACTGTGTTCGGCAATGAATGGGTTTGTTTTCTAAACAAACTACTTTAGAAATGAAGGTAGTCTATTAAGTTGTACATCTTGTTAGATTACACAAACTAGGAAAGTAGCATCTTGCTGCACTGAAGACTCTTCATAAGAAAGCATCTCATTTGGGGAACAGTACAGCCTTATTTCACACAGTACTGTGTTCGGCAATGAAGGCGTTTGTTTTCTAAACAAACTGCGTTAGAAATGTGGTTAATCTACTAAGTTGTACATCTTGTTAGATTATACAAACTAGGAAAGTTTGATCTTGCTGCACTGAAGACTCTTCGTAAGAAAGCCACTCATTTGGGGATCAGAACAGGCTTATTTCACACAGTACTGCGTTCGGCAATGAAGGTGTTTGTTTTCTAAACAAACTACGTTAGAAATGTGGTTAATCTAGTAAATTCTACATCTTGTTAGATTACACAAACTAGGAAAGTTTGATCTTGCTGCAATGAAGACTTCAAAAAGAAAGCAACTCATTTGGGGATCAGAACAGGCCTATTTCACACAGTACTGTGTTCGGCAATGAAGGCGTTTGTTTTCTAAATAACCTACGTTAGAAATGTGGTTAATCTACTAAGTTGTACATCTTGTTAGATTACACAAACTAGGAAAGTTTGATCTTGCTGCACGGAAGCCTCTTCGTAAGAAAGCAACTCATTTGTAGAACAGAAGTAGCTTAATTCACACAGTACTGCATTTGCAATGAAGGTGTTTGTTTTCAAACAAACTACGTTAGAAATGTGGTTATTCTACTAAATTGTATATCTTGTTAGATTACACATACTAGGAAAGTTTGATCTTTATGCACTGAAGACTCTTCGTAAGAAAGCAACTCATTTGGGGAACCGAACAGGCTAAATTCACACAGTGCTGTGTTCGGCAATGAAGGCGTTTGTTTTCTAAACAAACTACGTTAGAAATGTGGTTAATCTACTAAATTGTACATCTTGTTAGATTATACAAACTAGGAAAGTTTGATCTTGCTGCACTGAAGACTCTTCCTAAGAAAGCAACTCATTTGCGGAACAGAACAGCCTTATTTCACACAGTACTGTGTTCGGCAATGAAGGTGTTTGTTTTCTAAACAAACTACGTTAGAAATGTAGTTAATCTAATAAGTTGTCCATCTTGTTAGATTACATATACTAGGAAAGTTTGATCTTGCCTCACTGAAGACTCTTCGTAAGAAAGCAACTCATTTGGTGATCAGACCAGGCTTATTTCACACCGTACTGTGTTCGGCAATGAAGGGGTTTGTTTTCTAAACAAACTATGTTAGAAACGTGGTTAATCTACTAAGTTGTACATCTTGTTAGATTACACAAACTAGGAAAGTTTGATCTTGCTGCACTGAAGACTCTTCGTAAGAAAGCAACTCATTTGGAGAACAGAATAGCCTTATTTCACATAGTACTGTGTTCAGCAATGAAGGTGTTTGTTTTCTAAACAAACTACGTTAGAATTGTGGTTAATCTACGAAATTCTACATCTTGTTAGATTACACAAACTAGGAAAGTTTGATCTTGCTGCACTGAAGACTCTTCGTAAGAAAGCTACTGATATGGGGATCAGAACACGCTTATTTCACCCAGTACTGTGTTCGGCAATGAAGGCGTTTGTTTTCTAAACAAACTACGTTAGAAATGTGGTGAATCTACTAAATTGTATATCTTGTTAGATTACACAAACTCGGAAAGTTTGATCTTGCTGCACTGAAGACTCTTCGTAAGGAAGCAACTCATTTGGAGAACAGAATACCCTTATTTCACACAGTACTGTGTTCGGCAATGAAAGTGTTTGTTTTCTAAACAAAGTACGTCAGAAATGTGGTCAATCTACGAAATTCTACATCTTGTTAGATTACACAAAGTAGGAAAGTTTGATCTTGCTGCACTGAAGACTCTTCGTAAGAAAGCAACTGATTTGGGGATCAGAACATGCTTATTTCACACAGTATTGTGTTCGGCAATGAAGGCGTTTGTTTTCTAAACAAACTACATTACAAATGTGGTTAATCTACTAAATTGTAAATCTTGTTAGATTACACAAACTAGGAAAGTTTGATCTTGCTGCCCTCAAGACTCTTTGTAAGAAAGCAACTCATTTGGAGAACAGAATCGCCTTATTTCACATAGTACAGTGTTGGGCAATGAAGGTGTTTGTTTTCGAAACAAACTACGTTATAAATGTGGTTAATCTACTAAGTTGTACATCTTGTTAGATTACACAAACTAGGAAAGTTTGATCTTGCTGCACGGAAGAGTCTTCGTAAGAAAGCAACTCATTTGGGGAACAGAACAGCCTTATTTCACACAGTACTGTGTTCGGCAATGAATGGGTTTGTTTTCTAAACAAACTACTTTAGAAATGAAGGTAGTCTATTAAGTTGTACATCTTGTTAGATTACACAAACTAGGAAAGTTTGATCTTGCTGCCCTCAAGACTCTTCTCAAGAAAGCAACCGATTTCGGGAACAGAACAGCCTTATTTCACACAGTACTGTGTTCGGCAATGAAGGCGTTTCTTTTCTAAACAAATTATGTTAGAAATGTGGTTAATCTACTAACTTGTACATCTTGTAATATTACACAAACTAGGAAACTTTGATCTTGCTGCACTGAATACTCTTCGTAAGAAAGCAACTCATTTGTAGAACAGAAATAACTTACTTCACACAGTACTGCATTCTGCAATGAAGGTGTTTCTTTTCTAAACAAACTACGTTAGAAATGTGGTTAATCTACTAAATTGTACATCTTGTTAGATGATACAAACTAGGAAAGTTTGATCTTGCTGCACTGAAGACTCTTCGTAAGAAAGCAACTCATTTGGTGATCAGAACAGGCTTATTTCACACCGTACTTTGTTCGGCAATGAAGGGGTTTGTTTTCTAAACAAACTATGTTAGAAACGTAGTTAATCTACTAAGTTGTACATCTTGTTATATTACACAAACTAGTAAAGTTTGATCTTGCTGCACTGAAGACTCTTCGTAAGAAAGCAACTCATTTGGAGAACAGAATCGCCTTATTTCACATAGTACTGTGCTCGACAATGAAGGTGTTTGTTTTCTAAACAAACTACGTTATAAATGTGGTTAATCTACTAAGTTGTACATCTTGTTAGATTACCCAAACTAGGAAAGTTTGATCTTGCTGCACTGAAGAGTCTTCGTAAGAAACCAACTCATTTGGGGAACAGAACAGCCTTATTTCACACAGTACTGTGTTCGGCAATGAATGGGTTTGTTTTCTAAACAAACTACTTTAGAAATGAAGGTAGTCTATTGTTTGTACATCTTGTTAGATTACACAAACTAGGAAAGTTTGATCTTGCTGCACTGAAGAGTCTTCGTAAGAAAGCAACTCATTTGGGGAACAGAACAGCCTTATTTCACACAGAACTGTGTTCGGAAATGAATGGGTTTGTTTTCTAAACAAACTACTTTAGAAATGAAGGTAGTGTATTAAGTTGTACATCTTGTTAGATTACAAAAACTAGGAAAGTTTGATCTTGCTGCCCTCATGACTCTTCTCAAGAAAGCAACTGATTCCGGGAACAGAAAAGCCTTATTTCACACAGTACTGTGTTCGGAAATGAAGGCATTTGTTTTCTAAACAAACTATGTTAGAAATGTGGTTAATCTACTAAGTTGTACATCTTGTAAGATTACACAAACTAGGAAAGTTTGATCTTGCTGCACTGAAGACTCTTCGTAAGAAAGCAACTCATTTTTAGAACAGAACTAGCTTACTTCACACAGTACTGCATTCTGCAATGAAGGCGATTGTTTTCTAAACAAACTACGTTAGAAATGTGGTTAATCTACTAAGTTGTACATCTTGTTAGATTATACAAACTAGGGAAGTTTGATCTTGCTGCACTGAAGACTCTTCGTAAGAAAGCAACTCATTTGCCGAAGAGGACAGCCTTATTTCACACAGTACTGGATTACTCGCAATGAAGGTGTTTGTTTTCTAAACAACTACGTTAGAAATGTGGTTAATCTACTAAATTCTACATCTTGTTAGATTACACAAACTAAGAAAGTTTGATCTTGCTGCATTGAAGACTCTTCGTAAGAAAGCAACTCATTTGGGTATAAGAACAGGCTTATTTCACACAGTACTGTGTTCGGCAATGAAGGGTTTGTTTTCTAAACAAACTACGTTAGAAATGTGGTTAATCTGCTAGGTTGTACATCTTGTTAGATTACACAAACTAAGAAAGTTTGATCTTGCTGCACTGAAGACTCTTCGTAAAAGAAAGCAACTGATTTGGGGATCAGAACAAGCTTATTTCACACAGTACTGTGTTGAAAATGAAGGCGTTTGTTTTTCTAAACAAATTACGTTAGAAATGTGGTTAATCTACTATGTTATACATCTTGTTATATTACACAAACTAGGAAAGTTTGATCGTGCTGCATTGAAGACTGTTCGTAAGAGCAACTCATTTGGGGATCAGAACAGGCTTATTTCACACAGTACTGTGTTCGGCATGAAGGGGTTTGTTTTCTAAACAAACTACGTTAGAAATGTGGTTAATCTACTAAGTTGTACATCTTGTTATATTACACAAACTAAGAAAGTTTGATCTTGCTGCACTGAAGACTCTTCGTAAGAAAGCAACTGATTTGGGGATCAGAACAAGCTTAATTCACACAGTGCTGTGTTCGACAATGAACGCGTTTGTTTTCTAAACAAAGTACGTTAGAAATGTGGTTAATCTACTAAGTTGTACATCTTGTTATATTACACAAACTAAGAAAGTTTGATCTTTCTGCACTGAAGACTCTTCGTAAGAAAGCAACTGATTTGGGGATCAGAACAAGCTTATTTCACACAGTACTGTGTTCGGCAATGAAGGTGTTTGTTTTCTAAACAAACTACGTTAGAAATGTGGTTAATCTACGAAATTCTACATCTTGTTAGATTACACAAACTAGGAAAGTTTGATCTTGCTGCACTGATGACTCTTCGTAAGAAAGCAACTGATTTGGGGATCAGAACATGCTTATTTCACACAGTACTGTGTTCGGGAATGAAGGCGTTTGTTTTCTAAACAAACTACGTTAAAAATGTGGTTAATCTACGAAATTGTATATCTTGTTAGATTATAAAAACTAGGAAATTTTGATCTTGCTGCCCTCAAGACTCTTCTCAAGAAAGCAACTGATTTCGGGAACAGAATAGCCTTATTTCACACAGTACTGTGTTCGGCTATGAAGGCGTTTGTTTTCTAAACAAACTACGTTAGAAATGTGGTTAATCTACTAAATTATACATCTTCGTAGATTACACAAACTAGGAAAGTTTGATCTTGCTGCACTGAAGACTCTTCGTAAGAAAGCAACTCATTTGGTGATCAGAACAGGCTTATTTCACACCATAGTGTGTTCGGCAATGAAGGGGTTTGTTTTCGAAACAAACTATGTTAGAAACGTGTTTAATCTACTAAGTTGTACATCTTGTTAGATTATACCAACTAGGAAAGTTTGATCTAGCTGCACTGAAGACTCTTCGTAAGAAAGCAACTCATTTGGAGAACAGAATAGCCTTATTTCACATAGTACTGTGTTCAGCAATGAAGGTGTTTCTTTTCTCAACAAACTATGTTAGAAATGTGATTAATCCACGAAATTCTACATCTTTTTAGATTACACAAACTAGGAAAGTTTGATCTTGCTGCACTGAAGACTCTTCGTAAGAAAGCAACTGATTTGGGGATCAGAACACGCTTATTTCACACACTACTGTGTTCGGCAATGAAGGCGTTTGTTTTCTAAACAAACTACGTTAGAAATGTGGTTAATCTACTAAGATGGACATCTTGTTAGATTACACAAACTAGGAAAGTTTGATCTTCCTGCACTGAAGACTCTTCGTAAGAAAGCAACTCATTTGGAGAACAGAATCGCCTTATTTCACATAGTACTGTGTTCGGCAATGAAGGTGTCTGTTTTCTAAACAAACTACGGTATAAATGTGATTAATCTACTAAGTTGTACATCTTGTTAGATTACACAAACTAGGAAAGTTTGATCTTGCTGCACTGAAGAGTCTTCGTAAGAAACCAACTCATTTGGGGAACAGAACAGCCTTATTTCACACAGTACTGTGTTCGGCAATGAATGGGTTTGTTTTCTAAACAAACTACTTTAGAAATGAAGGTAGTCTATTAAGTTGTACATGTTGTTAGATTACACAAACTAGGAAAGTTTGATCTTGCTGCCCTCAAGACTCTTCTCAAGAAAGCAACTGATTTCGGGAACAGAACAGACTTATTTCACACAGTACTGTGTTCGGCAATGAAGGCGTTTGTTTTCTAAACAAATTATGTTAGAAATCTGGTTAATCTACTAAGTTGTACATCTTGTAACATTACACAAACTAGGAAAGTTTGATCTTGCTGCACTGAAGACTCTTCGTAAGAAAGCAACTCATTTGTAGAACAGAAATAGCTTACTTCACACAGTACTGCATTCTGCAATGAAGGTGTTTGTTTTCTAAACAAACTACGTTAGAAATGTGGTTAATCTACTAAGTTGTACATCTTGTTAGATTATACAAACTAGGAAAGTTTGATCTTGGTGCACTGAAGACTCTTCGTAAGAAAGAAACTCATTTGCGGAAGAGAACAGCCTTATTTCACACAGTACTGCGTTCGGCAATGAAGGTGTTTGTTTTCTAAACAACTACGTTAGAAATGTGGTTTATCTACTAAATTCTACATCTTGTTAGATTACACAAACTGGGAAAGGTTGATCTTGCTGCACTGAAGACTCTTCGTAAGAAAGAAACTCATTTGGGGATCAGAACAGGCTTATTTCACACAGTACTGTGTTCGGCAATGAAGGCGTTTATTTTCTAAACAAATTACGTTACCAATGTGGTTAATCTACTAAATTCTACATCTTGGTAGACTACAAAAACTAGGAAAGTTTGATCTTGCTGCACTGAAGACTCTTCGTAAGAAAGCAACTGGTTTGGGGATCAGAACACGCTTATTTCACACAGTACAGTGTTCGGCAATGAAGGCGTTTGTTTTCTAAACAAACTACGTTAGAAATGTGGTTAATCTACTAAGTTGTACATCTTGTTAGATTACACAAACTAGGAAAGTTTGATCTTGCTGCACTGAAGACTCTTCGTAAGAAAGCAACTGATTTGGGGATCAGAACACGCTTATTTCACACAGTACTGTGTTCGGCAATGAAGGCGTTTGTTTTCTAAACAAACTACGTGACAAATGTGGTTAATCTACTAAATTGTATATCTTGTTAGATTACACAAACTAGGAAAGTTTGATCTTGCTGCACTGAAGACTCTTCGTAAGAAAGCAACTCATTTGGGGAACTGAATCAGCTTATTTCACACAGTACTGTGTTCGGCAATGAAGGTGTTTCTTTTCTAAACAAACTACGTTATAAATGTGGTTAATCTACTAAGTTGTACATCTTGTTAGATTACACAAACTAGGAAAGTTTGATCTTGCTGCACTGAAGACTCTTCGTAAGAAAGCAACTCATTTGGAGAACATAATAGCCTTATTTCACACAGTACTGTGTTCGGCAATGAAGGTGTTTGTTTTCTAAACAAACTTCGTTAGAAATGTGGTTAATCTACTAAGTTGTACATCTTGTTAGATTACACAAACTAGGAAAGTTTGATCATGCTGCACTGAAGACTCTTCGTAAGAAAGCAACTGATTTGGGGATGAGAACAGGCTTATTTCACACAGTACTGTGGCAATGAAGGTGTTTGTTTTCTAAACAAACTACGTTACAAATGTGGTTAATCTACTAAATTGTATATCTTGTTAGATTACACAAACTAGGAAAGTTTGATCTTGCTGCCTTCAAGACTCTTCTCAAGAAATGAACTGATTTCGGGAAGAGAACAGCCTTATTTCACACAGTACTGTGTTCGGCAATGAAGGCGTTTGTTTTCTAAACAAACTATGTTAGAAATGTGGTTAATCTACTAAGTTGTACATCTTGTAAGATTACACAAACTAGGAAAGTTTGATCTTGCTGCACTGAAGACTCTTCGTAAGAAAGCAACTCTTTTTTAGAACAGAACTAGCTTACTTCACACAGTACTGCATTTGCAATGAAGGTGTTTGTTTTCTAAACAAACTACGTTAGAAATGTGGTTAATCTACTAAGTTGTACATCTTGTTAGTTTACACATACTAGGAAAGTTTGATCTTGCTGCACTGAAGACTCTTCGTAAGAAAGCAACTCATTTGTGGATCCGAACAGACTAATTTCACACAGTACTGTGTTCCGCAATGAAGGCGTTTGTTTTCTAAACAAACTACGTTAGAAATGTGGTTAATCTACTAAGATGTACATCTTGTTAGATTTTACAAACTAGGAAAGTTTGATCTTGCTGCACTGAAGACTCTTCGTAAGAAAGCAACTCATTTGCGGAACAGAACAGCCTTATTTCACACAGTACTGCGTTCGGCA
The DNA here is from genome assembly GCA_036365145.1 of Orientallactaga sibirica. Lineage (NCBI taxonomy): Eukaryota > Metazoa > Chordata > Mammalia > Rodentia > Dipodidae > Orientallactaga > Orientallactaga sibirica. The sequence continues at coordinate 2,831 of JAEOAD010000531.1, read as the reverse complement.
ATGAAGGTGTTTGTTTTCCAAACAAACTACCTTAGAAATGTGGTCAATCTACTAAATTCTACATCTTAGTAGATTACACAAACTAGGAAAGTTTGATCTTGCTGCACTGAAGACTCTTCGTAAGAAATCAACTCATTTGGGGAACAGAACAGCCTTATTTCACACAGTACTATGTTCGGCAATGAATGGGTTTGTTTTCTAAACAAACTTTAGAAATGAAGGTAGTCTATTAAGTTGTACATCTTCTTAGATTACAAAAACTAGGAAAGTTTGATCTTGCTGCCCTCAAGACTCTTCTCAAGAAAGCAACTGATATAGGGAAGAGAACAGCCTTGTTTCACACAGTACTGTGTTCGGCAATGAAGGTGTTTGTTTTCTAAACAAACTATGTTAGAAATATGGTTAATCTACTAAATTCTACATCTTGTTAGATTACACAAACTAAGAAAGTTTGATCTTGCTGCACTGAAGACTCTTCGTAAAAAAGCAACTGATTTGGGGATCAGAACAAGCTTATTTCACACAGTACTGTGTTTGGAAATGAAGGCGTTTGTTTTCTAAACAAATTACGTTAGAAATGTGGTTAATCTACTAAGCTGTACATCTTGTTAGATTACACAAACTAGGAAAGTTTGATCTTGCTGCACTGAAGACTCTTCGTAAGAAAGCAACTCATTTGGAGAACAGAATCGTCTTATTTCAAATAGTACGGTGTTCGGCAATGAAGGTGTTTGTTTTCTAAACAAACTACGTTATAAATGTGGTTAATCTACTAAGTTGTACATCTTGTTAGATTACACAAACTAGGAAAGTTTGATCTTGCTGCACTGAAGACTCTTCGTAAGAAAGCAACTCATTTGGAGAACAGAATAGCCTTTATTCACACAGTACTGTGTTCGGCAATGAAGGTGTTTGTTTTCTAAACAAACTACGTTAGAAATGTGGTTAATCTACGAAATTCTACATCTTGTTAGATTACACAAACTAGGAAAGTTTGATCTTGCTGCACTGAAGACTCTTCGTAAGAAAGCAACTGATTTGGGGATCAGAACACGCTTATTTCACACAGTACTGTGTTCGGCAATGAAGGCGTTTGTTTTCTAAACAAACTACGTTACAAATGTGGTTAATCTACTAAATTGTATATCTTGTTAGATTACACAAACTAGGAAAGTTTGATCTTGCTGCACTGAAGACTCTTCGTAAGAAAGCAACTCGTTTGGAGAACAGAATAGCCTTATTTCACACAGTTCTGTGTTCGGCAATGAAGGCGTTTTGTTTTCAAACAAAATATGTTAGAAATGTGGTTAATCTACTAAGTTGTACATCTTGTAAGATTACACAAACTAGGAAAGTTTGATCTTGCTGCACTGAAGACTCTTCGTAAGAAAGCAACTCGTTTGGAGAACAGAATAGCCTTATTTCACACAGTTCTGTGTTCGGCAATGAAGGCGTTTGTTTTCTAAACAAAATATGTTAGAAATGTGGTTAATCTACTAAGTTGTACATCTTGTAAGATTACACAAACTAGGAAAGTTTGATCTTGCTGCACTGAAGACTCTTCGTAAGAAAGCAACTCATTTTTAGAACAGAACTAGCTTACTTCACACAGTACTGCATTTGCAATGAAGGTGTTTGTTTTCTAAACAAACTACGTTAGAAATGTGGTTAATCTAGTAAGTTGTACATCTTGTTAGTTTACACATACTGCGAAAGTTTGATCTTGCTGCACTGAAGACTCTTCGTAAGAAAGCAACTCATTTGGGGAACCGAACAGACTAATTTCACACAGTACTGTGTTCGGCAATGAAGGCGTTTGTTTTCTAAACAAACTACGTTAGAAATGTTGTTAATCTACTAAGTTGTACATCTTGTTAGATTATACAAACTAGGAAAGTTTGATCTTGCTGCACTGAAGACTCTTCGTAAGAAAGCAACTCATTTGCGGAACAGAACAGCCTTATTTCACACAGTACTGCGTGCGGCAATGAAGGTGTTTGTTTTCCAAACAAACTACCTTAGAAATGTGGTTAATCTACTAAATTCTACATCTTGGTAGATTACACAAACTAGGAAAGTTTGATCTTGCTGGACTGAAGACTCTTCGTAAGAAATCAACTCATTTGGGGAACAGAACAGCCTTATTTCACACAGTACTATGTTCGGCAATGAATGGGTTTGTTTTCTAAACTAACTACGTTAGAAATGTGGTTAATCTACTAAGCTGTACATCTTGTTAGATTACAAAAACTAGGAAAGTTTGATCTTGCTGCACTGAAGACTCTTCGTAAGAAAGCAACTCATTTGGAGAACAGAATCGCCTTATATCACATAGTACGGTGTTCGGCAATGAAGGTGTTTGTTTTCTAAACAAACTACGTTATAAATGTGGTTAATCTACTAAGTTGTACATCTTGTTAGATTACACAAACTAGGAAAGTTTGATCTTGCTGCACTGAAGACTCTTCGAAAGAAAGCAACTCATTTGGAGAACAGAATAGCCTTATTTCACAGTACTGTGTTCAGCAATGAAGGTGTTTGTTTTCCTAAACAAACTACGTTAGAAATGTATTAATCTACGAAATTCTACATCTTGTTAGATTACACAAACTAGGAAAGTTTAATCTTGCTGCACTGAAGACTCTTCAAGAAAGCAACTGATTTGGGGATCAGAACACGCTTATTTCACACAGTACTGTGTTCGGGAATGAAGGCGTTTGTTTTCTAAACAAACTACGTTAAAAATGTGGTTAAATCTACGAAATTGTATATCTTGTTAGATTATAAAAACTAGGAAATTTTGATCTTGCTGCCCTCAAGACTCTTCTCAA
>JAEOAD010001912.1:0-33509 GCA_036365145.1 Orientallactaga sibirica | reverse complement strand
AAGTAGTAGATTCGCCTCACTTCTAAAGTAGTTTGTTTAGAAAACAATCATCTTCAGCTAGTTCTGTTATCAGAGTCACTTGCGTTCTTAAAAGAGGGTTTGAGTGCAGCAAGTTCAAACATTCCTAGTTAGTGTAATCTAACAAGATGTACAACTTAATAGATTCACCTCCTTTCTGAAGTAATATGTTTAGAAAACAATCCTCTTCGTTTTTGAAAACTGTACTGTGTGAAATGAGCTGGTTCTGTTCTCTGAATCAGTTGCTTTCTTACGAAGAGGGTTGAGTTCAGCAAGTTCAAACTTTCCTTGTTTGTGTAAACTAACAAGATGTAAAAGGTAGTAGATTTGCCTCACTTCTAAAGTAGTTTGTTTAGAAAACAATCATCTTCATGTCCGAAAACTGTATCTTGTGAAATGAGCTACTTCTGTTCTCGGAATCAGTTACTTTCTTATGAAGAGGATTGAGTGCAGCATGTTCAAACATTCCTAGTTAGTGTAATCTAACAAGATGTACAACTAAATAGATTCAGCTCATTTCTAAAGTAATTTGTTTAGAAAACAATCATTTTCGTTTTTGAAAACTGTACTGTGTGAAATGAGCTGGTTCTGTTCTCTGTATCAGTAACTTTCTTAAGAAGAGGGTTGAATGCAGCAAGTTCAAACTTTCCTTATTTGTGTAATCTAAGAAGATATACAACTTAGTAGATTCACCTCATTTCTAAGGTAGTTTGTTTAGAAAACAAACATCTTCATTTGTAGAACACAGTACTTTGTGAAATACGCTAGTTCTGTTCTTGGAATCAGTTCCTTCCTTACAAAATCGCTTGAGTTCAGTAATTTCAAACTTTTCTTGTTTGTGTAATCTAACAAGATGTACAAAGCAGTATCTTCGCCTCACTTCTAAAGTATTTTGTTTAGAAAACAAACATCTTCATTGCCGAACACAGTACTGTGTGAAATAAGCTAATTCTATTCTCGGAATCAGTTGCTTTCTTATGAAGAGAGTTGAGCGCAGCAAGTTAAAACTTTCCTTGTTTGTGTAATCAAATAGATGTACAAAGTCGTAGATTCGCCTCACTTCTAAAGTAGTTTGTTGAGAAAACAAACATCTTCATTTCCGAAAACTGTATCGTGTGAAATGAGCTACTTCTGTTCTCGGAATCACTTGCGTTCTTACTAAGAGGGTTGAGTGCATATTGTTCAAACATTCCTAGTTAGTGTAATCTAACAAGATATACAACTTAATAGATTCAGCTCATTTCTAAAGTAATGTGTTTAGAAAACAATCATCATCGTTTTTGAAAACTGTACTGTGTGAAATGAGCTGGTTCTGTTCTCTGAATCAGTAACTTTCTTGAGAAGAGGGTTGAGTGCAGCAAGTTCAAACTTTCCTTCTTTGTGTAATCTCAGAAGATATACAACTTAGTAGATTCACCTCATATCTAAAGTAGTTTGTTTAGTAAACAAACATCTTCATTTGCCGAACACTGTACTCTGTGAAATAAGCTAGTTCTGTTCTTGGAATCAGTTGCTTCCTTACAAAATCGCTTGAGTGCAGCAAATTCAAACTTTCCTTGTTTGTGTAATCTAACAAGATGTACAAAGTAGTATCTTCGCCTGACTTCTAAAGTAGTTTGTTTAGAAAACAAACATCTTCATTGCCTAACACAGTACTGTGAAATGAGCTAGTTCTATTCTCGAATCACTTGCTTTCTTATGAAGAGGGTTGAGTTCAGCAAGTTCAAACTTTCCTTGTTTGTGTAAACTAACAAGATGTAAATGGTAGTAGATTCGCCTCATTTCTAAAGTAGTTTGTTTAGAAAACAAACATCTTCATTGCCGAACACAGTACTGTGTGAAATGAGCTAGTTCTGTTCTCGGAATCAGTTGCTTTCTCACGAAGAGAGTTGAGCGCAGCAAGTTGAAACTTTCCTTGTTTGTGTAATCTAACAAGATGTACATAGTAGTAGATTCGACTCACTTCTAAAGTAGTTTGTTTAGAAAACAATCATCTTCATTTCCGAAAACTGTATCGTGTGAAATGAGCTAGTTTTGTTCTCGGAATCACTTGCGTTCTTACAAAGAGGCTTGAGAGCAGCAAGTTCAAACATTCCTAGTTACTGTAATCTAAAAAGATGTACAACTTAATAGATTCAGCTCATTTCAAAAAGTAATTTGTTTAGAAAACAATCATCTTCGTTTTTGAAAACTGTACTGTGTAAAATGAGCTGGTTCTGTTCTCTGAATCAGTAACTTTCTTAAGAAGAGGGTTGGAGTGCAGCAAGTTCAATCTTTCCTTCTTTGTGTAATCTAAGAAGATATACAACTTAGTAGATTCACCTCATTTCTAAAGTAGTTTTTTAGAAAACAAACATCTTCATTTGCTGAACAATGTACTCTGTGAAATAAGCTAGTTCTGTCCTTGGAATCATTTGCTTCCTTACAAAATCGCTTGAGTGCACCAAGTTCAAACTTTCCTTGTTTGTGTAACCTAACATGATGTACAAAGTAGTATCCTCGCCTCACTTCTAAAGTAGTTTGTTTAGAAAACAAACATCTTCATTGCCAAACACAGTACTGTGTGAAAAGGGCTAGTTCTGTTCTCGGAATCAGTTGCTTTCTTAAGAAGAGGGCTGAGTTCAGCAAGTTCAAACTTTCCTTGTTTGTGTAAACTAACAAGATGTAAATGGCAGTAGATTCGCCGCATTTCTAACGCAGTTTGTTTAGAAAACAAACACCTTCATTGCCGAACACAATACTGTGTAATGAGCTAGTTCTGTTCTCGGAATCAGTTGCTTTCTCACACGAAGAGAGTTGAGCGCAGCAAGTTGAAACTTTCCTTGTTTGTTTAATCTAACAAGATGTAAAAAGTAGTTGATTCGCCTCACTTCTAAAGTAGTTTGTTTAGGAAACAAACATCTTCATTGCCGAACACAGTACTGTGTGAAATGGGATATTTCTGTTCTCGGAATCAGTTGCTTTCTTACGAAGAGGGTTGAGTTCAGCAAGTTCAAACTTTCCTTGTTTGTGTAAACTAACAAGATGTAAAGGTAGTAGATTCGCTTCATTTCTAAAGCAGTTTGTTTAGAAAACAAACATCTTCATTGCCGAACACAGTACTGTGTTGAATGAGCTAGTTCTGTTCAAGGAATCAGTTGGTTTCTTACGAAGTGTGTTGAGCGCAGCAAGTTGAAACTTTCCTTGTTTGTGTAATTTAACAAGATGTACAAAGTAGTAGATTCGCCTCACTTCTAAAGTAGTTTGTTTAGAAAACAATCATCTTCATTTCCAAAAACTGTATCATGTGAAATGAGCTAGTTCGGTTCTCGGAATCACTTGCGTTCTTACAAAGAGGCTTGAGTGCAGCAAGTTCAAACATTCCTAGTTAGTGTAATCTAACAAGATGTACAACTTAATAGATTCACCTCCTTTCTGAAGTAATATGTTTAGAAAACAATCCTCTTCGTTTTTGAAAACTGTACTGTGTGAAATGAGCTGGTTCTGTTCTCTGAATCAGTTGCTTTCTTACGAAGAGGGTTGAGTTCAGCAAGTTCAAACTTTCCTTGTTTGTGTAAACTAACAAGATGTAAAAGGTAGGCCTCACTTCTAAGTAGATTTGTCACTTCTAAAGTTTTGTTTAGAAAACAATCATCTTCATGTCCGAAAACTGTATCTTGTGAAATGAGCTACTTCTGTTCTCGGAATCAGTTACTTTCTTATGAAGAGGGTTGAGTGCAGCATGTTCAAACATTCCTAGTTAGTGTAATCTAACAAGATGTACAACTAAATAGATTCAGCTCATTTCTAAAGTAATTTGTTTAGAAAACAATCATTTTCGTTTTTGAAAACTGTACTGTGTGAAATGAGCTGGTTCTGTTCTCTGTATCAGTAACTTTCTTAAGAAGAGGGTTGAATGCAGCAAGTTCAAACTTTCCTTATTTGTGTAATCTAAGAAGATATACAACTTAGTAGATTCACCTCATTTCTAAGGTAGTTTGTTTAGAAAACAAACATCTTCATTTGTAGAACACAGTACTTTGTGAAATACGCTAGTTCTGTTCTTGGAATCAGTTCCTTCCTTACAAAATCGCTTGAGTTCAGTAATTTCAAACTTTCCTTGTTTGTGTAATCTAACAAGATGTACAAAGCAGTATCTTCACCTCACTTCTAAAGTATTTTGTTTAGAAAACAAACATCTTCATTGCCGAACACAGTACTGTGTGAAATAAGCTAATTCTATTCTCGAATCAGTTGCTTTCTTATGAAGAGAGTTGAGCGCAGCAAGTTAAAACTTTCCTTGTTTGTGTAATCAAATAGATGTACAAAGTCGTAGATTCGCCTCACTTCTAAAGTAGTTTGTTGAGAAAACAAACATCTTCATTTCCGAAAACTGTATCGTGTGAAATGAGCTACTTCTGTTCTCGGAATCACTTGCGTTCTTACTAAGAGGGTTGAGTGCATATTGTTCAAACATTCCTAGTTAGTGTAATCTAACAAGATATACAACTTAATAGATTCAGCTCATTTCTAAAGTAATGTGTTTAGAAAACAATCATCATCGTTTTTGAAAACTGTACTGTGTGAAATGAGCTGGTTCTGTTCTCTGAATCAGTAACTTTCTTGAGAAGAGGGTTGAGTGCAGCAAGTTCAAACTTTCCTTCTTTGTGTAATCTCAGAAGATATATAACTTAGTAGATTCACCTCATATCTAAAGTAGTTTGTTTAGTAAACAAACATCTTCATTTGCCGAACACTGTACTCTGTGAAATAAGCTAGTTCTGTTCTTGGAATCAGTTGCTTCCTTACAAAATCGCTTGAGTGCAGCAAATTCAAACTTTCCTTGTTTGTGTAATCTAACAAGATGTACAAAGTAGTATCTTCGCCTGACTTCTAAAGTAGTTTGTTTAGAAAACAAACATCTTCATTGCCTAACACAGTACTGTGTGAAATGAGCTAGTTCTATTCTCGAATCACTTGCTTTCTTATGAAGAGGGTTGAGTTCAGCAAGTTCAAACTTTCCTTGTTTGTGTAAACTAACAAGATGTAAATGGTAGTAGATTCGCCTCATTTCTAAAGTAGTTTGTTTGAAAACAAACATCTTCATTGCCGAACACAGTACTGTGTGAAATGAGCTAGTTCTGTTCTCGGAATCAGTTGCTTTCTCACGAAGAGAGTTGAGCGCAGCAAGTTGAAACTTTCCTTGTTTGTGTAATCTAACAAGATGTACATAGTAGTAGATTCGACTCACTTCTAAAGTAGTTTGTTTAGAAAACAATCATCTTCATTTCCGAAAACTGTATCGTGTGAAATGAGCTAGTTTTGTTCTCGGAATCACTTGCGTTCTTACAAAGAGGCTTGAGAGCAGCAAGTTCAAACATTCCTAGTTACTGTAATCTAAAAAGATGTACAACTTAATAGATTCAGCTCATTTCAAAAGTAATTTGTTTAGAAAACAATCATCTTCGTTTTTGAAAACTGTACTGTGTAAAATGAGCTGGTTCTGTTCTCTGAATCAGTAACTTTCTTAAGAAGAGGGTTGAGTGCAGCAAGTTCAATCTTTCCTTCTTTGTGTAATCTAAGAAGATATACAACTTAGTAGATTCACCTCATTTCTAAAGTAGTTTTTTAGAAAACAAACATCTTCATTTGCTGAACAATGTACTCTGTGAAATAAGCTAGTTCTGTCCTTGGAATCATTTGCTTCCTTACAAAATCGCTTGAGTGCACCAAGTTCAAACTTTCCTTGTTTGTGTAACCTAACATGATGTACAAAGTAGTATCCTCGCCTCACTTCTAAAGTAGTTTGTTTAGAAAACAAACATCTTCATTGCCGAACACAGTACTGTGTGAAAAGGGCTAGTTCTGTTCTCGGAATCAGTTGCTTTCTTAAGAAGAGGGTTGAGTTCAGCAAGTTCAAACTTTCCTTGTTTGTGTAAACTAACAAGATGTAAATGGCAGTAGATTCGCCGCATTTCTAACGCAGTTTGTTTAGAAAACAAACACCTTCATTGCCGAACACAATACTGTGTAATGAGCTAGTTCTGTTCTCGGAATCAGTTGCTTTCTCACGAAAGAGAGTTGAGCGCAGCAAGTTGAAACTTTCCTTGTTTGTTTAATCTAACAAGATGTAAAAAGTAGTTGATTCGCCTCACTTCTAAAGTAGTTTGTTTAGGAAACAAACATCTTCATTGCCGAACACAGTACTGTGTGAAATGGGATATTTCTGTTCTCGAATCAGTTGCTTTCTTCTACGAAGAGGGTTGAGTTCAGCAAGTTCAAACTTTCCTTGTTTGTGTAAACTAACAAGATGTAAAAGGTAGTAGATTCGCTTCATTTCTAAAGCAGTTTGTTTAGAAAACAAACATCTTCATTGCCGAACACAGTACTGTGTTGAATGAGCTAGTTCTGTTCAAGGAAATCAGTTGGTTTCTTACGAAAGTGTTGAGCGCAGCAAGTTGAAACTTTCCTTGTTTGTGTAATTTAACAAGATGTACAAAGTAGTAGATTCGCCTCACTTCTAAAGTAGTTTGTTTAGAAAACAATCATCTTCATTTCCAAAAACTGTATCATGTGAAATGAGCTAGTTCGGTTCTCGGAATCACTTGCGTTCTTACAAAGAGGCTTGAGTGCAGCAAGTTCAAACATTCCTAGTTAGTGTAATCTAACAAGATGTACAACTTAATGGATTCACCTCATTTCTAAAGTAATTTGTTTAGAAAACAATCATCTTCGTTTTTTGAACTGTACTGTGTGAAATGAGCTGGTTCTGTTCTCGGAATCAGTAACTTTCTTAAGAAGAGGGTTGAGGGCAGCAAACATCTTCATTAGCAAGAACACTGTACTCTGTGAAATAAGCTAGTTCTGTTCTTGGAATCAGTGGCTTCCTTACAAAATCGCTTCAGTGCAGCAAGTTCAAACTTTCCTTGTTTGTGTAATCTAACAGGATGTACAAAGTAGTATCTTCCCTCACTTCTAAAGTAGTTTGTTTAGAAAACAAACATCTTCATTGCCGAATACAATACTGTGTGAAATGGGCTAGTTCTGTTCTCGAATCAGTTGCTTTCTTATGAAGAGGGTTGAGTTCAGCAAGTTCAAACTTTCCTTGTTTGTGCAAACAAAGAAGATGTAAATGGTAGTAGATTCGCCTCATTTCTAAAGTAGTTTGTTTAGAAAACAAACATCTTCATTGCCGAACACAGTACTGTGTGAAATGAGCTAGTTCTGTTCTCAGAATCAGTTGCTTTCTCACGAAGAGAGTTGGCGCAGCAAGTTGAAACTTTCCTTGGTTGTGTAATCTAACAAGATGTACAAAGTAGTAGATTCGCCTCACTTCTAAAGTAGTTTGTTTAGAAAACAATCATCTTCATTTCCGAAAACTGTATCGTGTGAAATGAGCTAGTTCTGTTCTCGGAATCACTTGCGTTCTTACAAAGAGGGTTGAGTGCAGGAAGTTCAAACATTCCTAGTTAGTGTAATCTAACAAGATGTACAACTTAATAGATTCAGCTCATTTCAAAAGTAATTTGTTTAGAAAACAATCATCTTCGTTTTTGAAAACTGTACTGTGTGAAATGAGGTGGTTCTGTTCTCTGAATCAGTAACTTTCTTAAGAAGAGGGTTGAGTGCAGCAAGTTCAAACTTTCCTTCTTGGTGTAATCTAAGAAGATATATAATTTAGTAGATTCACCTCATTTCTAAAGTAGTTTGTTTACAAAACACACATCTTCATTTGCCGAACACTGTACTCTGTGAAATAAGCTAGTTCTGTTCTTGGAATCAGTTGCTTCCTTACAAAATCGCTTGAGTGCAGGAAGTTCAAACTTTCCTTGTTTGTGTAATCTAAGAAGAGTTACAAAGTAATATCTTCGCCTCATTTCTAAAGTAGTTTGTTTAGAAAACAAACATCTTCATTGCCGAACACAGTACTGTGTGAAATGTTTTTGTTCTGTTCTCAGAATCAGTTGCTTTCTTACGAAGAGGGTTGAGTTCAGGAAGTTCAAACTTTCCTTGTTTGTGTAAACTAACAAGATGTAAAAGGTAGTAGATTCGCCCCGTTTCTAAAGCAGTTTGTTTAGAAAACAAACATCTTCATTGGCGAACACAGTACTGTGTGAAATGAGCTTGTTCTGTTCTCGGAATCAGTTGCTTTCTTACGAAGAGAATTGAGCGCAGCAAGTTGAAACTTTCCTTGTTTGTGTAATCTAACAAGATGTACAAAGTAGTAGATTTGCCTCACTTATAAAGTAGTTTGTTTAGAAAACAATCATCTTCATTTCCAAAACTGTATCGTGAAATGAGCTAGTTCTGTTCTCGAATCCCTTGAGTTCTTAAAAAGAGGCTTGAGTGCAGCAAGTTCAAACATTCCTATTTAGTGTAATCTAACAAGATGTACAACTTAATAGATTCAGCTCATTTCTAAAGTAATTTGTTTAGAAAACAATCATCTTCGTTTTTTGAAAACTGTAATGTGTGAAATGAGCTGGTTCTGTTCTCTGAATCAGTAACTTTCTTAAGAAGAGGGTTGAGTGCAGCAAGTTCAACCTTTCCTTCTTTGTGTAACCTAGGAAGATATACAACGTAGTAGATTCACCTCATTTCTAAAGTAGTTTGTTTAGAAAACAAACATCTTCATTTGCCGAACACTGTACTCTGTGAAATAAGCTAGTTCTGTTCTTGAATCAGTTGCTTCCTTACAAAATCGCTTGAGTGCAGCAAGTTAAAACTTTCCTTGTTTGTGGAATCTAACAAGATGTACAAAGTATTATCTTCGCCTCACTTCTAAAGTAGTTTGTTTAGAAAACAAACATCTTCATTGCCGAACACAGTACTGTGTGAAATGGGCTACTTCTGTTCTCAGAATCAGTTGCTTTCTTACGAAGAGGGTTGAGTTCAGCAAGTTCAAACTTTCCTTGTTTGTGTAAACTAACAAGATGCAAACGTTATAGATTCGCCTCACTTCTAAAGTAGTTTGTTAAGAAAACAATCATCTTCATTTCCGAAAACTGTATCTTGTGTAATGATCTAGTTCTGTTCTCGGAATCACTTGCGCTTATTACAAAGAGGCTTGAGTGCAGCAAGTTCAAACATTCCTAGTTAATGTAATCTAACAAGATGTACAACGTAATAGATTCAGCTCATTTCTAATGTAATTTGTTTAGAAAACAATCATCTTCGTTTTTGAAAACTGTACTGTGTGAAATGAGCTGGTTCTGTTCTCTGAATCAGTAACGTTCTTAAGAAGAGGGTTGAGTGCAGCAAGTTCAAACTTTCCTTCTTGTGTAATCTAAGAAGATATACAACTTAGTAGATTCACCTCATTTCTAAAGTAGTTTGTTTAGAAAATAAACATCTTCATTTTCCGAACACTGTACTCTGTGAAATAAGCTAGTTCTGTTCTTGGAATCAGTTGCTTCCTTACAAAATCGCTTGAGTGCAGCAAATTCAAACTTTCCTTGTTTGTGTAATCTAACAAGATGTACAAAGTAGTATCTTCGCCTGACTTCTAAAGTAGTTTGTTTAGAAAACAAACATCTTCATTGCCTAACACAATACTGTGTGAAATGAGCTAGTTCTATTCTCGGAATCAGTTGCTTTCTTATGAAGAGGGTTGAGTTCAGCAAGTTCAAACTTTCCTTGTTTGTGTAAACTAACAAGATGTAAATGGTAGTAGATTCGCCTCATTTCTAAAGTAGTTTGTTTAGAAAACAAACATCTTCATTGCCGAACACAGTACTGTGTGAAATGAGCTAGTTCTGTTCTCGGAATCAGTTGCTTTCTCACGAAGAGAGTTGAGCGCAGCAAGTTGAAACTTTCCTTGTTTGTGTAATCTAACAAGATGTACATAGTAGTAGATTAGACTCACTCCTAAAGTAGTTTGTTTAGAAAACAATCATCTTCATTTCCGAAAACTGTATCGTGTGAAATGAGCTAGTTCTGTTCTCGGAATCACTTGCGTTCTTACAAAGAGGCTTGAGAGCAGCAAGTTCAAACATTCCTAGTTACTGTAATCTAAAAAGATGTACAACTTAATAGATTCAGCTCATTTCAAAAGTAATTTGTTTAGAAAACAATCATCTTCGTTTTTGAAAACTGTACTGTGTAAAATGAGCTGGTTCTGTTCTCTGAATCAGTAACTTTCTTAAGAAGAGGGTTGAGTGCAGCAAGTTCAAACTTTCCTTCTTTCTGTAATCTAAGAAGATATACAACTTAGGAGATTCACTTCATTTCTAAAGTAGTTGGTTTAGAAAACAAACATCTTCATTTGCCGAACACTGTACTCTGTGAAATAAGCTAGTTCGGTTCTGGGAATCAGTTGCTTCCTTACAAAATCGCTTGAGTGCAGCAAGTTCAACCTTTCCTTGTTTGTGTAATCTAACAAGATGTACAAAGTAGTATCTTCGCCTCACTTCTAAAGTAGTTTGTTTAGAAAACAAACACCTTCATTGCCGAACACAGTACTGTGTGAAATGAGCTAGTTCTGTTCTCGGAATCAGTTGCTTTCTTACGAAGAGAGTGGAGCGCAGCAAGTTGAAACTTTCCTTGTTTGTGTAATCTAACAAGATGTACAAAGTAGTAGATTCGCCTCACTTCTAATGTAGTTTGTTTAGAAAAGAATCATCTTCATTTCCGAAAACTCTATCGTGTGAAATGAGCTAGTTCTGTTCTCGGAATCACTTGCGTTCTTACAAAGAGGGTTGAGGGCAGTAAGTTCAAACATTCCTAGTTAGTGTAATCTACCAAGATGTACAACTTAGTAGATTCAGCTCATTTCTAAAGTAATTTGTTTAGAAAACAATCATCTTCGTTTTTGAAAACTGTACTGTGTGAAATGAGCTGGTTCTGTTCTCTGAATCAGTAACTTTCTTAAGAAGAGGGTTGAGTGCAGCAAGTTCAAACTTTCCTTCTTTGTGTAATCTAAGAAGATATACAACGTAGTAGATTCACCTCATTTCTAAAGTAGTTTGTTTAGAAAACAAACATCTTCATTTGCCGAACACTGTACTCTGTGAAATAAGCTAGTTCTGTTCTTCGAATCAGTTGCTTCCTTACAAAATCGCTTGAGTGCAGCAAGTTAAAACTTTCCTTGTTTGTGGAATCTAACAAGATGTACAAAGTATTATCTTCGCCTCACTTCTAAAGTAGTTTGTTTAGAAAACAAACATCTTCATTGCCGAACACAGTACTGTGTGAAATGGGCTACTTCTGTTCTCAGAATCAGTTGCTTTCTTACGAAGAGGGTTGAGTTCAGCAAGTTCAAACTTTCCTTGTTTGTGTAAACTAACAAGATGCAAACGGTAGTAGATTCGCCTCACTTCTAAAGTAGTTTGTTAAGAAAACAATCATCTTCATTTCCGAAAACTGTATCTTGTGTAATGATCTAGTTCTGTTCTCGGAATCACTTGCGTTATTACAAAGAGGCTTGAGTGCAGCAAGTTCAAACATTCCTAGTTAATGTAATCTAACAAGATGTACAACGTAATAGATTCAGCACATTTCTAATGTAATTTGTTTAGAAAACAATCATCTTCGTTTTTGAAAACTGTACTGTGTGAAATGAGCTGGTTCTGTTCTCTGAATCAGTAACGTTCTTAAGAAGAGGGTTGAGTGCAGCAAGTTCAAACTTTCCTTCTTGTGTAATCTAAGAAGATATACAACTTAGTAGATTCACCTCATTTCTAAAGTAGTTTGTTTAGAAAATAAACATCTTCATTTTCCGAACACTGTACTCTGTGAAATAAGCTAGTTCTGTTCTTGGAATCAGTTGCTTCCTTACAAAATCGCTTGAGTGCAGCAAGTTCAAACTTTCCTTGTTTGTGTAATCAAATCGATGTACAAAGTCGTAGATTCGCCTCACTTCTAAAGTAGTTTGTTGAGAAAACAAACATCTTCATTTCCAAAAACTGTATCATGTGAAATGAGCTACTTCTGTTCTCGGAATCACTTGCTCTTCTTACTAAGAGGGTTGAGTGCATATTGTTCAAACATTCCTAGTTAGTGTAATCTAACAAGATATACAACTTAATAGATTCAGCTCATTTCTAAAGTAATGTGTTTAGAAAACAATCATCATCGTTTTTGAAAACTGTACTGTGTGAAATGAGCTGGTTCTGTTCTCTGAATCAGTAACTTTCTTGAGAAGAGGGTTGAGTGCAGCAAGTTCAAACTTTCCTTCTTTGTGTAATCTCAGAAGATATACAACTTAGTAGATTCACCTCATATCTAAAGTAGTTTGTTTAGTAAACAAACATCTTCATTTGCCGAACACTGTACTCTGTGAAATAAGCTAGTTCTGTTCTTGGAATCAGTTGCTTCCTTACAAAATCGCTTGAGTGCAGCAAATTCAAACTTTCCTTGTTTGTGTAATCTAACAAGATGTACAAAGTAGTATCTTCGCCTGACTTCTGAAGTAGTTTGTTTAGAAAACAAACATCTTCATTGCCGAACACAGTACTGTATGAAATGGGCTTGTTCTGTTCTCGGAATCAGTTGCTTTCTTACGAAGAGGGTTGAGTTCAGCAAGTTCAAACTTTCCTTGTTTGTGTAAACTAACAAGATGTACAAAGTAGTATCTTCGCCTCACTTCTAAAGTAGTTTGTTTAGAAAACAAACATCTTCATTGCCGAACACAGTACAGTGTGAAATGGGCTAGTTCTGTTCTCGGAATCAGTTGCTTTCTTACGAAGAGAGTTGAGCGCAGCAAGTTGAAACTTTGCTTGTTTGTGTAATCTAACAAGATGTACAAAGTAGTTTCTTCGCCTCACCTCTAAAGTAGTTTGTTTAGAAAACAAACATCTTCATTGCAGAACACAGTACTGTGTGAAATGGGCTAGTTCTGTTCTCGGAATCAGTTGCTTTCTTAAGAAGAGGGTTGAGTTCAGCAAGTTCAAACTTTCCTTGTTTGTGAAAACTAACAAGATGTAAAAGGTAGTAGATTCGCCTCATTTCTAAAGTAGTTTGTTTAGAAAACAAATATCTTCATTGCCAAACACAGTACTGTGTGAAATGAGCTATTCTGTTCTCGGAATCAGTTGCTTTCTTACGAAGAGAGTTGAGCGCAGCAAGTTGAAACTCTCCTTGTTTGTGTAATCTAACAAGATGTACAAAGTAGTATCTTCGCCTCACTTCTAAAGTAGTTTGTTTAGAAAACAAACATCTTCATTGCCGAACACAGTACAGTGTGAAATGGGCTAGTTCTGTTCTCGGAATCAGTTGCTTTCTTACGAAGAGAGTTGAGCGCAACAAGTTGAAACTTTCCTTGTTTGTGTAATCTAACAAGATGTACAAAGTAGTAGATTCGCCTCACTTCTAAAGTAGTTTGTTTAGAAAACAATCATCTTCATTTCCGAAAACTGTATCGTGTGAAATGAGCTAGTTCTGTTCTCGGAATCACTTGCGTTCTTACAAAGAGGCTTGAGTGCAGCAAGTTCAAACATTCCTAGTTACTGTAATCTAACAGGATGTACAACATAATAGATGCAGCTCATTTCTACAGTAATTTGTTTAGAAAACAATCATCTTCGTTTTTGAAAACTGTACTGTGTGAAATGAGCTGGTTCTGTTCTCTAAATCAGTAACTTTCTTAAGAAGAGGGTTGAGTGCAGCAAGTTCAAACTTTCCTACTTTGTGTAATCCAAGAAGATATACAAATTAGTAGATTCACCTCATTTCTAACGTAGTTTGTTGAGAAAATAAACATCTTCATTTGCCAAACACTGTACTCTGTGAAATAAGCCAGTTCTTTTCTTGGTATCAGTTGCTTCCTTACAAAATAGCTTGAGTGCACCAAGTTCAAACTTTCCTTGTTTGTGTAATCTAACAAGATGTACAAAGTAGTATCTTCGCCTCACTTCTGAAGTAGTTTGTTTAGAAAACAAACATCTTCATTGCCGAACACAGTACTGTGTGAAATGGGCTAGTTCTGTTCTCGGAATCAGTTGCTTTCTTACGAAGAGTATTGAGTTCAGCAAGTTCAAACTTTCCTTGTTTGTGTAAACTAACAAGATGTAAATGGTAGTAGATTCGCCTCATTTCTAAAGCAGTTCGTTTAGAAAACAAACATCTTCATTGCCAAACACATTACTGTGTGAAATGAGCTATTCTGTTCTCGGAATCAGTTGCTTTCTTCCGAAGAGAGTGGAGCGCAGCAAGTTGAAACTTTCCTTGTTTGTGTAATCTAACAAGACATACAAAGTAGTAGATTCGCCTCACTTCTAAAGTAGTTTGTTTAGAAAATAATCATCTTCATTTCCGAAAACTGTATCGTGTGAAATGAGCTAGTTCTGTTCTCGGAATCACTTGCGTTCTTACAAAGAGGCTTGAGTGCAGCAAGTTCAAACATTCCTAGTTAGTGTAATCTAACAAGATGTACAATTTAATAGATTCAGCTCATTTCTAATGTAATTTGTTTAGAAAACTATCATCTTCGTTTTTGAAAAATGTACTGTGTGAAATGAGCTGGTTCTGTTCTCTGAATCAGTAACTTTCTTAAGAAGAGGGTTGAGTGCAGCAAGTTCAAAATTTCCTTCTTTGTGTAATCTAAGAAGATATACAACTTAGTAGATTCACCTTATTTCTAAAGTAGTTTGTTTAGAAAACAAACATCTTCATTGCCGAACACAGTACTGTGTGAAATGGGCTAGTTCTGTTCTCGGAATCAGTTGCTTTCTTACGAAGAGAGTTGAGCGCAGCAAGTTGAAACTTTCCTTGTTTGTGTAATCTAACAAGATGTACAAAGTAGTATCTTCGCCTCACTTTAAAGGAGTTTGTTTACAAAACAAACATCTTCATTGCCGAACACAGTACTTGTGAAATGGGCTAGTTCTGTTCTCAGAATCAGTTGCTTTCTTACGAAGAGGGTTGAGTTCAGCAATTTCAAACATTCCTTGTTTGTGAAAACTAACAAGATGTAAAAGGTAGTAGATTCGCCTCATTTCTAAAGCAGTTTGTTTAGAAAACAAACATCTTCATTGCCAAACACAGTACTGTGTGAAATGAGCTATTCTGTTCTCGGAATCAGTTGCTTTCTTCCGAAGAGAGTTGAGCGCAGCAAGTTGAAATGTTCCTGGTTTGTGTAATCTAACAACACGTACAAAGTAGTAGATTCGCCTCACTTCTAAAGTAGTTTGTTTAGAAAACTATCATCTTCCTTTTCGAAAACTGTATCGTGTGAAATGAGCTAGTTTTGTTCTCGGAATCACTTGCGTTCTTACAAAGAGGGTTGAGTGCATATTGTTCAAACATTCCTAGTTAGTGTAATCTAACAAGATGTACAACTTAATAGATTCAGCTCATTTCTAAAGTAATTTGTTTAGAAAACCATCATCTTCGTTTTTGAAAACTGTACTGTGTGAAATGACCTGGTTCTGTTCTCTGAATCAGTAACTTTCTTAAGAAGAGGGTTGAGTGCAGCAAGTTCAAACTTTCCTTCTTTGTGTAATCTAAGAAGATATGCAACTTAGTAGATTCACCTCATTTCTAAAGTAGTTTGTTTAGAAAACAAATATCTTCAATTACCGAACACTGTACTCTGTGAAATAAGCTAGTTCTGTTATTGGAATCAGTTGCTTTTTTACAAAATCGCTTGAGTGCAGCAAGTTCAAACTTTCCTTGTTTGTGTAATCTAACAAGATGTACAAAGTAGTATCTTCGCCTCACTTCTAAAGTAGTTTGTTTAGAAAACAAACATCTTCATTGCCCAACACAGTACTGTGTGAAATGGGCTAGTTCTGTTCTCGGAATCAGTTGCTTTCTTACGAAGAGGGTTGAGTTCAGCAAGTTCAAACTTTCCTTGTTTGTGTAAACTAACAAGATGTAAATGGCAGTAGATTCGCCTCATTTCTAAAGTAGTTTGTTCAGAAAACAAACATCTTCATTGCCGAACACAGTACTGTATGAAATGAGGTAATTCTGTTCTCGGAATCAGTTGCTTTCTTACGAAGAGAGTTGAGCACAGCAAGTTGAAATTTTCCTTGTTTGTGTAATCTAACAAGATGTACAATGTAGTAGATTCGCGTCACTTCTAAAGTAGTTTGTTTAGAAAACAAACATCTTCATTGCCCAACACAGTGCTGTATGAAATGAGCTAGGTCTGTTCTCGGAATCAGTTGCTTTCTTACGAAGATGGTGGAGTTCAGCAAGTTCAAACTTTCCTTGTTTGTGAAAACTAACAAGATGTAAAAGGAAGTAGATTCGCCTCGTTTCTAAAGCAGTTTGTTTAGAAAACAAACATCTTCATTGCCAAACACAGTACTGTGTGAAATGAGCTAGTTCTGTTTTCGGAATCACTTGCGTTCTTACAAAGAGGCTTGAGTGCAGCAAGTTCAAACATTCCTAGTTAGTGTAATCTAACAAGATGTACAACTTAATAGATTCAGCTAATTTCTAATGTAATTTGTTTAGAAAACAATCATCTTCGTTTTTGAAAACTGTACTGTGTGAAATGAGCTGGTTCTGTTCTCTGAATCAGTAACGTTCTTAAGAAGAGGGTTGAGTGCAGCAAGTTCAAACTTTCCTTCTTTGGGTAATCTAAGAAGATATACAACTTAGTAGATTCACCTCAATTCTAAAGAAGTTTGTTTAGAAAACAAACATCTTCATTTTCCGAACACTGTACTCTGTGAAATAAGCTAGTTCTGTTCTTGGAATCAGTTGCTTCCTTACAAAATCGCTTGAGTGCAGCAAGTTCAAACTTTGCTTGTTTGTGTAATCTAATAGGTGTACAAAGTAGTAGATTCGCCTCACTTCTAAAGTAGTTTGTTTAGAAAACAATCATCTTCATTTCCAAAACTGTATCGTGAAATGAGCTAGTTCTGTTCTCGGAATCACTTATGCTCTTAAAACAGGGTTGAGTGCATGTTGTTCAAACATTCCTAGTTAGTGTAATCTAACAAGATGTACAACTTAATGGATTCACCTCATTTCTAAAGTAATTTGTTTAGAAAACAATCATCTTCGTTTTTGAAAACTGTACTGTGTGAAATGAGCTGGTTCTGTTCTCGAATCAGTAACTTTCTTAAGAAGAGGGTTGAGGGCAGCAAACATTTTCATTAGCCTAACACTGTACTCTGTGAAATAAGCTAGTTCTGTTCTTGGAATCAGTGGCTTCCTTTACAAAATCGCTTGAGTGCAGCAAGTTCAAACTTTCCTTGTTTGTGTAATCTAACAGGATGTACAAAGTAGTATCTTCGCCTCACTTCTAAAGTAGTTTGTTTAGAAAACAAACATCTTCATTGCCGAATACAATACTGTGTGAAATGGGCTAGTTCTGTTCTCGGAATCAGTTGCTTTCTTATGAAGAGGGTTGAGTTCAGCAAGTTCAAACTTTCCTTGTTTGTGTAAACAAAGAAGATGTAAATGGTAGTAGATTCGCCTCATTTCTAAAGTAGTTTGTTTAGAAAACAAACATCTTCATTGCCGAACACAGTACTGTGTGAAATGAGCTAGTTCTGTTCTCAGAATCAGTTGCTTTCTCACGAAGAGAGTTGAGCGCAGCAAGTTGAAACTTTCCTTGGTTGTGTAATCTAACAAGATGTACAAAGTAGTAGATTCGCCACTTCTAAAGTAGTTTGTTTAGAAAACAATCATCTTCATTTCCAAAACTGTATCGTGTGAAATGAGCTAGTTCTGTTCTCGGAATCACTTGCGTTCTTACAAAGAGGGTTGAGTGCAGGAAGTTCAAACATTCCTAGTTAGTGTAATCTAACAAGATGTACAACTTAATAGATTCAGCTCATTTCAAAAGTAATTTGTTTAGAAAACAATCATCTTCTTTTTGAAAACTGTACTGTGTGAAATGAGGTGGTTCTGTTCTCTGAATCAGTAACTTTCTTAAGAAGAGGGTTGAGTGCAGCAAGTTCAAACTTTCCTTCGTGGTGTAATCTAAGAAGATATATAATTTAGTAGATTCACCTCATTTTCTAAAGTAGTTTGTTTACAAAACACACATCTTCATTTGCCGAACACTGTACTCTGTGAAATAAGCTAGTTCTGTTCTTGGAATAAGTTGCTTCCTTACAAAATCGCTTGAGTGCAGGAAGTTCAAACTTTCCTTGTTTGTGTAATCTAAGAAGAGTTACAAAGTAATATCTTCGCCTCATTTCTAAAGTAGTTTGTTTAGAAAACAAACATCTTCATTGCCGAACACAGTACTGTGTGAAATGTTTTTGTTCTGTTCTCAGAATCAGTTGCTTTCTTACGAAGAGGGTTGAGTTCAGCAAGTTCAAACTTTCCTTGTTTGTGTAAACTAACAAGATGCAAACGGTAGTAGATTCGCCTCACTTCTAAAGTAGTTTGTTAAGAAAACAATCATCTTCATTTCCGAAAACTGTATCTTGTGTAATGATCTAGTTCTGTTCTCGGAATCACTTGCTTATTACAAAGAGGCTTGAGTGCAGCAAGTTCAAACATTCCTAGTTAATGTAATCTAACAAGATGTACAACGTAATAGTTTCAGCTCATTTCTAATGTAATTTGTTTAGAAAACAATCATCTTCGTTTTTGAAAACTGTACTGTGTGAAATGAGCTGGTTCTGTTCTCTGAATCAGTAACGTTTCTTAAGAAGAGGGTTGAGTGCAGCAAGTTCAAACTTTCCTTCTTGTGTAATCTAAGAAGATATACAACTTAGTAGATTCACCTCATTTCTAAAGTAGTTTGTTTAGAAAATAAACATCTTCATTTTCCGAACACTGTACTCTGTGAAATAAGCTAGTTCTGTTCTTGGAATCAGTTGCTTCCTTACAAAATCGCTTGAGTGCAGCAAGTTCAAACTTTCCTTGTTTGTGTAATCAAATCGATGTACAAAGTCGTAGATTCGCCTCACTTCTAAAGTAGTTTGTTGAGAAAACAAACATCTTCATTTCTGAAAACTGTATCATGTGAAATGAGCTACTTCTGTTCTCGGAATCACTTGCGTGCTCTTACTAAGAGGGTTGAGTGCATATTGTTCAAACATTCCTAGTTAGTGTAATCTAACAAGATATACAACTTATTAGATTCACTGGCTCATTTCTAAAGTAATGTGTTTAGAAAACAATCATCATCGTTTTGAAAACTGTACTGTGTGAAATGAGCTGGTTCTGTTCTCTGAATCAGTAACTTTCTTGAGAAGAGGGTTGAGTGCAGCAAGTTCAAACTTTCCTTCTTTGTGTAATCTCAGAAGATATACAACTTAGTAGATTCACCTCATATCTAAAGTAGTTTGTTTAGTAAACAAACATCTTCATTTGCCGAACACTGTACTCTGTGAAATAAGCTAGTTCTGTTCTTGGAATCAGTTGCTTCCTTACAAAATCGCTTGAGTGCAGCAAATTCAAACTTTCCTTGTTTGTGTAATCTAACAAGATGTACAAAGTAGTATCTTCGCCTGACTTCTGAAGTAGTTTGTTTAGAAAACAAACATCTTCATTGCCGAACACAGTACAGTGTGAAATGGGTAGTTCTGTTCTCGGAATCAGTTGCTTTCTTACGCGAAGAGAGTTGAGCGCAGCAAGTTGAAGTTTCCTTGTTTGTGTAATCTAACAAGACGTACAAAGTCGTAGATTCGCCTCACTTCTAAAGTAGTTTGTTTAGAAAACAATCATCTTCCTTTCCGAAAACTGTATCGTGTGAAATGAGCTAATTCTGTTCTGGGAATCACTTGCGTTCTTAAAAAGAGGCTTGAGTGCAGCAAGTTCAAACATTCGTAGTTAGTGTAATGTAACAAGATGTACAACTTAATAGATTCAGCTCATTTCTAAAGTAATTTGTTTAGAAAACAATCATCTTCGTTTTTGAAAACTGTACTGTGTAAAATGAGCTGGTTTTGTTCTCTGAATCAGTAACTTTCTTAAGAAGAGGGTTGAGTGCAGCAAGTTCAAACTTTCCTTCTTTGTGTAATCTAAGAAGATATACAACTTAGTAAATTCACCTCATTTCTAAAGTACTTTGTTTAGAAAACAAACATCTTCACTTGCCGAACACTGTACTCTGTGAAATAAGCTAGTTCTGTTCTTCGAGTCAGTTGCTTCCTTACAAAATCGCTTGAGTGCAGCAAGTTCAAACATTCCTTTTTTGTGTAAACTAACAAGATGTAAATGGTAGTAGATTCGCCTCATTTCTAAAGCAGTTTGTTTTGAAAACAAACACCTTCATTGCCGAACACAGTACTGTGTGAAATGAGCTAGTTCTGTTCTCGGAAACAGTTGCTTTCTTACGAAGAGAGTTGAGCGCAACAAGTTGAAACTTTCCTTGTTTGTGTAATCTAACAAGATGTACAAAGTAGTAGATTCGCCTCACTTCTAAAGTAGTTTGTTTAGAAAACAATCATCTTCATTTCCGAAAACTGTATCGTGTGAAATGAGCTAGTTCTGTTCTCGGAATCACTTGCGTTCTTACAAAGAGGCTTGAGTGCAGCAAGTTCAAACATTCCTAGTTACTGTAATCTAACAGGATGTACAACATAATAGATGCAGCTCATTTCTACAGTAATTTGTTTAGAAAACAATCATCTTCGTTTTTGAAAACTGTACTGTGTGAAATGAGGTGGTTCTGTTCTCTAAATCAGTAACTTTCTTAAGAAGAGGGTTGAGTGCAGCAAGTTCAAACTTTCCTACTTTGTGTAATCCAAGAAGATATACAAATTAGTAGATTCACCTCATTTCTAACGTAGTTTGTTGAGAAAATAAACATCTTCATTTGCCAAACACTGTACTCTGTGAAATAAGCCAGTTCTTTTCTTGGAATCAGTTGCTTCCTTACAAAATAGCTTGAGTGCACCAAGTTCAAACTTTCCTTGTTTGTGTAATCTAACAAGATGTACAAAGTAGTATCTTCGCCTCACTTCTGAAGTAGTTTGTTTAGAAAACAAACATCTTCATTGCCAAACAGTACTGTGTGAAATGGGCTAGTTCTGTTCTCGAATCAGTTGCTTTCTTACGAAGAGTATTGAGTTCAGCAAGTTCAAACTTTCCTTGTTTGTGTAAACTAACAAGATGTAAAATGGTAGTAGATTCGCCCTCATTTCTAAAGCAGTTCGTTTAGAAAACAAACATCTTCATTGCCAAACACAGTACTGTGTGAAATGAGCTATTCTGTTCTCGAATCAGTTGCTTTCTTCCAAGAGAGTGGAGCGCAGCAAGTTGAAACTTTCCTTGTTTGTGTAAACTAACAAGACATACAAAGTAGTAGATTCGCCTCACTTCTAAAGTAGTTTGTTTAGAAAATAATGATCTTCATTTCCGAAAACTGTATCGTGTGAAATGAGCTAGTTCTGTTCTCGGAATCACTTGCGTTCTTACAAAGAGGCTTGAGTGCAGCAAGTTCAAACATTCCGAGTTAGTGTAATCTAACAAGATGTACAATTTAATAGATTCAGCTCATTTCTAATGTAATTTGTTTAGAAAACTATCATCTTCGTTTTTGAAAACTGTACTGTGTGAAATGAGCTGGTTCTGTTCTCTGAATCAGTAACTTTCTTAAGAAGAGGGTTGAGTGCAGCAAGTTCAAACTTTCCTTCTTTGGGTAATCTAAGAAGATATACAACTTAGTAGATTCACCTCAATTCTAAAGTAGTTTGTTTAGAAAACAAACATCTTCATTTTCCGAACACTGTACTCTGTGAAATAAGCTAGTTCTGTTCTTGGAATCAGTTGCTTCCTTACAAAATCGCTTGAGTGCAGAAAGTTCAAACTTTGCTTGTTTGTGTAATCTAATAGGTGTACAAAGTAGTAGATTCGCCTCACTTCTAAAGTAGTTTGTTTAGAAAACAATCATCTTCATTTCCGAAAACTGTATCGTGTGAAATGAGCTAGTTCTGTTCTCGGAATCACTTGCGTTCTTACAAACAGGGTTGAGTGCATATTGTTCAAACATTCCTAGTTAGTGTAATCTAACAAGATGTACAACTTAATAGATTCAGCTCATTTCTAAAGTAATTTGTTTAGAAAACAATCATCTTCGTTTTTGAAAACTGTACTATGTGAAATGAGCTGGTTCTGTTCTCTGAATCAGTAACTTTCTTAAGAAGAGGGTTGAGTGCAGCAAGTTCAAAATTTCCTTCTTTGTGTAATCTAAGAAGATATACAACTTAGTAGTTTCACCTCATTTCTAAAGTAGTTTGTTTAGAAAACAAACATCTTCATTTACCGAACACTGTACTCTGTGAAATAAGCTAGTTCTGTTCTTGGAATCACTTGCTTCCTTACAAAATCGCTTGAGTGCGGCAAGTTCAAACTTTCCTTGTTTGTGTAATCTAACAAGATGTACAAAGTAGTATCTTCGCCTCACTTCTAAAGTAGTTTGTTTAGAAAACAAACATCTTCATTGCCGAACACAGTACTGTGTGAAATGGGCTAGATGTGGTCTCGGAATCAGTTGCTTTCTTATGAAGAAAGTTGAGCGCAGCAAGTTGAAACTTTCCTTTTTGTGTAATCTAACAAGATGTACAAAGTAGTAGAACCGCCTCACTTCTAAAGGAGTTTGTTTGTTTAGAAAACAATCATCTTCATTTCCGAAAACTGTATCGTGTGAAATGAGCTACTTCTGTTCTCGGAATCACTTGCGTTCTTACAAAGAGGCTTGAGTGCAGCAAGTTCAAACATTCCTAGTTAGTGTAATCTAACAAGATGTACAACTTAATAGATTCAGCTCAGTTCTAAAGTAATTTGTTAAGAAAACAATCATCTTCGTTTTTGAAAACTGTATTGTGTGAAATGAGCTGGTTCTGTTCTCTGAATCAGTAACTTTCTTAAGAAGAGGGTTGAGTGCAGCAAGTTCAAACTTTCCTTCTTTGTGTAGTTAAGAAGATATACAACTTAGTAGATTCACCTCATTTCTAAAGTAGTTTGTTTAGAAAACAAACGTCTTCATTTGCCGAACTTTGTACTCTGTGAAATAAGCTAGTTCTGTTCTTGGAATCAGTTGCTTCCTTACAAAATCGCTTGAGTGCAGCAAGTTCAAACTTTCCTTGTTTGTGTAAATTAACAAGATGTACAAAGTAGTATCCTGGCCTCACTATTAAAGTAGTTTGTTTAGAAAACAAACATCTTCATTGCCGAACACAGTACTGTGTGAAATGGGCTAGTTCTGTTCTCGGAATCAGTTGCTTTCTTACGAAGAGGGTTGAGTTCAGCAAGTTCAAACTTTCCTTGTTTGTGTAAACTAACAAGATGTAAATGGTAGTAGATTCGCCTCATTTCTAAAGCAGTTTGTTTAGAAAACCAACACCTTCATTCACGAACACAGTACTGTGTGAAATGAGCTAGTTCTGTTCTCGGAATCAGTTGCTTTCTTACGAAGAGAGTTGAGCGCAGCAAGTTGAAACTTTCCTTGTTTGTGTAATCTAACAAGATGTACAAAGTAGTAGATTCGCCTCACTTCTAAAGTAGTTTGTTTAGAAAACAATCATCTTCATTTCCGAAAACTGTATGGTGTGAAATGAGCTAGTTCTGTTCCCGGAATCACTTGCGTTCTTACGAAGAGGGTTGAGTGCAGCAAGTTCAAACATTCCCAGTTGGTGTAATCTAACAAGATGTACAACTTAATAGATTCAGCTCCTTTCTAAAGTAATTTGTTTAGAAAACAATCATCTTCATTTTTGAAAACTGTACTGTGTGAAATGAGCTGGTTCTGTTCTCTCAATCAGTAACTTTCTTAAGAAGAGGGTTGAGTGCACCAAGTTCAAACTTTCCTTCTTTGTGTAATCTAAGAAGATATACAACTTAGTAGATTCACCTCATTTCTAAAGTAGTTTGTTTAGAAAACAAACATCTTCATTTGCCGAACACTGTACTCTGTGAAATAAGCTAGTTCAGTTCTTGGAATCAGTTGCTTCCTTACAAAATCGCTTGAGTTCAGCAAGTTCAAACTTTCCCTGTTTCTGTAATCTAACAAGATGTACAAAGTAGTATCTTAGCCTCACTGCTAAAGTAGTTGGTTTAGAAAACAAACATCTTCATTGCCGAACACAGTACTGTGTGAAATGAGCTAGTTCTGTTCTCAGAATCAGTTGCTTTCTTACGAAGAGAATTGAGCGCAGCAAGTTGAAACTTTCCTTGTTTGTGTATTCTACCATGATGTACAAAGTAGTAGATTCGCCTCACTTCTAAAGTAGTTTGTTTAGAAAACAATCATCTTCATTTCCGAAAACTGTATCGTGTGAAATGAGCTAGTTCTGTTCTCGAATCACTTGCTTGCTCTTACAAAGAGGCTTGAGTGCAGCAAGTTCAAACATTCCTAGTTAGTGTAATCTAACAAGATGTACAACTTAATAGATTCAGCTCATTTCTAAAGTAATTTGTTTAGAAAACAATCATCTTCGTTTTTGAAAACTGTACTGTGTGAAATGAGCTGGTTCTGTTCTGTGAATCAGTAACTTTCTTAAGAAGAGGGTTGAGTGCAGCAAGTTCAAACTTTCCTTCTTTGTGTAATCTAAGAAGATATACAACTTAGTAGATTCACCTCATTTCTAAAGTAGTTTGTTTATTAAACAAACATCTTCATTTGCGGAACACTACTCTGTGAAATAAGCTAGTTCTGTTCTTGGAATCAGTTGCTTCCTTACAAAATCGCTTGAGTGCAGCAAGTTCAAACTTTCCTTGTTTGTGTAATCTAACAAGATGTACAAAGTAGTATCTTCGCCTCACTTCTAAAGTAGTTTCCTTAGAAAACAAACATCTTCATTGCCGAACACAGTACTGTGTGAAATGGGCTAGTTCTGTTCTTGGAATCAGGTGCTTTCTTGCGAAGATGGTTGAGTTCATCAAGTTCAAACTTTCCTTGTTTGTGTAAACTAACAAGATGTAAATGGTAGTAGATTCGCCTCATTTCTAAAGCAGTTTCCTTAGAAAACAAACACCTTCATTCACGAACACAGTACTGTGTGAAATGAGCTAGTTCTGTTCTCGGAATCAGTTGCTTTCTTACGAAGAGACTTGAGCGCAGCAAGTTGAAACTTTCCTTGTTTGTGTAATCTAACAAGATGTACAAAGTAGTAGATTCGCCTCACTTCTAAAGTAGTTTGTTTAGAAAACAATCATCTTCATTTCCGAAAACTGTATCGTGTGAAATGAGCTAGTTCTGTTCTCGGAATCACTTGTGTTCTTACAAAGAGGCTTGAGTGCAGCAAGTTCAAACATTCCGAGTTAGTGTAATCTAACAAGATGTACAACTTAATATTTTCAGCTCATTTCTAAAGTAATTTGTTTAGAAAACAATCATCTTCGTTTTTGAAAACTGTACTGTGTGAAATGAGCTGGTTCTGTTCTCTGAATCAGTAACTTTCTTAAGAAGAGGGTCGAGTGCAGCAAGTTCAAACTTTCCTGCTTTGTGTAATTAAGAAGATATACAACTTAGTAGATTTTCCTCATTTCTAAAGTAGTTTGTTTAGAAAACGAACATCTTCATTTGCCGAACACTGTACTCTGAGAAATAAGCTAGTTCTGTTCTTGGAATCAGTTGCTTCCTTACAAAATTGCTTGAGTGCAGCAAGTTCAAACTTTCCTTGTTTGTGTAATCTAACAAGATGTACAAAGTAGTATCTTCGCCTCACTTCTAAAGTAGTTGGTTTAGAAAACAAACATCTTCATTGCCGAACACAGTACTATGTGAAATGGGCTAGTTCTGTTCTCGGAATCAGTTGCTTTCTTACGAAGAGGGTTGAGTTCAGCAAGTTCAAACTTTCCTTGTTTGTGTAAACTAACAAGATGTAAATGGTAGTAGATTCGCCTCATTTCTAAAGCAGTTTCCTTAGAAAACAAACTCCTTCATTCACGAACACAGTACTGTGTGAAATGAGCTAGTTCTGTTCTCGGAATCAGTTGCTTTCTTACGAAGAGACTTGAGCGCAGCAAGTTGAAACTTTCCTTGTTTGTGTAATCTAACAAGATGTACAAAGTAGTAGATTCGCCTCACTTCTAAAGTAGTTTGTTTAGAAAACAATCATCTTCATTTCCGAAAACTGTATCGTGTGAAATGAGCTAGTTCTGTTCTCGGAATCACTTGTGTTCTTACAAAGAGGCTTGAGTGCAGCAAGTTCAAACATTCCGAGTTAGTGTAATCTAACAAGATGTACAACTTAATATTTTCAGCTCATTTCTAAAGTAATTTGTTTAGAAAACAATCATCTTCGTTTTTGAAAACTGTACTGTGTGAAATGAGCTGGTTCTGTTCTCTGAATCAGTAACTTTCTTAAGAAGAGGGTCGAGTGCAGCAAGTTCAAACTTTCCTGCTTTGTGTAATTAAGAAGATATACAACTTAGTAGATTTTCCTCATTTCTAAAGTAGTTTGTTTAGAAAACGAACATCTTCATTTGCCAACACTGTACTCTGAGAAATAAGCTAGTTCTGTTCTTGGAATCAGTTGCTTCCTTACAAAATTGCTTGAGTGCAGCAAGTTCAAACTTTCCTTGTTTGTGTAATCTAACAAGATGTAAATGGTAGTAGATTCGCCTCATTTCTAAAGCAGTTTGTTTAGAAAACAAAACACCTTCATTGCCGAACAGAGTACAGTGTGAAATGAGCTAGTTTCTGTTCTCGGAATCAGTTGCTTTCTTACGAAGAGAGTTGAGCGCAGCAAGTTGAAACTTTCCTTGTTTGTGTAATCTAACAAGATGTACAAAGTAGTATCTTCGCCTCACTTCTAAAGTAATTGGTTTAGAAAACAAACATCTTCATTGCCGAACACAGTACTGTGTGAAATGGGCTAGTTCTGTTCTCGGAATCAGTTGCTTTCTTACGAAGAGGGTTGAGTTCAGCAAGTTCAAACTTTCCTTGTTTGTGTAAACTAACAAGATGTAAATGGTAGTAGATTCGCCTCATTTCTAAAGCAGTTTGCTTAGAAAACAAACACCTTCATTGCGGAACAGAGTACTGTGTGAAATGAGCTGGTTCTGTTCTCTGAATCGGTAACATTCTTAAGAAGAGGGTTGAGTGCAGCAAGTTCAAACTTTCCTTCTTTGTGTAATTAAGAAGATATGCAACTTAGTATATTCACCTCATTTCTAAAGTAGTTTGTTTAGAAAACAAGCTTCTTCATTTGCCGAACACTGTACTCTGTGAAATAAGCTAGTTCTGTTCTTGGAATCAGTTGCTTCCTTACAAAATCGCTTGAGTGCAGCAAGTTCAAACTTTCCTTGTTTGTGTAATCTAACAATATGTACAAAGTAGTATCTTCGCCTCACTTCTAAGGTAGTTTGTTTAGAAAACAAACATCTTCATTGCCGAACACAGTACTGTGTGAAATGGGCTAGTTCTGTTCTCGGAATCAGTTGCTTTCTTACGAAGAGGGTTGAGTTCAGCAAGTTCAAGCTTTCCTTGTTTGTGTAAACTAACAAGATATAAATGGTAGTAGTTTCGCCTCATTTCTAAAGCAGTTTGTTTAGAAAACAAACACCTTCATTGCGAACACAGTACTGTGTGAAATGAGCTAGTTCTGTTCTCGGAATCAGTTGCTTTCTTACGAAGAAAGTTGAGTCCAGCAAGTTGAAACTTTCCTTGTTTGTGTAATCTAACAAGATGTACAAAGTAGTAGATTCGCCTGACTTCTAAAGTAGTTTCTTTAGAAAACAATCATCTTCATTTCCGAAAACTGTATCGTGTGAAATGAGCTAGTTCTGTTCTCGGAATCACTTGCGTTCTTACAAAGAGGCTTGAGTGCAGCAAGTTCAAACATTCCTAGTTAGTGTAATCTAACAAGATGTACAACTTAATAGATTCAGCTCAGTTCTAAAGTAATTTGTTTAGAAAACAATCATCTTCGTTTTTGAAAACTGTACTGTGTGAAATGAGCTGGTTCTGTTCTCTGAATCAGTAACTTTCTTAAGAAGAGGGTTGAGTGCAGCAAGATCAAACTTTCCTTCTTTGTATAATTAAGAAGATATACATCTTAGTAGATTCACCTCATTTCTAAAGTAGTTTGTTTATAAAACAAACATCTTCATTTTCCGAACACTGTACTCTGTGAAATAAGCTAGTTCTGTTCTTGGAATCAGTTGCTTCCTTACAAAATCGCTTGAGTGCAGCAAGTTCAAACTTTCCTTATTTGTGTAATCTAACAAGATGTACAAAGTAGTATCTTCGCCTCACTTCTACAGTAGTTTGTTTAGAAAACAAACATCTTCATTGCCGAACACAGTACTGTGTGAAATGGGCTAGTTCTGTTCTCGGAATCAGTTGCTTTCTTACGAAGAGGGTTGAGTTCAGCAAGTTCACACTTTCCTTGTTTGTGTAAACTAACAAGATGTAAATGGTAGTAGATTCCCCTCATTTCTAAAGCAGTTTGCTTAGAAAACAAACACCTTCATTGCCGAACACAGTACTGTGTGAAATGAGCTAGTTCTGTTCTCGGAATCAGTTGCTTTCTTACGAAGAGAGTTGAGCGCAGAAAGTTGAAACTTTCTTTGTTTGTGTAATCTAACAAGATGTACAAAGTAGTAGATTCGCCTTACTTCTAAAGTAGTTTGTTTAGAAAACAATCATCTTCATTTCCGAAAACTGTATCGTGTGAAATGAGCTAGTTCTGTTCTCGGAATCACTTGCGTTCTTACAAAGAGGCTTGAGTGCAGCAAGTTCAAACATTCCTAGTTAGTGTAATCTAACAAGATGTACAACTTAATAGAATCAGCTCATTTCTAAAGTAATTTGTTTAGAAAACTATCATCTTCGTTTTTGAAAACTGTACTGTGTGAAATGAGCTGGTTCTGTTCTCTGAATCAGTAACTTTCTTAAGAAGAGGGTCGAGTGCAGCAAGTTCAAACTTTCCTTCTTTGTGTAATTAAGAAGATATACAACTTAGTAGATTCACCTCATTTCTAAAGTAGTTTGTTTAGAAAACGAACATCTTCATTTGCCGAACACTGTACTCTGAGAAATAAGCTAGTTCTGTTCTTGGAATCAGTTGCTTCCTTACAAAATTGCTTGAGTGCAGCAAGTTCAAACTTTCCTTGTTTGTGTAATCTAACAAGATGTACAAAGTAGTATCTTCGCCTCACTTCTAAAGTAGTTGGTTTAGAAAACAAACATCTTCATTGCCGAACACAATACTATGTGAAATGGGCTAGTTCTGTTCTCGGAATCAGTTGCTTTCTTACGAAGAGGGTTGAGTTCAGCAAGTTCAAACTTTCCTTGTTTGTGTAAACTAACAAGATGTAAATGTTAGTAGATTCGCCTCATTTCTAAAGCAGTTTGTTTAGAAAAGAAACACCTTCCTTGCCGAACACAGTATTGTGTGAAATGAGCTAGTTCTGTTCTCGGAATCAGTTGCTTTTTACGAAGAGAGTTGAGCGCAGCAAGTTGAAACGTTCCTTGTTTGTGTAATCTAACAAGATGTACAACGTAGTAGATTCGCCTCACTTCTAAAGTAGTTTGTTTAGAAAACAATCATCTTCATTTCCGAAAACTCTATAGTGTGAAATGAGCTAGTCCTGTTCTCGGAATCACTTGCGTTCTTACAAAGAGGCTTGAGTGCAGGAAGTTCAAACATTCCTAGTTAGTGTAATCTAACAAGATGTACAACTGAATAGATTCAGCTCATTTCTAAAGTAATTTGTTTAGAAAACAACCATCTTCGTTTTTGAAAACTGTACTGTGTGGAATGAGCTGGTTCTGTTCTCTGAATCAGTAACTTTCTTAAGAAGAGGGTTGAGTGCAGCAAGTTCAAACTTTCCTTCTTTGTGTAATCTAAGAAGATATACAACTTAGTATATTCACCTCATTTCTAAAGTAGTTTGTTTAGAAAACAAACATCTTCATTTGCCGAACACTGTACTCTGTGAAATAAGCTACTTCTGTTCTTGGAATCAGTTGCTTCCTTACAAAATCGCTTGAGTGCAGCAAGTTCAAACTTTCCTTGTTTGTGTAATCTAACAAGATGTACAAAGTAGTATCTACGCCTCACTTCTAAAGTAGTTTGTTTAGAAAACAAACACCTTCATTGCCGAACACAGTACTGTGTGAAACGAGCTAGTTCTGTTCTCGGAATCAGTTGCTTTCTTACGAAGAGAGTTGAGCGCAGCAAGTTGAAACTTTCCTTGTTTGTGTAATCTAACAAGATGTACAACGTAGTAGATTCACCTCACTTCTAAAGTAGTTTGTTTAGAAAACAATCATCTTCATTTCCGAAAACTGTATCGTGTGAAATGAGCTAGATCTGTTCTCGGAATCACTTGCGTTCTTACAAAGAGGCTTGAGTGCAGCAAGTTCAAACATTCCTAGTTAGTGTAATCTAACAAGATGTACAACTTAATAGGTTCAGCTCATTTCTAAAGTAATTTGTTTAGAAAACAATCATCTTCATTTTTGAAAACAGTACTGTGTGATGTGAGCTTGTTCTGTTCTCTGATTCAGTAACTTTCTTAAGAAGAGGGGTGAGTGCAGTAAGTTCAAACTTTCCTTCTCTGTGTAATCTAAGAAGATATACAACTTAGTAGATTCACCTCATTTCTAAAGTAGTTTGTTTAGAAAACAGACATCTTCATTTGCCAAACACTGTACTCTGTGAAATAAGCTAGTTCTGTTCTTGGAATCAGTTGCTTCCTTACAAAATCGCTTGAGTGCAGCAAGTTCAAACTTTCCTTGTTTGTGTAATCTAACAAGATGTACAAAGTAGTATCATCGCCTCACTTCAAAAGTAGTTTGTTTAGAAAACAAACATCTTCTTTGCCGAACACAGTACTGTGTGAAATGGGCTTGTTCTGTTCTCGGAATCAGTTGCTTTCTTACGAAGAGGGTTGAGTTCAGCAAGTTCAAACTTTCCTTGTTTGTGTAAACTAACAAGATGTAAATGGTAGTAGATTCGCCTCATTTCGAAAGCAGTGTGTTTAGAAAACAAACACCTTCATTGCCGAACACAGTACTGTGTGAAATGAGCTAGTTCTGTTCTCGGAATCAGTTGCTTTCTTACGAAGAGAGTTGAGCGCAGCAAGTTGAAACTTTCCTTGTTTGTGTAATCTAACAAGATGTACAAAGTAGTAAATTCGCCTCACTTCTAAAGTAGTTTGTATAGAAAACAATCATCTTCATTTCCGAAAACTGTATCGTGTGAAATGAGCTAGTTCTGTTCTCGGATTCACTTGCGTTCTTACGAAGAGGGTTGAGTGCAGCAAGTTCAAACTTTCCTTCTTTGTGTAATCTAAGAAGATATTCAACTCAGTAGATTCACCTCATTTCTTAAGTAGTTTGTTCAGAAAACAAACATCTTCATTTGCCGAACACTGTACTCTGAGAAATAAGCTAGTTCTGTTCTTGGAATCAGTTGCTTCCTTACAAAATCGCTTGAGTGCAGCAAGTTCAAACTTTCCTTGTTTATGTAATCTAACAAGAGGTACAAAGTAGTATCTTCGCCTCACTTCTAAAGTAGTTTGTTTAGAAAACAAACATCTTCATTGCCGAACACAGTACTGTGTGAAATGGGCTAGTTTTGTTCTTGGAATCAGTTGCTTTCTTACAAAATCGCTTGAGTGCAGCAAGTTGAAACTTTCCTTGTTTGTGTAATCTAACAAGATGTACAAAGTAGTATCTTCGCCTCACTTCTAAAGTAGTTTGTTTAGAAAACAAACATCTTCATTTCCGAACACAGCACTGTGTGAAATGGGCTAGTTCTGTTCTCGGAATCAGTTGCTTTCTTACGAAGAGGGTTGAGCGCAGCAAGTTGAAACTTTCCTTGTTTGTGTAATCTAACAAGATGTACAAAGTAGTAGATTCGCCTCACTTCTAAAGTAGTTTGTTTAGAAAACAATCATCTTCATTTCCGAAAACTGTATCGTGTGAAATGAGCTAGTTCTGTTCTCGGAATCACTTGCCTTCTTACAAAGAGGCTTGAGTGCAGCAAGTTCAAACATTCCGAGTTAGTGTAATCTAACAAGGTGTACAACTTAATAGATTCAGCTCATTTCTAAAGAAATTTGTTTAAAAAACAATCATCTTCGTTTTTGAAAACTGTACTGTGTGAAATGAGCTGGTTCTGTTCTCTGAATCAGTAACTTTCTTAAGAAGAGGGTTGAGTGCAGCAAGTTCAAACTTTCCTTCTTTGTGTAATCTAAGAAGATATACAACTTAGTAGATTCACCTCATTTCTAAAGTAGTTTGTTTATGAAACAAACATCTTCATTGCCGAACACAGTACTGTGTGAAATGGGCTAGTTCTGTTCTCGGATTCAGTTGCTTTCTTAGGAAGAGGGTTGAGTTCAGCAAGTTCAAACTTTCCTTCTTTGTGTAATCTAAGAAGATATACAACTTAGTAGATTCACCTCATTTCTAAAGTATTTTGTTTAGAAAACAAACATGTTCATTTGCCTAACACTGTACTCTGTGAAATAAGCTAGTTCTGTTCTGGAATCAGTTGCTTCCTTACAAAATCGCTTGAGTGCAGCAAGTTCAAACTTTCCTTGATTGTGTAATCTAACAAGGTGTACTAAGTAGTATCTTCGCCTCACTTCTAAAGTAGTTTGTTTAGAAAACAAACATCTTCTTTGCCAAACACAGTACTGTGTGAAATGGGCTTGTTCTGTTCTCGAATCAGTTGCTTTCTTACGAAGAGGGTTGAGTTCAGCAAGTTCAAACTTTCCTTGTTTGTGTAAACTAACAAGATGTAAATGTTAGTAGATTCGCCTCATTTCTAAAGCAGTTTGTTTAGAAAAGAAACACCTTCCTTTGCCGAACACAGTACTGTGTGAAATGAGCTAGTTCTGTTCTCGAATCAGTTGCTTTCTTACGAAGAGAGTTGAGCGCAGCAAGTTGAAACTTTCCTTGTTTGTGTAATCTAACAAGATGTACAAAGTAGTAGATTCCCTCACTTCTAAAGTAGTTTGTTTGGAAAACAATCATCTTCATTTCAAAAACTGTATCGTGAAATGAGCTAGTTCTGTTCTCGAATCACTTGCGCTCTACAAAGAGGCTTGAGTGCAGCAAGTTCAAACATTCCTAGTTAGTGTAATCTAACAAGATGTACAACTGAATAGATTCAGCTCATTTCTAAAGTAATTTGTTTAGAAAACAATCATCTTCGTTTTTGAAAACTGTACTGTGTGAAATGAGCTGGTTCTGATCTCTGAATCAGTAACTTTCTTAAGAAGAGGTTTGAGTGCAGCAAGTTCAAACTTTCCTTCTTTGTGTAATCTAAGAAGATATACAACTTAGTACATTCACCTCATTTCTAAAGTAGTTTGTTTAGAAAACAAACATCTTCATTTGCCGCATTACACTGTACTCTGTGAAATAAACTAGTTCTGTTCTTGGAATCAGTTGCTTCCTTACAAAATCGCTTGAGTGCAGCAAGTTCAAACTTTCCTTGTTTGTGTAATCTAAAAAGATGTACAAAGTAGTATCTTCGCCCTCACTTCTAAAGTAGTTTGTTTAGAAAAAACAAACATCTTCTTTGCCAACACAGTACTGTGTGAAATGGGCTTGTTCTGTTCTCGAATCAGTTGCTTTCTTACGAAGAGGGTTGAGTTCAGCAAGTTCAAACTTTCCTTGTTTGTGTAAACTAACAAGATGTAAATGGTAGTAGATTCGCCTCATTTCTAAAGCAGTTTATTTAGAA
>JAEOAD010001628.1:0-25166 GCA_036365145.1 Orientallactaga sibirica | reverse complement strand
GAATTTAAAGTTATGTTTGCATTGTAAATATAACTTGCCATGCCCAGTCTCCACAAGGCTCAGGGATCAATGACCCCCCTCCTTGGCTGCTACATTTCCATCATCTTTGTTAAACCCAGCAAATGGGCTTGCAGTTCTTGCTGTGCAAAGACCTTGTTGTATTTATGAATTCATCCTTCTAGTCTGCTGAGGATAAAAGACAGTGGGCAAGTTCAAGCAGCACTCTGTCTGCTTTGTTTGGTTATGTTTACAGCTCTTGGCTGAGTAATTCAGTGACCCTTGGCTTTTCACCCCTAATGTCTGCACCAAGAGGATTTTCTCTCAGCCTCTGTAGTCTTCATACACCCCAAGTCCTCACTGCATAGCACAGGGCGTCTTTAGAGCAAAAGAGGGTGAACACAAACCCTGCAGCCTGTCCCTCCACCCCAGGATGAGAATCTACCTCATTCACTGCTGCCTTCCCTGCATGTGAGTGCAAGGAGATGTCCAGTCAGTATCTGATGAATGAATGTATAAAAATTTAGTGTAAGCTGGGTATAGTGGCTCATGCCTTTATTCCCAGAACTTGGGAGGCAGAGGTAGGTTAGAGGACACCCTGAGACAACATAGTGAATTCCAGGTCTGCCTGGGCTACAGTGAGACCCTGCCTCGAAAAACCAAAAAAAAAAAAAAAAAAAAATATAAGAGGAAAAGTATTAGGAGAGTTAGATTTTTTTTTATTTCAAATAAGGAACCCTAAAGTACTTTTTGCTTTAGACATTGGTGAGAAGCAAATCCAGAAAAAGAGCTCTCATCTCATCCCTTCTGAAGTGCATCCAGTTGCCCACAGAGAGTGACCGGAGCCTGTCTCTTGGTCATGTAAGATGGATGGGCCTCTGGCAAGAGCTTTTAGCTTTAAAATCTCAAATGCAGGAGATGTATGTATATATCTGCCTCTGGGAAGTTTGAGAGCTCTTTTTATTCTAGTTTTCAAAAAAATTATCTTAGAGGAATATAAATTATCTACTGAAGAGACTTTTGGAATTTTTAACATAAAAATCATCTACTGAAGAGACACTTTGGAAGAGGTTTTTAACATAAAAATCATGAGTGGAATTTGTATGGAATCGATAATAACTGAAACTATTTTCTTTCGAACAAAAACTGAAAATATAGCAATTTTCATGTACAGAAGCAAAAAGACACTTAGCACAGCTTGAAAATTCAAATCCTTCTGGAAACACGTTGGCTGCACTGCTTAGCTCTAATTGGAACTTGATCTCTTAGACACAGATTCAGAGGTTCGCCTCATGAAAACCACTACTTTCTGTAGGGCTGGAGGATGGCGAGGCGTGGGGTGTAGAGCCACTCCTCCCCTATCGTAACCTACTCCTGACTGCTCCAACCTTGTCATTAGACACATGTGGCCATCCCAGTTCAGGAAGTACTCACGTTTTCTCAAGAAGGGAAACGTCTAGACTGATTCAAGTTCTTAGAGGGAATGGATGAATGCACAACATTCTACATAAATTAATTACAGGTTTATTATTGTTTATTATTTTGGGATCTTACTGTGCTGTGTATATAGTGTGCAGGAGTATAAAGATGTGCGCAAGATTGTGCGAGCATCGTAAGAATGTGAAATGTGTACAAAAGTATTTAAGTTCATTGTCATGTATGTAAAGGGTTTAGGATTGTTAGTGTGTATAGATGTGTGACTTATGCAAGTGTTTAAGAACATGAGCATGTGTGCAAAAGTGTGTGCAAGAATGCAAAAATGTGCAAGAGTGTAGAGATACACAAAAGTATGCAAATGTGCACAAGAATATGTAAGTTCACTTTACTGTGTATGTTCAGGAGTGTTAATGTGAAAAAGTGTGTAAGACTGTGTAGGTGTGAATAAGAGTATGTGTAGCAGACAGGTTTGCAGAGATGAACTTCCAGACCAGGCACAGTTCTTGAGGAAGAGCATTATTGAAGCTTATAGATCAAGAGGAAGTTCTGTAATGGCAGAAGAAGCTGGCCTGCTCTCACAGGACCAAACACACAGAGAGATAAAATCCCCAAGCAAAGCAGAGCACAGCACACCTCCAGAACTCCAACTAGGCACACTTTGCATCTGTAGATTGAAATCTCAAACCCACCATCACACCTTAAGATCCCCAGTGACATTGCCTCCAGCCAGGTGGCTACAGAAGTAAACTATAAACTAATAAAACACTGAATATATTGGGGCATCTCTTCAAACTACCACATTCAGTCCCTGGCCCCCAATAGATTTATAACCATCTCACATTATAAACTGTATTCAGTCCAATATCTTTAGCCAAGCACATAAGTCAATTACCAATTTAAACTTGATCAAACTCTCTGGGCCTGGGCAGCAGAGCACACCCAGTCCAGCAGGAGCCCAGTTCCAGCAAAGTCCTCTACAGTCTTTCCTTCCCCTTAGAAAGCTCATAAGCCAAACCTCGAAGTTCAATACTGTCTGCACTTAGCATTCTCAAACTCTCATCAGAATAGTCCATAAAACTTGGCTTACCACTCCAGAAGGCATCTTCAGTTGCAAGCATCAAGTCCATGCCTGTTCCTCCAAAACAAAGGTTCCAAAAGAAGAAAATCCATATGGTTGGGTTTGTCTCACCCCATTCTCGGTACCAGCTTCTGTGGCAGACAGCTTCAGGTTTGCTGAGATGAACTTCCAGACCAGGCACAGTCATGGAGGAAGAGACTTATTGAAGCTTACAGATCCAGGGGAAGTTCTGTAATGGCAGAAGCTGGCCTGTTTCACAGGACCAAACAC
The DNA here is from genome assembly GCA_036365145.1 of Orientallactaga sibirica. Classification (NCBI taxonomy): domain Eukaryota; kingdom Metazoa; phylum Chordata; class Mammalia; order Rodentia; family Dipodidae; genus Orientallactaga; species Orientallactaga sibirica. The sequence goes on along the minus strand of JAEOAD010001628.1, from coordinate 22,384 downwards.
ACAGAGATAAAATTCCCAAGCCAAAAGCCACAGAGCACAGCATAGCTCCAGAACTCTAACTAGGGATACTTTGCATATCTTTACAATGGAATCTCAAACCCACCACCACACCTTAAGATCTGTCGAGTGACCTTGCCTGCAGCCAGGAAGCAAAGTATGAACTAATAAAACACTGAATATATTGGGGCCATCTAGTCCAACTACCACAGTGTGAGTTTGTTTTCATGGGTGTTTAAGTGTTAGTGTGTAAACCTGTGCAAAAGTGTGCAAGGGATGCAATGCACAAGAGCATGTACATGCATGCAACAATGTGCAAGTTCACCTCACTGTTTTGAAGTGCAAGTTTGTAAGCATTGCAAGAGCATGCAAATGTGTTCAAGAGTGTGCACGTGCATATTCAGGTGTATAAGTGTCCAGGATTATGAGTGTGAAGATGTGTGAAAGAATGGATGCATGTGTAAATCTGTACAAAAGTATGTGTTTATTGCAATATGTGCTTAAGTGTTCAGGGGTGTTAGTGTGCAAGTGTGTGTTTTGTTTGAGTTTTAGTGTGTTTGAGTGCAAGTGTGTACGAGCAGGCAAATGTGTGTGGGAGTGTATAAATGTGTGTGAAAATGTTACAAGAGTGTGTGAGGGTGTGCAAGATTGTGCATGTACACAAGAGTGTGTAAGAATGTACAAAAGCATGTAAGTGTGTGCAGGAGTGTGTGTAAAAGATGATTGTTGCCATTACCTTCTTGTTGCTGGATCTAAAGCAGTTTGTGGGAGGAAAGGGTTTATTTTGGTTTACAGACTCAAGGGGAAGCTCCACGATGGCAGGGGAAACATGGCATGAGCAGAGGCTGGACATCACCTCCTGGCCAACATCAGGTGGACAACAGCATCGGGAGACTGTGCCAAACATTGGCAAGGGGAAGCTGGCTATAACACCCATAAGTCCGCCCCAACCCCATACCTCCAACGAGGTTCCAATTTCAGTGGCCATCAGCTGGGGATCAAGCATTCAGAACACGAGTTTATGGGGTACCCTGAATCAAACCATGGCAAAGATGCTGGAATCACTCAGAGGTGTTGGGGAGACCTGTGAGTTGTGATCTATGCTTTCTGGTGGTTGAGTGAGTCTTAGATATGTATATGGATGGATGGATATATATATCCATCAGAGACTGTGTGTCTATTCACTCAGCAGATCTGTATGAAAGAGCTGGGCTTTAGGACCTAGAAATAAAGTGATGAAGAAGGCTGTCTTTGTCCTCAAGGAACCATTACTCAAATGCTCAGACAAGGTGTGAAGACAGGCAACAAATACAGAAATATGCAATAAATCATAGCTTGAATATCCTCATTTGTAATGCAAAATCCTCTAAACGGTGCAGCTTCTGAGTCCTGACACAATGCTGCAAGTCTGATAGTTCCGTACATCCATAAAATTATTAACAATATTACATAAAATCACTTTGAAGCTAGGCATATGTGGTGAATATGAAACTAATGCATTTCCTACCTTGACTTGAACTTTTTCCTCAAGATGTCTCATTATTCCAAACTGGGGGGAAAAAACCAAACAATTTCAAACATTTTGAATAGGGTATCCTTAACTCAACAATTTTTTAAACAACATTTGTTGACAATTTCCATACATAGACACAGCATATTGTGATGATAACCCCTCCCATTATCTACTCTTGCCTCCCAGGCCCCTTCTATGGAAACCTTCCTTCCAATTAGCCCCTCTTCTATTTTGAGGTCCTAAAAATCTTTTTCTATTGCCCTCCTCCAGCAGGTATGAATGATGGGATGGCAAAGCACCCAGCCTTCTACAGCTCTTGTGCAAGTAAGGAGAAAGGCTGTGAGGTGATGAATACAAGGCTTTGATGTCTGGAAGGAGCATTCCAAAGCAACTGTCTCTTACATCTTTTCAGCTCCTCTTAGGCAATATCCCTTGAGCCTTGGAGGGTGTGGTAGAGACGCCTCATTTAGTGCTGAGCGCTCAGTATTCACATGTTCTCAGTACTCTGAGAGGTTTTGGGTCTTCCCGTGAAGGGAAGGTCCTCTGATCTCAGGTGAGAGAGAGCAGCGGGCCTCTGTGCTGCATTGTGCAGGCAGGACCCTTGTCGGTGGTGGCCTCTCTCTCCACCTGGTTTGTCTTGGCTGGACTGGTCTTGGTAAGGACTGGCTCAGTGTCCTGTGGGTGGCATCTCACCAGAGAGCTTTCATGCACGTGTGCTGTGCAGCACGTGTCATGAGAGAAGAGGGAGGGCAGAGACCATGGCAGCAAGAAGCGCGTCCTTCCCCTCAGGGGACTGCAGCAAACTCTTTTGAGGGGATGCTCTTTGAATTAAGAGGATGTGGCTCTGGTGAATCAGGAGGAGATGCTCTTCCCAGGTTGAACATAGGTTGGATGAGTTCTCAGGAAAGCAGATCAGTGGCAACACTGAGCGGTGTGTGGCTTCAGAGTTTAGTCCAGTGTCCTGAGGCCTGGCAAATTACATACTCTCTCTGGTGTTCAGTTAAAGTATCCACAGAGTGGGGCTTAAAAGAGTGTCTCCCCTACAGACTATCACAAAAATTAGACAAATTCATATTAAAAAATTTATTTGCAATTGTGTGTATTGGGGGAAGGGGAGGAGGGGCCAGGGTCCTTACCTGCTTACTGCAAATGAATGCCCTTCCAGCTTGACGTGGATGGCTGGGGAATTGAACCTGGGAGGCAGGCTTTGCTAGCAGATGCTTTTAACTGCTGGGCAAATTCCCCCGACCCCTGAATTAGTATTTTTAAGGTGATTAGAATGTATTTGCACAGCATAAGTGCAATGTTAGGGTTTATTAAGTAAAATGGAAAATAGAGAACTTGGAAACACAGCTAATAGAAATGTCTGGCTAAATGGTTACTCAATGTGAGTGACAGATGGAATCAATATGATAAAGTATTTTTTAAAAATACTTTTATGTCTATTTATTTATTTTTAGAGAGAGTAAGAGGAAGAGGAAGAGAGGGAGACAGAGGGAGAGAGAGAATGGGTCCACCATGGCCTCTAGCCAATGCAAACGATCTCCAGAGGTATGCACCATCTTGTGCATATGGCTTACATAGGTCCTGGGGGAATTGAACCTGGGTACTTAGGCTTTGCAGGCAAGCACCTTAACCACTAAGCTATCTCCTAATCCTAAGTGTATAGCCACCCAAGCTAACCCTCCTGCCTCAGCTCACTGAGTGCTGGGATTACAGGCCTATGTTCCCATACCTGCCTTGACACATAGACACATGGTATCTGTTTTAAAAATTTTAAGTAATTTATATATTTACTTGAAAAAGGGATATTGAGAGAATGGGCATGCCAGGGCCTCCAGCCACTGCAAATGAACTCCAGATACATTCACCCCCCTTGTGAATCTGACTTATGAAGGACATGAAGAAATTGAACATATATCCTTAGGCTTTGCAGGCAAATGTCTTAACTGCTAAGGCATTGCTCCACCTTACCTATTTTCTTTCCTTTTTCTTTTTTTTCTTTTTATTTCAGTGCTGTGGCTTGAAACACAGGCTTTGCCCATACCACCCAAGCTATGGTCCCAGACTCACTTTTCTTCCTCCTCCTTTCTTTTGGCATTCGTGTGCAGGGATAGGGGTGGCATGTATATGTATAATGCATGTACATGTGTGTATATGCATGCAGAGGCCAGAGGAGACTGTACTCTGCTTTACACTTCCTTGAAATGAAGTCTCTCACTGACACTGGAGCTGCTGTACATCACAGTGGCTGGCCGGGGAGCTCTGGCAATTTCTGGGCTGTGCTTGGCACAAGAGTGGAGTTAGAGGTGTGTATGGGGCCATGCCCTGCTGATGTTTCATATCATGCCAATTTGTACAATCCAAACCCCCCTTTGCTCTCTAGGACCCCTCATTTCTAGCGGGTTGGGTTTAGGAATCCACTCAGTGAGCTTGAGTTTGTTATAAGCAGTATTTGGGAAATACATAGCCCAGTCTCTTTTAGCTCTAGCCCATCTCCAATGTTTTGATTTCTTTTACCCGATCCTCAGGAATGCGCCTTCTCTTCCAAGTCAGGAATGAACCCGGCTTTCAGCTGGCTTGGTATTCATAAGTTCTTTCTAGTAAATGCAGAAAACAGAACTGCCCACCTACCTCCCTACCTTAGGACAAAAGTGTTGCATCATTTCACCTGATTTCTGAGGCCACCTTGGATGCTGTTCTACCCTGAGCTGCCACTATGCTGGAAGGCTTTCTTTAATGGATCCCTCAACCTTCTTTTCTAATCCTTTCAGAACTGAGGTATATGCAAAATCAAATGTGCAACTTATTCCCAATGCGCTGGTCCTCTCCACCTGCCTGACCTCCCAACAATTTCAGTCTCAGCAACAAAGAAGCTCGGGCTTGTGAACCCAGTAGAGCGGAACCACCTGAGCCTTCCCATGTCTTCCCTTCACAGAGATGCCACTGATGCCTCCTCTGTCCCTTCTCCCCAGTCCTGAAGTGCTTTGTCAGAAGTATGGATGCCTGTCTGCAAGGCTGGGGTGGAGATTTACAGAATGATGCCAAGAGTTCTGAAATCCCCTGCCTTTGCAAATCCAGCTTTTCCAAAAGAAAAGGACAACTCAGATTAATAAGGGTGAAAACTCCGGCTTTGGCTGTATGGTACACCTTGACAATTTAACTGGCCTTGTTCATTACTACAGTCCCACCACTTGGTATATATAACTTGTCATACAGTCTATGCTTTAGGCAAAATCCACTGACAGTGACTGATGAATGATGAATGTATAGTGATTCTGAGGAAGGAGGTGTTTCCCAACTCAGAATGTGCAATTGGTTAATTTCTAAGAACCAGGAAAAGATGCAATTTCATTGAAAGAAGGGTCACAAGAAGCTTTGACCAGGGTCAGAAATTCAAGTGAATCAATATTCACTTGGGCCTTGTACAAAGGGTCCTTGTTTTCAACTCATTTTGGAACCCTAATCCAGACTATGAAAAAAAAAAAAAAAACTAAACTAAACTAAAGAAGGGCACCATGATTGTGGAAAGCTCTACTGAGCAGTGCTATCTAGACAGCCAGGCCTTACAATGTTATACATTTGCAATTAATCAGTCAACATTAAAAAAATAAAATAAAATCATTGAACATGATGGTGTACACCTTTACTCACAAAGAGGTAGGAGGATTGCTGTGAGTTTGAGGCCAATTTGAGACTAAATAGTGAATTTCAAGTCAGCCTGGGCTATAGCAAGACCCTACCTCAAAAAAAATAAATAAATAAAATCTTAACTTTACCACTATGCTTATAATTAAATGTCAATATGCTTAAAAATGATTAATTTGGAACCATATTATTTACTCAATTGTGGCATATATTGTTAATAAATCCACCTGATAAAACGATCCTGGGAGATTTTATGAAGAAATAGGTTAAATTGTTCTTGAAAAACAGGTAGTGTGGATACATCATGAAGAAACAGGAGCTTGAAAGCTCCAGAAAATGGTGTTAAAGAACAGAACTATTAATTATCCCGATACAATTAGTGAATACTCTGTAAATGCACTGAAATAGCATGAAGGACACCAGAAATGGTTATATTAATCAAAAATTATTTACAAAGTCTTTAAAAAGATGGAAATGCTTATTTCCCTGATTTGATCATTACACACTGTACACTCACTGAATTATGACACTGTATTGCATAATTTTTACAATTAAAATAATTTGAAAAATTGAAAATAAGTAGAGACAGATGGCAACTGTGCTAATTGAACAGATGAGCAACAAATCCCTAAAAGCACTTCAAGTACTGGTCTTTTGTGTCTTAGAGCTGATTTGAGAGAGACAGAGATCTCATTAGTTCTTTTAGGGATAAAGGTAGAAAATACTTGTTCATATAGTTAAGAAATAGCTTTGTTTCCTACAACCACAAAGCCAGAAGACCATTTTATGATATGTATAGCCCAAAGTCACAGTATGAAAAATTTTCAATTTTTGATTTTATATTAGACATGTTCACTTCAAATGATTAATTAGTTCATCTTGCCTTTCCAAACCAATCTATTTCCATAGAAACCAAGGTTCATCTCCTCACCAAAATCTGACCTAAAAACACATACAGCACATTTTATTTCATAGAAGATGAAAAACAGGATAGTGAAAGCATGCACACAGACTTACCGAGGTGTACAAGTGTCCCACACTGTTCACTGCCAAATAGAGCTTGGTTTGAACTCCTTCAATAGCCACCACTCAAAGACCCACAGGGATGAGGTTAAACAGAGCTGAAAATTCATAGAAAGTGAAAAGGTTACACTTCTCGATTTCATAGTTTTCCAAGTGTTCCACAGGAGAATCTGGCTCCCTAAAGGTAGTATGGACTGGACAAGTATATACATAGACATGTAGCCACATAAAAACTAAAGCCTCATTCTACCTTCTAGTGTACTTGACTCATGGTTTCCATTACAGTCATTTAATTGGGGCTCTAAGTACATATTCTCAAACACTCCAGGTATAATGGAAGACTCTAGACTCAATACCCTAGTTTATAAAATCAGAATGAGGAATATTGATGCTTCTTGGGTGATCTTCCACCAGGAATTGTTTTGCACATTAAATAGCATCATCCTTTATAAAAACAAGCTATTTTAATTAATTTTTAAAATTTTATTTATTTGAGACAGAGAGAAAGAGAGAGACAGATAATGGGCATGTCAGGGGCTTCAGCTGCAGCAAACAAACTCCAGATGCATGTGGCACCTCATGCATCTGGCATCCACGGGTACTAGGGGATAGATCCTCAGACCTTTGGCTTTGTAGGCAAGTACCTTAACTACTAAGCCATCTCTCTGGTCAAAAACTAAGCTTTTCAACTTCTTCCCTAGGTAGTTGACCAAATTTACACAGCCAAGGTCTGATATATCTGTCAGTTGGGAAGTGATTCCTATACTCTTAGAAGTGACATTATTAGTCCAATATCTTCATTTAAATAATCTGTATATATTCCAATCTACCCCCCTCCAAACATCTCTAGACCTTGTAATAAAAAGTCATATTCTGCCGGGCGTGGTGGCGCATGCCTTTAATCCCAGCACTCGGGAGGCAGAGGTAGGAGGATCATCGTGAGTTCGAGGCCACCCTGAGACTACATAGTGAATTCCAGGTCAGCCTGGACCAGAGTGAAACCCTACCTCGAAAAACCAAAAAAAAAAAAAAAAAAGTCATATTCTCAGCTGGGTGTGGTGGCGCAGGCCTTTAATCCCAGCACTGGGGAGGCAGAGGTGGGAGGATCGCTTTGAGTTCGAGGCCACCCTGAAAATACAGAGTGAATTCCAGGTCAGCCTGGACCACAGTGAGACCATACATAGAAAAAACAAAATGGGATCATTCGTTTCCGTGCATGTATATTCTCTGCAGTAGATAGGATAACATGGATGAAAAAATATCAATGAGGAAGGAAGTACTCCTTGCTGAGCCTACAGTGTATCTTTCCCTGAAAATCAGGGTACTTACCAAAGAGGAGCAAAGACATACTGTATGGTTCAAAGTACAAGTGTTCCCACCACAAGCCACTGGTGGTGCTTTATTCAATACTTGTCATATTAAAAGCTGTGTTCTTTTGTTACATGAGATAAAGGAAACTAATTGCACAGATTTCAAGCCAGATTCTGTGCTAATGTCTGACAATGCAATGTACAGGAAATAAATGTAATTGAAAACCAAAATAAATAAGACCTGTTTTGCACATTATGATATTTTATTGGGCTGACACTATTATAACAAATCTAGGTAACATAAGCTTAAACGTATAACATCAAATGTTTTTAGAAATGGATGTTTTTAGAAATGGATGCATTTAACAGAAACGATGAAATCCCATCACTGTGAGGTCATGTTCTTGCCACCCTGAGACTACATAGTTAATTCCAGGTCAGCCTGGTTAAAAAACCCTAACAGAAAAAAAAAATAAAATAAAATAAAAATTAAAATAATTATATCGAATTCAATGAGAAAGTCAGATAAAAAGAAAAATTGTAAAAATTAAAGCATAATACAAGTAATGCAGATTAATGAACTGCTATACAAATGAGTGACAGTTGAAAAATACAACAACCTATAATCCTACTCCACTCATTTAATTAATGAGTTAAAATGAATGCCAAAACTTGTTTGGCTTGAGGGAGTAAATATATATAAATTTGAATGGCTATACTTTCATATTGATAGATTAATCCTGCCTGTTCTGTTTTTGTGATGGTTTCTGTACTACATACCCTAAATGGGGAAGTGAAGTTAGCCCCTCAACTTGCCCCCTCTCTAACATCAAGCCTAGAGTCAAGAACCACTAATCTGCTATTTCTTTTGAGATAATTTCCATGTGCGTGAATCGAGTTATGGTAATATGCACCTTTGACTGACTTACCATTCTGTGCATTACTCTGACTAAACACAGATTATCATCATCAGGCTATGTTCTTTAATAGTTTTCCAATGTCATTAGTACACAGAAATGTCATGCATTTTCAGTGGGAGTTATAAGGCAATGAAAGGCAGAACCTATGCATAGGTAGGAATGGAATAATTAAACCTATATTTAAAGATCCATAGTAACAAATGGAGCCTAGGTTTTGGTGTGTACATGTGTGTGTTGTATATCTCCTAAATGATTACATACAGTGTGATCTTGATGTGTTTAGCATAGCACACTTAGTAAGACACACAGCACAATGAACCCTCAATTCTTTTAAACATTTCCTTTCCAGGAAAGATTGATGAACACCAGATCAAAATGCATATATATTTTTTGTATTTGGAACTAGACATTAAAAGTTGACAGGGCAAAATTGACCAGGTGGGGCTCATTGTTAACTAATAATAAACTTCCCTTTCATAGTGCCGAATGTTCCCAAGAAAACAGAGCAATATACTTCCATTAATGCCTTCCCAAACATCACTTTGTAATATAATTTGAGTAATGTTTTATTATTAATCACTATGTATTAATGTTGATTATCTAATTCTAGTAAAATGTATTCCTTCATTTGGATTGATGAGATGGCTTAACAGTGAAGGCCCTTGCCTGCAAAGCCAAAGGACCCAAGTTCAATTCCCAGGACCCACATAAACCAGATGCACAAGGTGGTGCATGCATCTGAATTATATGCAGTGCCTGGAGGCCCTGGCACACCCATTCTCTTTCTCTCATTCTTTCTGCCTATTTCTCTCTCCGTCTCTCAAGTCAATAAATAAATAAAATATACAATTGTATGCATGAAAGAGCAACTGGGATTCATTATGAAACTTTAATATCAACACAGTAATACAGGAGTTTGCAAAAACAGAAGACTCATCTGATATAGAGGGCCTGTAATCTTAGGAACCAAGATCTTTGGAAGAATCATGGAAGATGACTTCCTCTTCTAAACCTAGGAAGCATTCTTAAAACGTGTAAAGCTCTTCAGTCCTTAATATCAAAAGCCTTGTCTATGACTTAGCTATCTCTAGCTATGTACTTCTGAAAGTAGTCTTTAGTGCTCAGATCTACTTTCCTCCACTTTTCCCTTCAGGCAACAATGGGGTGTAGCAGACAGCTTCAGGTTCACTGAGAAGAAGCTGGCCTGCCTTCATAGGACCAAACACCTAGAGAGGCAATGATATATCCAAACCATATCCAAGACAGGATATGGTTTGAGTATCTGCACTTGTCCCAGGGCAGTTGCACTGCAGCAAGCCCATTACACTGACAGAGGCAAGAAAGCCATCACCTTTGCAGGCATGCACACTGGCTAGGCGGCCTCATCCGCACAAGCTGGACTTCAAACTCCCCTGCCGTGCCTGCCCCAACCACTTCATCATCCTCAAATCTAAGGGGGGGACATGTCAAAAGGCAAAAGCCCTTCCCACCTCGTCTCCTTCAGAGCCTCTTCTGGAGCCAAAGAATTGGACCCAGAAAAGACCTTTACCTTGTTTGTTTCACAGCTGGTCTAGCCTTGCTCGGGCTGCGACACACTGGCAGACTTTGGATTTCTCGCACTCGTGGGCTTGTCTCTTCTGTAGGAGGATTGCTGTGAATTTGAGCCAGTTGAGACTAACTAGTGAATTGCAAGTCAGCCTGGGCTATAGCAAGACCCTACCTCAAAAAAAATAAATAAATAAAATCTTAACTTTACCACTATGCTTATAATTTAATGTCAATATGCTTAAAAATGATTAATTTGGCCCCATGTTATTTACTCAATTGTGGCCTATATTGTTAATAAATTCTCCTGATAAAATGTTCCTGGGAGTTTTTACGAAGAAATAGGTTACCTGTTAATTCCAGGTTCTTGAAAAAAAGGTAGTGTGGATACATCATGAATTAATAGGAGCTTGAAAGCTACAGAAAATGGTGTTAAAGACAAGAACTATTAATTATCCTGATACAATTAGTGAATATTGTATAAATGTACTGAAATAGCACAAAGTACACGAGAAATGGTTATATTAATCAAAAATTATTTACAAAGTATTTAAAAAGATGGAAATGCTTATTTCCTGATTTGATCATTACACACTGTACACTCACTCAATTATGACACTGTATTCCATAATTTTTACAATTAAAATAATCTGAAAAATTGAAAATAAGTAGAGACAGATGGCAACTGTGCTAATTGAACAGATGAGCAACAAATCCCTAAAAGCACTTTCTAGTACTGATCTTTGTGTCTTAGAGATGATTTGAGAGAGAGAGATCTCATTAGTTCTTTTAGGGATAAAGGTGGAAAATATTTGTTTATATAGGTAAGAAATAGCTTTGTTTCCTACAACCACAAAGGCAGGAGACCATTTTATGATATGTATAACCCAATGGCACTGTATGAAAACTGTTCAGTGAATTTTTGATTTTAGATTACACATGTTAACTTCAAATGATTGATTAGTACATCTTGCCTTTCCAAACCAATCAATTTCCATACAAGCCAAGATTCATCTCCTCACCAAAATCTGAGCTGAAAACACAGACAGCACATTTTATTTCATAGCAGATGAAAAACAGGATAGTGAAAGCATGCACACAAAGACTTACCGAGGTGTACAAGTGTCCCTCACTGTTCCCTGCCAAATACAGCTTGGTTTGAACTCCTTCAATAGCCACCACTTGAAGACCCACAGGGATGAGGTTAAACAGAGCTGAAAATTCATAGAAAGTGAAAAGGTTACACTTCTGATTTCATAGTTTTCCAATGTGTTCCACAGGAGAATCTGGCTCCCTAAAGGTAGTATGGACTGGACAAGTATATACATAGACATGTAGCCACATAAAAACTAAAGCCTCATTCTACCTTCTAGTGTACTTGACTCATGGCTTCCATTACAGTCATTTAACTGGGGCTATAAGTACATATTCTCAAACACTCCAGGTACAATGGAAGACTCTAGACTCAGTACCCTAGTTTATAGAGTCAGAAGTGAGGAATATTGATGCTTCTTGGGTGATCTACAACGAGGAATTGTTTTGCACATTAAATAGCATCAAACTTTTTACAAAACTAAGCTATTTTAAATAATTTTTTCTTAAATTTATTTATTTGAGAGAGAGAGAGGCAGAGAGACAGAGAGAGAATGGGCATGCCAGGGTCTTCAGCTGCAGTAAATGAACTTCAGATGCATGTGGCACATTGTGCTTCTGGCTTCCATGGGTACTAGGGAATAGATCCTCAGACCTTTGGCTTTGTAGGCAAGTACCTTAATCACTAATCCATCTCTCCAGTCAAACACTAAGCTTTTAAACTGCTTCCCTAGGTAGTTGACCAAATTTACACAGCCAAGGTCAGAGATATCGGTCAGTTGTGAAGTGATTCCTATACTCTTAGAAGTGACATTATAGGTCCAATATCTTCATGTAAATAATCTATATAATTTCCAATCTAACCCCCCTCCAAACATATCTATACCTTGCAATAATAAGTCATATTCTCCCAGAGAAGATTTTATTAAAGAACAGAAATTTTCCAAGTCAGTCTGGAGAGGGGTCCTAGCTTTTAGTCTTGAAGAACAAAGATTAAATCAATAAAAACAAGGAGGCAGGTTTTTTGGTGCATGCCTTTAATCCCAGCACTTGAAACACTGAGGCAGGAGGATCATCATGAGTTTGAGGTCAGCCTGGGGCTACAGAGTGAGTTCCAGGACACCCCACACTAGAATAAGACACTGACTCAAAAAGGAGTTGCATTTTATCAAAAATTTTCCTGCAAAATAGTTACAAGTGGGAATCCAAATGGTGCCAATGAGGCCTTCATCTCTTCCTTTGAAGGTCTGACTGCATGAAACTTACACCCAAGCTCTCCTCACAACCACACACCACTCACTGGAAACAACCAGTGGGTGTCCTCCCACTACTAGCTGTCTACTCCCTCCCACACCATGAACAAATGAACACAGTACATTTTTGAAGCATAGTGCTTATCACACACATCTTTTGAAAATAGCCTGTGCACCTTTCTCTCAGGAGTCATGGACTAAGACTGATGATTTTTATCCTGTTTTGTAAGTTTACTGAGGATGATAAATTGGGCAGTTATTTCCATGAACAAAAATATAGAGAGGTCAGTGCATGCTTAAGAAGAGTGTTCTCGGATCACTCTTTCTGCGTATATATTCTCTGCCGCACATAGGATAACATGGATGAAAAATATTAATGAGGAAGGAAGTACTTTTGCTGAGCCTATAATGTATCTTTCCCTTAAAATCAGGGTACTTACCAAAGAGGAGCTAGAACATACTATACATTTCAAAGTACAAGTGTTCCTACCACAAGCCACTGGTGGTGCTTTATTCAATACTTGTCATAGTAAAATCTGCGCCTCCTTTTGTTACATGAGATAAAGGAAACTAATGGCACAGATTTCAAGCCAGGATTCTGTGCTATACCTGACAATGCAATGTAAAGGAAATAAATGTAGTATCTTGAGTATGTCGTGTATATGTCATATTTTTGAAGATGCCTTGCTCACAGCAGATGCTCAAAACATTCGTAGATTGATAGAAAACTGTACAATGAAACATGATAATTGTTTTTGAGAAGTAATAAATCACAATCCCATTATATAAACCCATCACTTAAAAAAATCTCAAAGCTTAAAACTAATTTTTTCTTTATGGTTTGATTTAAAGGTCATATTAATATGCATTACTTGAAAACTGTAAAACAAATGTAGATCTGAAACCAGGTTTGGTTATAGTAATATCTAATGGAAAAATAATGATAAATGAAATTCAGAATTATTTCTAGAACTTCATTATTTTACAGTATTCTAAACGTTCTTTATTGTCATTTTGGAATATTTTAAATATTATTTGTGAGTAGAGAGAAAGAGAAAGAGTGTGTACATGGGCATGCCAAGGTCTCTCACTCTACAAATAAACTTCACATATATGTGTCACTATGTACATTTGGCTTTACCTGGGTATTGGGGAACCAAACTTAGGCCAACAGGCTTTACATGCAAGGCCCTTAACCACTGAGCCTTCTCCAGCTCTTCTTACTTTTTTTTCCCCCAAGGTAGGGTCTCTCCATAGCCCAGGCTGATCTGGAAATCACTATGCATTCTCAGGGTGGCATCAAACTCATGGCAATCCTCCTAACTCTGCCTCCTGAGCACTGGGATTAAAGGTGCACACCATCATGCCTGACCCTCTTCTCAGTTATCTTAAAGCAACTTTTAACAGAACAATTAAGATAATGAAGAAGAGGGAAAAAGTGAAGGCAGATTGAGATTTTTCTTTTTCTTTCTTTTTTTTTTTTTGCCTTCGTTTCTAATAACTTTTTTTTTAAAATTTTGCCTTAATCCCAGCACTTGGGAGGCAGAGGTAGGAGGATCAACAAGGCCACCCTGAGACTACATAGAATTTTATTTTAATAAAAAAAAAAAAAATTTAAATTCGAGCAGCTTGAAAGAGGTAGGAGGAAGAAAAGCAAAAAACATCAGCCATGTATATATGGTCTTATCTACTCCTGAATAACGGTATGAATTAAGTAGCAGAACATGTATTTTTCCTTATGAACTCCAAATTTCTGTGAAGCCTGATTCAAAAACACATGCAAAAAAAAAAAAAAAAAAAAAAAAAAAAAAAAAAATCCCTAAAACCTAGAGATAGCACTAAATGTGATATGGCTGGTAATCCATATTAGTCCAATATTTGTTTCAGACATTCAAGATAGAATCAGTATTTCATAAAACCTGTCCAAGCTGTGTCAAGAGGTTAGTCTTGTAGATAAAAATAATGAATAAGTTATATCAGAGAAAATCTTAGAGAAAACCACTATCTTTCTTCACGCTTTGGTTGTTTTAGTTTATCTGTTTTATTTTGAGACAAGATCTTGCTTCTTTCTTTGACTGTTGTGATACTTGCTATGTAGCTCAGACTGGCCTTGCTGAACTGTGGGCAGTCTCCTGCCTCATCCTCCGTAGTGCTAGCATTACAAACATGTATTACCTTGGTCACCATAGCTTTGGTTTCTCTAATTCTGCACTATTTCTTCACAGATTGAAGAGCAGGATGAAAAAATTTTCAGGGAGAAAGCAACTACTTGCATTTGTGTTTTTAAAGCATATTTAATAAATACTAAAAAAAAAATCTTCCATTTCAATCATACTTTTGAAGTTGTTAATGAATGCATTTCCTTATTACTTATTTTCTTTGTGTCTACTGAAAACAGACTACATTGAAAGGACCATTTTCTCAGAGCTGTGCACCTAGTTGACACGCAGTGTTTGCTGTATTCTACTCTATAGCCACACTTCTTCATCATTTAAGATAGAGTTATTTCTCTAACAGGTAATTAATAAAGACATAATTTTAAAGAAAATGAGAGAATTGATATATATAACTGGTAATATTATTACAGATTTGAAGAGAAAGGAAAACTTATCCATTTAAAATAACCTTCATTGTACCCAAAGCAGATACAATAAACCGTCATTATGAAATGCCTATCATTTGTTTTCTTTTCAAAAAAATAAATAATTTAGCTGAGCATGGTGGTGCTTGCCTTTAATCCCAGCACACAGGAGGCAGAGGTAGGAGGAGCACTGTGAGTTCAAGGCCACCCTGAGACTACAGAGTGAATTCCAGGTCAGCCTGGATGAGTGTGAGACCCTATCTGCAAAAACCAAAATAAATAAATAAATAAATAAATAAATAAATAAATAAATAAATAAATTATAAGTTCTAATTTTCATATTATGAAATTTTATTGACTGACACTATTATAATAAACCTAGGTAACATAAGTTTGAATATGTAACATCAAACATGTTTTTAGAAATGGATATATTTGGGAAACTATGAAATCATCTGTTATGTTCTTGCTTACCATTTCAAGTTAAAACAACAGAAAAATAATTATATTGAATTCAATGAGAAATTCAGATAAAAAGAAAAATTGAAAAAATAAAAGTTTACTACAAGTAATGCAGATTAATGAACTGCTACATAAATGAGTGACAGTTGAAAAATACAACCTATAATCCTACTCCACTCATTTAATTAATGAGTTAAAATGAATGCCAAAACTTGTTTGGCTTGAGGGAGGAAATATATCTAAATTTGAATGACTATACTTTCATATTGATAGATTAATCATTAAGCGCTCTGTTTTTGTGATGGTTTCTGTATACGCACCTAAATGGGGAAGTGAAGTTAGCCCCTCAACTTGCCCTCTCTCTAACACCAAGCCTAGAGTCAAGCACCACTAATCTGCTACTTTTTTGAGATAATTTCCATGTGCGTGAATCGAGTTATGGTAATATGTACCTTTGATTGACTTACCATTCTGTGCATTAGTCTGACTAAACACTGATTATCATCATCAGGCTATGTTCTTAATGGTTTTCCAATGTCATTAGTACACAGAAATGTCATGCATTTTCAGTGGGAGTTCTAAGGCAACGAAAGGCAGAACCTATGCATAGGTAGGAATGGAATAATTAGACCTATATTTAAAGATCCATAGTAACAAATGGAGCCTAGGTTTTGGTGTGTACATGTGTGTGTTGTATATCTCCTTAAATGATTACATACAGTGTGATCTTGATGTGTTTAGCACAACACACTTAGTAAGACACACAGCCCAATGAAACCTCAATTCTCTTTAAACTTTTCCTTTCCAGGAAAGATATATGAACACCAGATCAGAATATTGGAACTAGACTCCTTTCATCTCTATTAGGCTGCCACAAAAACTGTGTGAGCCACTGTGTGATCCACTGAGTGTTGACTGACAGTTTTGTTGGCACTCAAAAATAAAAATACACAATGCCAGCCAAAGCAGTAATTTTGACTGCATACAGCATGTTGCCCAGCACCTATTGAAATAATATTCCATGAAACATAAGCACTGAAACATCTAATCCAACATGAATTCCTGCAATTATCTTCCTTGACTAGAAACTTAACCAATCAATAGACAGAGGCAAGTTGAAATGAGCAGAGTCCACAAAGAAAATTAGTCCATGAAATGTCACACACCTGAGATTGTTTTTTAGAGTTGCATAGAAGACATAAAAGAAGTGGCTGTTTCTGAGGGAAACTAATTCACTTGTGAACACAAAACATTTTACAGATGTCCACCTGTTCCTGTATTTTGACATCTATTAACTGCATAAAGCTTCCAAATTAGTTTGTTTGTGCAATATCTTTATGTGTGCCAAAAGTACTTTCTGCTGCTTGCCACCTCAAAAGAACAATATTTGATAAATCCTTTTGCATGCCACATATTCTCTCAAGTGTTCTCAAAGAATCACCATGACACCTAAGTGTTATTTGTCATTTACTTTCCTTTGCATAAACCACAGGTAAATCTTTTCATGTCTATTGCCAACTGTTCTCAGTCATCACCAGCATCAAATCTGACAGGCTGGAGAGATGGCTTATTTAAACGCTCCTTGAAGCCTAAGGACCCTGGTTCGAGGCCGATTCTCCAGGACCCACGTAGGCATAAACCAGTGGCAGGTAAATCTTTCTCTCTCTGCCTGCCTATTGCCAACTGTAAATAAATAAGTCAAAAACTCACATCAAAAAAATCTGCCCTTTTCTATTTTGTTTCTATTTGGTTAATAGCTTTACCACCTAAATGCCAAAGGTCAAGTCGCCTGTCTCTTTGAGACACCCAATGTCCCTTTGAGCATGATTGCACAAATTTGTTCTACCTGGAAGCACTTTATACCTATCTATGCAGTGAATGATGATACATATGATGCTCCTGCTTCCTTCCAAATGAAATCAGCCAACACATCATAATTATTTTACTATAAGATCAATCAATTCCTAGGCGGGCATGGTAGCACAAGCCTTTAATCCCAGCATTTGGGAAGCAGAGGTAGGAGGACACCTGTGAATTGAGGCCACCCTGAGACTACATAGTTAATTCCAGGTCAGCCTGGACCAGAGTGAAACCCTACTTCCAAAAACCAAAAAAAAAAAAAAAAAAAGAAAAGAAAAGAAAAAAAAACTCAATGAATTCTTTTATCGATCTTCTTTAGCCACTTCCATTGCAAGGGCTGTGAGGAAGGTCATTAGATATTTGCCCTGTCCTATTTTATCTCTTTGCATAGTGCATAGCATTTTCTGAAGTTTCATAGACTTTATGGAAGAGAATGATGCATATTTTATTGCCTTCTCTTCTTGATGAATTCACGAGGTTTCATTACATTGTAGTGTCAGCAACATCAATTGCTCAAGTTATTAATGTGGAACACTGTCCTAATACGGTGTGATCACCACGTGGGAGGGGGTGATAACTATGTTGAAGGGACGTGAAGACATAATCAATACTAAATAATAGGAAGAATTGGAAATTCATCCTGAAGAAGATTCTGACTTAATTCCTGAACTAACATATTTAAATATTTCCCTAAAGTAACCCCGGATCATCTGGAATATTTCCAACTTCATGAAAACATAATAGTTTTTCCCTACTAGGAAATAAATATAGAATGTTCCATATTTGGCAACCTTTTAGCTTGCTCTTCACAGATAGGAAACCCACCAATCTACAGTGCAGAGGCCCCCTGAGAAGCTTTTCTTAGAAATGAGCTCACATAGACATTTACCAGTTTGCTGAAATAATGGTCAATTGGAATGGTAGGATCTGTATTTTCAGTATCAGTTCCTAAAGTTAGTAATAAATACTCTAGTTTTCTTGAGTCGAGGACCCTGACATACTACCTACTTGACATGAGTTCCCTACTTGTAAGTATTATTTTCAATATGTGCGATTTTAAAAAATTATATCTTGCATGATTTATATTTTGCTTTTATTTTATTTTATTTGAGAGAGAAAGAGAAAGAGGCAGATATATGTAGAGAGATTGGGCACACAAGAGCCTTCAGCCACAGCAAACAAACTCCAGATGCATGTGCCACTTTGTGAATTTGGCTTAAGTGAGGAATGAAACCTGGTCCCTTAGGCTTCACAGGGAAGCACCTTAACCACTGACCAAACTCTCCAGCCCACATGATTTATTTTTAATCAACATTTTTTTATCACAGCACCAATAACAGTGATAACAAATCAGAAAATTTCCGTGTGTATTACCAGTAATTACCCATGCCAATAACATACTCAAGAGGACACACGTGGTTCTATTGCATCCCATCCCATGCCTACATATTAGTTCCAGAAAGTGACTATAACCCTGTTGATCTAAAAGACATCATTTAAAGTCAGAATCATCCACTATTAAAATATCTTACCATTAAGGCACAAGTCTGAAAATAAATCATGTTTCCTATCATTTATACTAATAGCACTGTATTAATAATAAAGTGACAGATTTCACAATTTTATAATGTATTCAAATCTTTCTTTTAGGAAAAATAATAATAGGCCCAGTATTTCTTTAAAAGGAAATGAATGGCAGGGAATGGTGGCACATGCCTTTAATTCCAGCACTTGGGAAGCAGAGGTAGGAGGATTGCCAAAAAGGAAATGAGTTTGAGGCCACCCTGAGACTACATAGTGAAATCCGGGTCAGCCTGAGCTACAGGGAGAGGGAGACCCTACCTTGGAAGGAAAGAAAGAAAGAAAGAAAGAAAGAAAGAGAAAAGAAAGAAAGAAAGAAAGAAAGAAAGAAAGAAAGAAAGAAAGAAAGAAAGAAAGAATGAAAGAAATGAATGACAAGAATGCTGGCAGTGAACAGGGTTTGAGATACAGGGTGATGAATGGCCCTTTGTGGTAGTGATTGTCTCTCATTTCTCCTTCCCATCTTGGCCCTGAAAAGCAAAGATACTCCACAGTTTCCACCATGTCTGCCAAGACTCTTTCTATGTATCTGGCTTTGAACTAAATTTAGGGAAAAAGAGAGAGAAAAACTGATTGCAGATCAAGAGTTTTGTTGGAAGCTTGAGGAATTGATTTCTATTCTCTCTCTCTCTCTCTCAATAAATATATTACTAGCAAGACTTTGGTTTCATCATGTGTTGGTACCGTGATTTCCTTCCCTCCCTGCCCCCATTCCATTGAGGCCTTCCTCAGTGGTATTGCTGGTATTCACCATGGGGTTGTGTGTTATGAGTTGTGAGAACAGCAGACATTCATTGTGTGTGGTGGGGACAATGCCTCTGGATATTACCTCCCACAAAGTGGCTCTTACAATCCTTCCACCCTCCCTCTTCTGCAAAATTGTCTAAGCTGCTGAGAGATAAACACTAAAGTAGACTTAAAAAAACCCCACCAAGGCTCAGGGAGTAACCCCTTAAGGCTACTTCATAGGCAGTTTGCAAAGCAATTTTCTCCATTTTCAATACCCTGTTCTTTTCATAAAACATAGGAATACAGTAAAAACACTTAAAGAATTTATATATTTTGATAGTCTTTTATAAAATCAAACTAGATCTACTTATAAAAACAAAATCTTAGCCGGCTGTGGTGGTGCACACCTTTAATCCCAGCACTCAGGGAGGCAGAGGTAGGAGGATCACTGAGAGTTCACCCTGAGGCCACCCTGAGACTCAGCAGAGTTAATTCCAGGTCAGCCTGGGTGGTGCACCAGAGTGAAACCATACCTTGCAAAAATTCCAGGTCAGCCTGGACCAGAGTGAAACCCTAAAAAAAAAAATAATAATAATAATAAATAACAAAAACAAAATCTTGAACTGAGCATGGTGGCACACACCTTTAATACCTGCACTCTACAGGCAGAGGTATGAAGATTACAACAAGTTTGAGGCCACCCTGAAAATACATAAGGAATTCCAGGTCAGGCTGGGCTAGAGGGAGACCTTACCTTGAAAAACAAAACAAACAAACCGCCCGGTGTGATGGCACACGCCTTTAATCCCAGCAATCGGGAGGTAGACGTAGGAGGATCACAGTGAGTTCGAGGCCACCCTGAGACTACATAGTTAATTCCAGGTCAGCCTGGACCACAGTGACACCCTACCTCGAAAAAAAAAAAAAAACATCCCTGGGAACTGTAAATAAAGAATATCGCCATGATTATGGAAAGCTGGTCCATGAAATGTCACAGGCCTGAGATTGTTTTTCAGAGTTGCATAGAAGTCATAAAAGAGGTGGCTGTGTCTGAGGTAAACTAATTCCCTTGTGATCACCAAACATTTTACAGATGTCCACCTGTTCCTGTATCTTGATGAGAGTTTAAACAACAATAGGACTTGACTTGGATCCTGTGAGTCAACTAGATCCACTCTTTCCATTTTCCTAAGGGCTGCATTGAAATGGAAAATGATAATACCTATAAGACCTCTCTAGTGCTGCCATTTCATGGCTCTTTTGTAACACAAACAAAATTTCAAAATGGAAAATATAACCTTTTCCACTGTGTCTGTAGTTTCTCTACACAGTTTAAAAATTGAAAGGTAGTATCTATTCCAGAATCAACAACAACTAGCAGGCATAATAATAATCATAAAGTCAAAAGTTAAAATGATACCAACTTATATATTCATTGAGCCAAGAACTGCTATAAGTACACACTCAAGTCTCATAACAACATTGTGAAGTAGAAACTATTATCCCCATGCCATGGAGGAAGAAAATGAGACACAGTGAGATTAAAAGTTATTTAAGGTCACACAGCTAAAGACATGTGAATCTAGTATAGTAACAGAGACTGAGTATCCTGCTAGGCACAGAAAGCAAAATCCATTAGATATTTACTCAGATGAACTACATGTTTATGCATTTTTTCTGATCCCTTCCTATTATCTTTTCCTTATTTTTTCTGTTCTTATAATTTCAAATTAACATTTCCCTGGTAGATACTCCGGAAGCTAAAGATACCACTAAATTTAGAGAACGTTCTTTAAGTTTCCTCAAGGAGTAGGAAGACTTCTGTTTTCCTTAAGTGATTTTCTTCTTTCTCAATGCTCATTGCAGTGATTCTTATCATCTTTACAGATTGGATATCAGTTATTCACAGGTAGATGGTTCATCCTGGTGTTGCCATGGAAATTTAGATCAATGCCCCAAGCCAGGCCCCCATTTCTACATTTTGTTGATAAGAAGGGGTGTACTTCTAATCCTGTCAAACACTCTCATCAACTGTCATGGCTAATCTCACCAGGGAGCCATATATTCGGGAATGTGAGCAACTAATTTTCTCAGTTTATTTAACATTTCAGTTCTGCTCAGTAACAGTTTAATTAAACTTCAAGGGGGAAAGGTCAATAGCAAAACTACACATAATCTCTAGAGAATTCATTGAAAAGGAAAAAGGAATTCACTGTTGTCAAACAGAAGAATGGCGTAATGCAGTGTGAAAGGTATATTTCACCTGGGTAGTCATTGGTTGTCTACAAGGTAAACATCTTTTTAGTATTATGTAGAAATTTTGTATGCACACATCATGTGTTGCTACCATTTCTTCCTCCTTGCCCCATTCCACTGAGGGCCTCCTCAGTGGGATTGTTAATATTCACCATGGGGTTGTGGGTTATGAGAGCAGCAGTCAGTCAGTGTGGGTGACAGGGGGACAATGCTCTGAATGTTCATGCCTATGGACAATCTTCTCTACACCTGTCAATGAGGTAGGTAATTCCATAAGTGCTATTTCATTTACTTCTCACAATAATTCTATAAACGTGGTGGTGAGTTTTTAAAACAAGTTAAGGCAATTAAGGCCCAACAAGATGGGATACTTAGCAAGCAACCCTCCAAAGCTAGCACCTCCTGAGTGTGTCTCAATCTCTCCTTACAACTGGGCTGAGACTGTATCTTCAGCTTATTTGCCATCTACTGTCTTGATTCTATGCAGGACATAAATGGGGCCAATGAAAAGAACCTGCAAGGGACAAAATTTGCGTTAATTTTGGTATAGCCATTTCTAACAGTCCACAAGCAGATGGCATAGACATATCTTGGGATGTAATCCATGTACTGCC
>JAEOAD010002013.1:0-24204 GCA_036365145.1 Orientallactaga sibirica | reverse complement strand
AGCTCATTTGGTTTTAGGAATCACTTGCTTTCCCTACAAAGAGTTGAGTGCAAGCAGAAGTTCAAACTTATCTTTTAATGTTATCTAAAAAGATGCACAACTTAATAGATGGCCTCATTTCTAAAGTAATCTCTTTAGAAAAGAAACATCTTCAATACCGAACACTGTACTGTGTGAAATGTTAATTAAGCTTCTAGGAATCAGTTTAATTTCTACGAAAAGGCTGAGTGCAGCAAATTCAAACTTTCCTTGTTAATGTAATCTAAAAAGATGGCCAAGTTAGTAGATTTGCCTCATTTAGAAAGTACTTTGTTGAGGAAACATTAACATCTTCATTGCAAACATTGTACTGTGTGAAATAAGCTCATGCAGTTCTAGGAATCAGTTGCTTTCCTACAAAGAAGGTTGAGTTCAGCAAGTTCAAACTTCCCTTGTTAATGTAATCTAAAAGATACTTGGCCAAGTTAGTAGATTCACCTCATTTGTAAAGAAGTTTGTTTAGAAAACAAACATCTTCATTTGCGACATTGTACTGTGTGAAATAACTAATTCGGTTCTAGGAATCAGTTGCTTTCCTACAAAGAAGGTTGAGTGCAGCAAGTTCAAACTTTCCTTGTTAATGTAATCTGAAAAGATGCACAACTTAGTAGATTAGCCTCATTTCTAAAGTAGTTTGTTTAGAAAACAAACATCTTCATTACCGAACACTATACTATGTGAAATAAGCTAGTTCCATTCTAGGAATCACTTGCTTTCCCTACGAAGAAGGTTAGTGCAGCAAGTTCAAACATTCCTAGTTTGTGTAATCTAAAAAGATGTACAAGTTAGTTCATTCGCCTCATTTCTAAAGTAGTTTCTTTAGAAAGAACATTTTCAGTGCGAACACTGTACTGTGTGACATAAGTGAATTAACCCCGAGGAATCAGTTTAATTTCTCTGAAGAAGGCTGAGTGCAACAAGTTCAAACTTTCCTTGTTAATGTAATCTAAAAGATGGTCAAGTTAGTAGATTCGCCTCATTTGTAAAAAGTAGTTTGTTGAGAAAAAACAAACATCTTCATTTACTAAACATTGTACTGTGTGAAAAAGCTCATTCGGTTTCTAAGGAATCAGTTGCTTTCACAAAGAACGTTGAGTGGAGCAAGTTCAAACTTTCCTTGTTAATGTAATCTGAAAAGTTGCACAACTTAGTAGATTGGCCTCATTTCTAAAGTAGTTTGTTTACAAAACAAATATCTTCATTACCGAACACTATACTATAAAGAAATGAGCTAGTTCGGTTCTAGGAATCACAGGTTTCCCTCGAAGAAGGATGAGTGCAGCAAGTTCAAACTTTCCTCGTTTGTGTAATCTAACAAGATGTACAAGTTAGTGCATTAGCGTCATTTCTAAAGTGGTTTCTTTAGAAACAAACATCTTCAGTACTGAACACTGTACTGTGAAATAAGTTAATTTGGTTGTAGGAATCAGTTTCCTTTCTACTAAGATGGTTGAGTGCAGCAAGTTCAAACTTTCCTTGTTAATGTAATCTGAAAAGATGGCCAAGTTAGAAGATTAGCCTCATTTGTAAAAGTACTTTGTTGAGAATACAACCATCTTCATTGCTGAACATTGTACTGTGTGAAATAAGCCCATTCCGTTCTAGGAATCAGTTTCCAAACTACAAAGAAGGTTGAGTGCAACAAGTTCAAACTTTCCTTGTTAATGTAATCTAAAAGATGCACAACTTAGTAGATTGGCCTCATTTCTAAAGTAGTTTGTTTAGAAAGCAACCATCTTCATTACTAACACTGTACTATGTGAAATAAGCTAGTTCCGTTCTAGGAATCACTTGCTTTCCTGAAGAATGTTGAGTGCAGCAAGTTCAAACTTTCCTAGTTTGTGCAATCTAACAAGATGTAGAAGTTAGTGCATTCACCTCATTTCAAAGTAGTTTTCTTTGAAAAAAACATCTTCAGTACAGAACACTGTACTGTGAGAAATAAGTGAATTAAGCTTCTAGGAATCAGTTTAATTTCTAGGAAGATGGTTGAGTGCAGCAAGTTCAAACTTTCCTTGTTAATGTAATCTAAAAAGATGGCCAAGTTAGTAGATTCGCCTCATTTGTAAGGTAGTTTGTTGAGAAAACAAACATCTTCATTGCCAAACAATGTACTGTGTGATATAAGCTCATTCAGTTCTAGGAATCAGTTGCTTTCCTCTAAGAAGGTTGAGGCAGGAAGTTCAAACTTTCCTTGTTAATGTAATCTAAAAGATGCACAACTTAGTAGATTGGCCTCATTTCCAAAGTAGTTGATTTACAAAACAAACATCTTCATTACCGAACATTGTACTATGTGAAAGGAGCTAGTTAGGTTCTAGGAATCACTTGCTTTCTTACAAAGAAGGTTGAGTGCAGCAAGTTCAAAATTTCCTAGTTTGTGTAATCTAACAAGATGGTACAATCTAGTGCATTCGACTCATTTCTAAAGTAGTTTCTTTCAGAAAAACAAATCTTCAATGCCGAACACTGTAATGTGTGAAATAAGTGAATCGGTTCAGGAATCAGTTTAATTTCTACGAAGATGGTTGAGTGCAGCAAGTTCAAACTTTCCTTGTTAATGTAATCTAAAAGATGGACAAGTTAGTAGATTCTCCTCATTTGTAAAGTAGTTTGTTGAGAAAATTAACATCTTTATTGCGAACATTGTACTGTGTGAAATAAGCTCATTTGGTTCTAGGAATCAGTTGCTTTCCTACAAAAGAAGGTTGAGTGCAGCAGGTTCAAACTTTCCTTGTTAATGTAATCTGAAAAGTTGCACAACTTAGATTGCCCTCATTTATAAAAATGTTTCTTTACAAAATAAACATCTTTATTCCAGAACACTGTACTGTTTGAAATAAGCTCATTCGGTTCTAGGAATCACTTGCTTTCCTACAAAGAAGGTTGATTGCAGCAAGTTCAAACTTTCCTTTTAATGTAATCTAAAAGATGTACAACTTAGTAGATTGGCCATATTTCTAAAGTTCTTTCTTTAAAAAGAAATATCTTCAGCCTCGAACACTGTACTGTGCGAGAATAAGTTAATTAAGCTAGGAGCCAGTTTGATTTTCTGAAGAGTTGGCAGTGCAGCAAGTTCAAACTTTCCTTGTTAATGTAATCTAAAAAAAGATGGCCAAGTTAGAAGACTCGCCTGATTTGTAAAAAATAGTTTGTTAACAAAACAAACCCGCCGTTCATTCAGAACATTGTACTGTGAAATAAGCTCATTGGTTCTATTCATTCACTTGCTTTCCTACAAAGAAGGTTAGATGCAGCAAGTTCAAACTTTCAATTAATGTAATCTGAAAAGATGCAAAACTTAGTAGATTTTTTGGCCTCATTTCTAAAGTAGTTTGTTTAACAAAACAAACATCTTCATTACCGAACCCTATACTATGAACAATGAGCCAGTTCGGTTCTAGGAATCACTGCTTTTCCTCCAAGAAGGATGAATGCAGCAAGTTCAAACTTTGCCTCGTTTTGTAATCTAACAAGATGTACAAGTTGGGAACCTGGATTCACGTAATTTCTAGAGTGGTTTCTTTGAAAACAAACATCTTCATTACTAGACACTGTACTGTGTGTAATAAGTTAATCATTTCTGGAATCAGTTTCCTTTCTGAAGATGGTTGAGTGCAGCAAGTTCAAACTTTCCTTGTTAATGTAATCTAAAAAGATGGCCAAGCATTGGAAGTCACCTCATTTTGTAAAATAATTTGTTGAGAAAATTAACATCTTTATAGTCAGGCTGCATTGACCTCACTATGTGAAATAATCTCATTCGGTTCTAGGAATCACTTGCGTTCCTACAAAGAAGGTTGGAGTGCAGCAAGTTCAAAGCTTTCCTTGATTCCCCCTCTCTAAAAGATGCAAACTTAGTAGATTTTGATATTTCTAATTTAGATTCTTTAGAAAGAAACATCTTCAGTACTGAACACTGTTTCTGTGAAATAAATTAATTAAGCTTCTAGGAATCAGTTTAATTTCTTTTGAAGAAGATTGAGTGCAACAAGCTCAAACTTTCCTTGTTAATGTAATCCAAGAAAGATGGCCAAGTTAGTTGAGATAACAAAGATCTTATCATTGTGCCTCATTCGGTTTTCGGAATCACATTTCCAACAAAAGGTTGAGTGCAGCAAGTTCAAACTTTCCTTTTTTGTGTAATCTAACAAAATGTACAAGTTAGTAGATTCGCCTCATTTCTAAATAACAAAACAAACATCTTCATTGCCCGAACATTGTACTGTGTGAAATAACCAAAATCGGTTCTAGGAATCCTTGCTTCCAAAAAAGAAGGAAAGTTCAAAAACTTTCTAGTTTCTACATTCAACAAGATGTACAAGTTAGTAGATTCGCTAGTTTTTCTTGAGAAAACAAACATCTTTGTTGAACACACTGTGTGCAAGGAATCACTTGATTTCCTACAAGAAGGTTTTGCAGCAAGTTCAAACTTTCCTAGTTTGTGTAATCTAACAAGATGTACAAGTTAGTAGATTGGCCTCATTTTTTTTTAGTTTCTTGAGAAAACAAACATCTTCATTGCCAACTTGTATTAGAAATAAAGCATCTTTTCAAAGAAGGTTGAGTGCACAAATATCACTTTCCCATTTACAAAAGGTTAAATAAGTTAATTCCTTTCTTTCGGAGAACTTGCCTTTACCCTTTTACTATGTAAAATGGTTAGTGCAGCCAGTTCAAACTTATTCAAGACCTTGAACAATCTTCTGCTGACTCACTCCACTTTTCTTTAAAAAGATGACTCAAGGGCTCAAGACCCACACCTTTTTAAAAATCTAAAAGATGCACAGCAATCTTCATTGCGAAGTTAGCCTCCCCAGGACAAGCTAAAAGTTTTGTTTCTTTAGAAAATCAGAAACATTTCAAATAAGGACTTGTTTATCCAGGAGAGGCCCTCAGTTTAACGGAAGAACTGTTAAATCTTTAATTAGCTTCTAGGAATCAGTTTTGACAGCTTTCCTACAAAGAAGGTTGATGCAGCAAGTTCAAACTTTCCTTGTTTATGTAATCTGAAAGTGAAGTTCATTTCTAAAATTACTTTGTTTACAAAAAACAAACATCTTCATTGCAGACATTGTATTATGTGAATAAGCTCATTTCAGTTCTAGGAATCAGTTTGCTTTCCTACAAAGAGGTTGATGCAACAAGTTCAAACTTAGTAATGTAATCTAAAAGATGGCCAAGTTAGTAGATTCGCCTCATTTGTAAAGTACTTTCTTGAGAAAACAAAAATCTTCATGTTCGAACACTGTACTGTGTGAAATAAAGCTCATTCAGTTCTAGGAATCAGTTTAATTTTCTCCGAAGAGAGGTTCAGTGCAGCATTCAAACTGTCAAAAAGAAGATGTCAAGTTAGTGCAGAAAATTAACATCTTTAAACCAGACCTAGTTTGTTTCTAACAAGTAGTTTCGTTTCCTTGTTAATTCTAAAGAGTCAAAAAAGTTTCTTTAGAAAACAAACATCATCAGTACTGTGTGAAATAAGTTAATTCGGTTCTAGGATCAGTTTCCTTTCTAGAAAAGAAGAGTTGAGTGCAATAAGTTAATGTAATCTAAAAAGATTTCAAGTTAGGAATTTGTAAAAGTTTTCCCAAACATCTTCATTGCCGAATGGTTGTACTGTGTGGAAAAATAAGCTCAAACTTTCTAGGTTTGCTTTTCTACAAAGATGTTGAGTGCAGCAAGTTCAAACTTTCTTTGTTAATGTAATCTAACAAGATGTAAAACTTAGTAGATTCAAACATTTCTAAAGTAGTTTGTTGAGAAAATTAATCTTCATCTTTATTGTACCAAAAAAGCTAATTGAAATCAGTTGCTATCCTACAAAACGGCTGAGTGCAGCAAGTTCAAACATTCCTTGTTAATGTAATCTAAAAGATGTACAACTTAGTGGGTGGTTCTCATTTTAAAAAGGAAACAAACATCTTCAGTTGCCTTTATGCTACCTACAAAGAAGGTTGAGTGCAGCAAGTTCAAACTTTCCTAGTTTTATGTAATCTAAAAAGATGTACAAAGTTAGTTTTCAAAAACAAACATCTTCTTATACTGTGTGAAATAATTCGTAGGTAACCTAAAAAGAAGCCCACAACTTAGTAGATTGGCCTCATTTCTAAAGTAGTTTCTTTAGAAAAGAAACATCTTCAGTGCCAAAAACACTGTACAGTGTGAAATAAGTTAATTGGCTTCTAGGAACCAGTTTAATTTCTACGAAGAATGTTGAGTGCAGCAAGTACAAATTTTCCTTGATAATGTAATCTAAAAGATGGCCAAGTTAGAAGATTCGCCTCATTTGTAAAGTACTTTCTTGAGAAAACAAACATCTTCATTTCCGAACATTGTACTGTGTGAAATAAGCTCATTCGGTTCTAGGAATCAGATGCTTTCCTACAAAGAAGGTTGAGTGCAGCAATTTCAAACTTTCCATGTTAATGTAACTGAAAATATGCACTACTTAGTAGATTGGTCTCATTTCTAAAGTAGTTTGTTTAGAAAACAAACATCTTCATTAAAAAACACTGTACTATGTGAAATAACCTAGTTATGTTCTAGGAATCACTTGCTTTCCTAAGAAGAAGGTTGATTGCAGCAAGTTCAAACTTTCCTCGTTTGTGTAATCTAACAAGATTTACAAGGTAGTGGATTCGCGTCATTTCGAAAGTGGTTTCCTTATAGAACAAACATCTTCAGTACTGAACACTGTACTGTGTGAAATAAGTTAATTCGGTTCTAGGAATCAGTTTCCTTTCTACGAAGATGGTTTAGTGCAGCCAGTTCAAACTTTCCTTATTAATGTAATCTAAAAATATGGCCAAGTTAGCAGAGTCACCTCATTTGTAAAGTACTTTTTTGAGAAAATTAACATCTTTATTGCCAAACATTGTACTGTGTGAAATAAGCTCATTCGGTTCTAGGAATCAGTTGCTTTCCTACAAAGAAGGTTGAGTGCAGCAAGTTCTAACTTACCTTTTTAATGTAATCTAAACAGATGCACAACTTAGTATATTGGCCTCATTTCTAAAGTGGTTTCTTTAGAAAAGAAACATCTTCAGTACCGAACACTGTACTGTGTGAAATAAGTTAATTCGCTTCTAGGAATCAGTTTAATTTCTACGAAGAAGGTTGAGTGCAACAAGTTCAAACTTTCCTTGTTAATGTAATCTACAAAGATGGCCAAGTTAGAAGATTCGCCTCATTTGTAAACTATTTGGTGAGAAAACAAACATCTTCATTGCCGAACATTGTACTGTGTGAAATAAGCTCATTCGGTTCTAGGAATCAGTTGCTTTCCTACAAAGAAGGTTGAGTGCAGCAATTTCAAACTTTCCTTGTTAATGTAATCTAAAAAGATGGCCAAGTTAGTAGATTCGCCTCATTTGTAAAGTACTTTAGTGAGAAAACAAAAATCTTCATGTTCGAACACTGTACTGTGTGAAATAAGCTCATTCGGTTCTAGGAATCAGTTGCTTTCCTACAAAGAAGGTTGAGTGCAGCAAGTTCAAACTTTCCTTGTTAATGTAATCTAAAAAGATTCACAACTTAGTAGATTGGCCTCATTTCTAAAGTAGTTTCTTTTAAAAACAAACATCTTCAGTACAGACACTGTACTGTGTGAAATAAGCTAAATTCGTTCTAGGAATCAGTTTAATTACTACAAAGAAGGTTGAGTGCAGCAAGTTCAAAGTGTACTAGTTTGTGTAATCTAACAAGATGTACAAGTTAGTGGATTCGCCTCATTTCTAAAGTAGTTTCTTTAGAAAAGAAACATCTTCATTACCGAACACTGTACTGTATGATATAAGTTCAAGCTCATTCAGTTCTAGAATTCAGGTGCTTTCCTACAAAGACTGTTAAATGCAGCAAGTTCAAATTTTCCTTGTTAATGTAATCTAAAAAGATATCCAAGTTAGTAGATTCGCCTCATTTCTAAAGTAGTTTCTTTAGAAAACTAACCTTCATTGCCAAACATTGTACTGTGTGAAATGAGCTAATTCTATTCTAGGAATCAGATTACTTTCTACGAAGATGGTTGAGTTTAGCAAGTTCAAACTTTCCTTGTTAATGTAACTGCAAAAATCATGGCCAAGTTAGTAGACTCACCTCATTTGTAAAGTAGTTTGTTGAAAAACAAACATCTTCATTTCCGAACATTGTACTGTGTGAAAAAAGCTAATTCGATTCTAGAATTCAGTTGCTATCCTACAAAGAAGGTTGAGTGCAGCAAGTTCAAACATTCCTTGTTAATGTATTCTAAAAGATGCACAACTTAGTGATTCGCCTCATTTCTAAAGTAATTGCTTTGGAAAAGAAACATCTTCAGTACGGAACACTGTACTGTGTGAAATGTTAATTAAACTAGGAATCAGTTTAATTTCTATGAAGATGGTTGAGTCCAGCAAGTTTAACCTTTCCTTGTTAATGTAATCTATAAAGATGGCCAAGTTAGAAGATTCACCTCATTTGTAAAGTACGTTGTTGAGAAAACAAACATCTTCATTGCCGAACATTGTACTGTGTGAAATAAGCTCATTCGGTTCTAGGAATCATTTGCTTTCCTACAAAGAAGGTTGAGTGCAGCAAGTTCAAACTTTCCTTGTTAATGTAACCTAAAAAGATGCACAATATAGTACATTGGCCTCATTTCTAAAGTAGTGTGTTTAGAAAACAAACATCTTCATTAACGAACACTGTACTATGTGAAATAAGCTAGTTCTTTTCTAGGAATCACTTGCTTTCCTACTAAGAAGGTTGAGTGCAGCAAGTTCAAACTTTCCTAGTTTCTGTAATCTAACAAGATGTACAAATTAGTGGATTTGCATCATGTCTAAGTTAGTTTCTTTAGAAAACAAACATCTTCAGTACCGAACACTGTACTCTGTGAAATAAGTGAATTCGCTTCTAGGGATCAGTTTAATTTCTACAAAGAAGGTTGAGTGCAGCAAGTTCAAATTTTCCTAATTTTTGTAATCTAACAAGATGTACAAGTTAGTTGATTCGCCTCACTTCTAACGTAGTTCGTTTAGAAAAGAAAAATCTTCACTACCAAAAAGTGTACTGTGTTAAATAAGTTAATTCGCTTCTAGGATTCAGTTTAATTTCTACAAAGATGGTTGAGTTTAGCAAGTTCAAACTCTCCTTGTTAATGTAATCTAAAAAGATGGCCAAGTTTGTAGATTTGCCTCATTTCTAAAGCAGTGTCTTTAGAAAACAAAGCTTCATTGCCAAACATTATACTGTGTGAAATGAGCTAATTCGGTTCTAGGAATGAATTTACTTTCTACGACGATGGCTGAGTTTAGCAAGTTCAAACTTTCCTTGTTAATGTAATCTAAAAAGATGCACAAATTAGTGGATTCGCCTCATTTGCAAAATAATTTCTTTAGAAAAGAAACATCTTCAGTACCGAAAACTGTACTGTGTGAAATGAATGAATTCGCTTCTAGGAATCAGTTTAATTTCTACGAAGATGGTTGAGTGCAGCAAGTTCAAACTTTCCTTGTTAATGTGATTTGCAAAGATGGCCAAGTTAGTAGATTCACCTCATTTGTAAAGTAGCTTGTTGAGAAAACAAACATCTTCATTGACGAACATTGTACTGTGTGAAAAAAGCTAATTCGGATCTAGAATTCCGTTGCTTTCCTACAAAGACGGTTGAGTGCAGCAAGTTCAAATATTCCTTGTTAATGTATTCTAAAAAGATGCACAACTTAGTGGATTAGCCTCATTTCTAAACTAATTTCTTTAGAAAAGAAACATCTTCAGTACCGAACACTGTACTTTGTGAAATACGTTAATTCGTTTCTAGGAATCAGTTTAATTTCTACGAAGATGGTTGAGGGCAGCAAGTTCAAACTTTCCTTGTTAATGTAATCTGCAAATATGGCCAAGTTAGTAGATTCACCTCATTTGTAAAGTAGTTTGTTGAGAAAACAAACATCTTCATTGCCGAACATTGTACTGTGTGAAAAAAGCTAATTCGGATGTAGAATTCAGTTGCTTTCCTACAAAGACGGTTGAGTGCAGCAAGTTCAAACATTCCTTGTTAATGTATTCTAAAAAGATGCACAACTTAGGGGATTCGCCTCATTTCTAAAGTAATTCTTTAGAAAAGAAACATCTTCAGTACCGAACACTGTACTGTCTGAAATAAGTTAATTGGGATCTAGGAATCAGTTTCCTTTCTACGAAGATGGTTGAGTGTAGCAAGTTCAAACTTTCCTTGTTAATGTAATCTAAAAAGATGTCCAAGTTAGTAGATTGCCCTCATTCCTAAAGTAGTTTCTTTAGAAAACAAACGTTCATTGCCAATCATTGTACTGTGTGAAATAAGCTAATTCGGTTGTAGGAATTAGTTTACTTTCTACGAAGATGGTTAAGTTTAGCAAGTTGAAACTTTCCTTGTTAATGTAATCTAAAAAGATGTCCAAGTTAGTAGATTTGCCTCATTGGTAACGTAGTCTGTTGAGAAAACAAATATCTTCACTGCCAAACATTGTACTGTGTGTAAAAAAGCTAATTTATTTCTAGAAATCACTTGCTTTCCTACAATGACGGTTTAGTGCAGCAAGTTCAAACTTTCCCTGTTAATATAATCTAAAAACATGCACAGCGTATTAGATTGGCCTCATTTCTAAAGTAGTTTCTTTAGAAAAGAAACATCTTCAATACGGAACACTGTACTATGTGAAATAAGTTAATTCGCTTCTCGGAATCAGTTTAATTTCTACGAATAAGGTTGATTGCAGCAAGTTCAAATTTCCCTAGTTTGTGTAATCTAACAAGATATACAAGTTACTGGATTCGCCTCATTTCTAATGTAGTTCCTTTAGAAAAGAAACATCTTCAGTACCAAACACTGTAGTGTGTGAAATAAGTTAATTCGCTTCTAGGAATCAGTTTAATTTCTATGAAGAAGGTTGAGTGCAGCAAGTTAAAACTTTCCTTGTTAATGTAATCTAAAAAGATGGCCAAGTTAGAAGATTTGCCTCATTTGTAAAGTACTTTGTTGAGAAAACAAACATCTTCATTGCCGAACATTGTACTGTGTGAAATAAGCTCATTCGTTTCTAGGAATCAGTTGCTTTCCTACAAAGAATGTTGAGTGCAGCAAGTTCAAACTTTCCTTGTTAATGTAATCAAAAAAGATGCACAACTTAGTGAATTCGCCTCATTTCTAAAGTAATTTCTTTAGAAAAGAAACATCTTCAGTACCGAACACTGTACTGTGTGAAATAAGTTAATTCCCTTCTAGGAATCAGTTTAATTTCTACGAAGATGGTTGAGTGCAGCCAATTCAAACTTTCCTTGTTATTGTAATCTGCAAAGATGGCCAAGTTAGTAGATTCACCTCATTTGTAAAGTAGTTTGTTGAGAAAACAAACATCTTCATTCCCGAACATTGTACAGTGTGAAAAAAGGTAATTCGGATCTAGAATTGAGTTGCTTTCCTACATAGACGGTTGAGTGCAGCAAGTTCAAACATTCCTTTTTAATGTATTCAAAAAAGATGCACAACTTAGTAGATTGGCCTCATTTCTAAAGTAGTTTGTTTACAAAACAAACATCTTCATTACCGAACACTCTACTATGTGAAATGAGCTAGTTCGGTTCTAGGAATCACTTGCTTTCCTACGAAGAAGGTTGAGTGCAGCAAGTTCAAACTTTCCTAGTTTTGGTAATCTAACAAGATGTACAAGTTAGTTGATTGGCGTCATATCTAAAATAGTTTCTTTAGAAAACAAACCTTCATTGCCAAACATTGTACTGTGTGAATTGAGCTAATTCGGTTCTAGGAATCAGTTTACTTTCTATGAAGATGGTGGAGTGCAGCAAGTCCAAACTTTCCTTGTTAATGTAATCTAAAAAGATGTCCAAGTTAGTAGATTTGACTCATTTGTAAGGTACTTTGTTCAGAAAACAAACATCTTCATTGCGGAATATTGTACTGTGTGAAAAAAGTTAATTCGAATCTAGAAATCATTCGCTTTACTACAAAGACGGTTGAGTGCAGCAATTTAAAACATTCCTTGATAATATAATCTAAAAAGATGCACAACTTAGTGGATTCGCCTCATTTCTAAAGTAATTTCTTTAGAAAAGAAACATCTTCAGTACCGAACACTGTACTGTGTGAAATAAGGTAATTCGGTTCTAGGAAATCAGTTTAATTTCTACGAAGATGGTTGAGTGCAGCAAGTTCAAACTTTCCTTGTTAATGTAATCTAAAAAGATGGCCAAGTTAGTAGATTCACCTCATTTGTAAAGTAGATTGTTGAGAAAACAAACATCTTCATTGCCAAACATTGTACTGTGTGAAATAATCTCATTCGGTTCTAGGAATCAGTTGCTTTCCTACAAAGAAGGTTGAGTGCAGCAAGTTCAAACTTTCCTTGTTAATGTAATCTGAAAAGTTGCACAACTTAGTAGATGGGCCTCATTTCTAAAGTAGTTTCTTTAGAAAACAAACATCTTCATTACGGAACACTATAAAATGTGAAATGAGCTAGTTCGGTTCTAGGAATCACTTGATTTCCTACGAAGAAGGTTGAGTGCAGCAAGTTCAAACTTTCCTCGTTTGTGTAATCTAACTAGATTTACAAGTTAGTGGATTCGCGTCATTTCTAAAGTGGTTTCCTTATAAAAGAAACATCTTCAGTAGTGAACACCGTACTGTGTGAAATAAGTTAATTCGGTTCTAGGAATCAGTTGCCTTTCTGCAAAGATGGTTGAGTGCAGCAAGTTCAAACTTTCCTTTTTAATGTAATCTAAAAAGATGGCCAAGTTAGCAGAGTCACCTCATTTGTAAAGTAGTTTGTTGAGAAAATTAACATCTTTATAGCCGAACATTTTACTGTGTGAAATAAGCTCATTCGGTTCTAGGAATCACTTGCTTTCCTACAAAGAAGGTTGAGTGCAGCAAGTTCAAACTTTCCTTGTCAATGTAATGTAAAAAGATGCACAACTTAGTACATTGGCCTCATTTCTAAAGTAGTTTCTTTAGAAAAGAAACATCTTCAGTACCGAACACTGTACTGTGTGAAGTAAGTTATTTCGCTTCTAGAAATCACTTCAATTTCTACAAAGAAGGTTGAGTGCAGCAAGTTCAAACTTTCCTTGTTAATGTAATCTAAAAAGATGGCCAAGTGAGAAGATTCGCCTGATTTGTAAAGTACTTTGTTGAGAAAACAAACATCTTCATTGCCGAACATTGTACTGTATGAAATAAGCTCATTCGGTTCTAGGAATCAGTTGCTTTCCTACAAAGAAGGTTGAGTGCAGCACGTTCAAACTTTCATTGTTAAGGTAATCTAAAAAGATTCGCAACTTAGTAGATTGGCCTCATTTCTAAAGTAGATTCTTTGGAAAAACAAACATCTTCAGTACCGAACACTGTACTGTGTGAAATAAGTTAATTAAGCTTCTAAGAATCAGTTTGTTTTCTACGAAGAAGGTTGAGTGCAGCTGGTTCAAACGTTCCTTGTTAATGTAAACTAAAAAGATGCACAACTTAGTAGATTGGCCTCAATTGTAAAGTACTTTGTTGAGAAAACAAACATCTTCATTGCCGAACATTGTACTGTGTGAAATAAGCTCATTTGGTTCTGGGAATCAGTTGCTTTCCTACAAAGAAGGTTGAGTGCAGCAAGTTCAAACTTTCCTTGTTAATGTAATCTAAAGAGATGCACAACTTAGTAGATTGGCCCCATTTCTAAAGTAGTTTGTTTAGAAAACAAACATCTTCATTACCAAACACTGTACTATGTGAAATAAGCTAGTTCTGTTCTAGGAATCACTTGTTTTCCTATGAAGAAGGTTGAGTGCAGCAAGTTCAAACTTTCCTAGTTTGTGTAATCTAACAAGATGTACAAGTTAGTGCATTCGCCTCATTTCTAAAGTAGTTTCTTTAGAAAAGAAACATCATCAGTACCGAACACTGTATTGTGTGAAATAAGGTAATTCGGTTCTAGGAATCAGTTTAATTTCTACGAAAATGGTTGAGTGCAGCAAGTTCAAACTTTCCTTGTTAATGTAATCTGAAAAGATGCACAACTTAGTAGATTGGCCTCATTTCTAAAGTAGTTTCTTTAGAAAACAAACATCTTCATTACCGAATTCTGTACTATGTAAAATGAGCTAGTTCGATTCTAGGCATCACTTGCTTTCCTACGAAGAAGGTTGAGTGCAGGAAGTTCAAACTTTCCTAGTTTGTGTAATCTAACAAGATGTACAAGATAGTGGTTTCGAGTCGTTACTAAAGTCTTTCTTTAGAAAGCAAACATCTTCAGTACTGAGCACTGGACTGTGTGAAATAAGTTGATTCGGTTATAGGAATCAGTTTCCTTTTTACGAAGATGGTTGATTGCAGCAAGTTCAAACTTTCCTTGTTAATGTAATACAGAAAGATGGCCAAGTTAGCAGATTCACCTCATTTGTAAGGTAGTTTGTTGAGAAAATTAACATCTTTATTGCTGAACATTGTAGTTCGTGAAATAAGCACATTCGGTTCTAGGAATCAGTTGCTTTCCTACAAAGAAGGTTCAGTGCAGCAAGTTCAAACTTTCCTTGTTAATGTAATCTAAAAAGATTCATAACTTAGTAGATTGGCCTCATTTCTAAAGTAGTTTCTTTAGAAAAGAAACATCTTCAGTACCGAACACTGTACAGTGTGAAATAAGTCAATTCGCTTCCAGGAATGAGTTTAATTTCTACGAAGAAGGTTGAGTGCAGCAGGTTCAAACTTTCCTTGTTAATGTAATCTAAAAAGATGGCCAAGTTAGAAGATTCGCCTCATTTGTAAAGTACTTTTTTGAGAAAACAAGCATCTTTATTACTGAACATTGTACTGTGTGAAATAAGCTCATTCGGTTCTAGGAATCTGTTGCTTTCCTACAAAGAAGGTTGAGTTTACCAAGTTAAAACTTTCCTTGTTAATGTAATCTAAAAAGTTGTCCAAGTTAGTAGATTCACCTCCTTTCTAAAGTAGTTTCTTTAGAAAACAAACCTAAATTGCCAAACTTTGTACTGTGTGAAATGAGCTAATTCGGTTCTAGGAATCAGTTTACTTTCTACGAAGATAGTTGAGTTCAGCAAGTTCAAACTTTCCTTGTTAATGTAAACTCAAAAGATGTCCAAGTTAGTAGATTTGACTCATTTGTAAAGTTGTTTGTTTAGAAAACAAACATCTTCATTTCCGAACATTGTACTGTGTGAAAAAGCTAATTCGGATCTAGAATTCAGTTGCTTTCTTACAAAGACGGTTGAGTGCGGCAAGTTCAAACATTCCTTGTTAATGTAATCTAAAAAGATGCACAACTTAGTGGATTTGCCTCATTTCTAAAGTAATTTCTTTAGAAAAGAAACATCTTCAGTACCGAACACTGTACTGTGTGAAATAAGTTAATTCGCTTCTAGGAATCAGTTTAATTTCAACGAAGATGGTTGAGGACAGCAAGTTCAAACTTTCCTTGTTAATGTAATCTAAAAAGATGGCCAAGTTAGTAGATTCAACTCGTTTGTAAAGTAGTGTGTTGAGAAAACAAACATCTTCTTTGCCAAACATTGTACCGTGTGAAAAAACGTAATTCGGATCTTGAATTCAGTTGGTTTCCTAAAAAGACGGTTGAGTGCAGCAAGTTCAAACATTCCTTGTTAATGTATTCTAAAAAGATGCACAACTTAGTAGATTGGCCTCATTTCAAAAGTAGTTTGTTTAGAAAACAAACATCTTCATTACCGAACACTGTACTATGTGAAATAAGCTAGTTCCATTCTAGGAATCACTTGCTTTCCTACGAAGAAGGTTGAGTGCAGCAAGTTCAAACTTGCCTAGTTTGTGTAATCTAACAAGATGTAGAAGTTACTGGATTCTCGTCTTTTCTAAATTAGTTTCTTTAGAAAACAAACATCTTCAGTTCCGAACAGTGTACTGTGTGAAATAAGTTAATTCGGTTCTAGGAATCAGTTTCCTTTCTACGAAGATGGTTGAGTTTAGTAAGTTCAAATTTCCTTGTTAATGTAATCTAAAAAGATGTCCAAGTTAGTAGATTCGCCTCATTTCTAAAGTAGTTTCTTTAGAAAACAAACCTTCATTGCCAAACTTTGTACTGTGTGAAATGAGCTAATTCGGTTCTAGAAATCAGTTTACTTTCTACGAAGATGGTTGAGTGCAGCAAGTTCAAACTTTCCTTGTTAATGTAGTCTGAAAAGTTGCACAACTTAGTAGATTGGCCTCATTTCTAAAGTAGTTTGTTTACAAAACAAACATCTTCATTACCGAACACTATAGTATGTGAAATGAGCTAGTTCGGTTGTAGGAATCACTTGCTTTCCTACGAAGAAGGTTGAGTGCAGCAAGTTCAAACTTTCCTCGTTTGTGTAATCTAACAAGATTTACAAGTTAGTGGATTCGCGTGGTTTCTAAAGTGGTTTCCTTATAAAGCAAACACCTTCAGTACTGAACACTGTACTGTGTGAAATAAGTTAATTCGGTTCTAGGATCAGTTTCCTTTCTACGAAGATGGTTGAGTTTAGCAAGTTCAAACTTTCCTTGTTAATGTAATCTAAAAAGATGGCCAAGTTAGAAAGTTCGCCTCATTTGTAAAGTACTTTGTTGTGATAACAAACATCTTCATTGCCAAACATTGTACTGTGTGAAATAAGCTCATTCGGTTCTAGGAATCAGTTGCTTTCCTACAAACAAGGTTGAGTGCAGCAAGTTCAAACTTTCCTAGTTTTTGTAATCTAACAAGATGTACAAGTTAGTGGATTCGCCTCATTTCTAGAGTACTTTCTTTAGAAAAGAAACATCTTCAGTACCGAACACTGTACTGTGTGAAATAAGTTAATTCGCTTCTAGGAATCAGTTTAATTTCTACGAAGAATGTTGAGTGCAGCAAGTTCAAACTTTCCTAGTTTGTGTAATCTAACAAGATGTACAAGTTAGTGGATTCGCCTCATTTATAAAGTACTTTCTTTAGAAAAGAAACATCTTCAGTACCGAACACTGTACTGTGTGAAATAAGTGAATTCGCTTCTAGGAATCAGTTTAATTTCTACGAACATGGTTCAGTGCAGCAAGTTCAAACTTTCCTTGTTAATGTAATCTAAAAAGATGCACAATTTAGTAGATTGGCCTCATTTCTAAAGTAGTTTCTTGAGAAAAGAAACATCTTCAGTACCAACACTGTACTGTGTGAAATGAGTTAATTCGCTTTCTAGGAATCAGTTAAATTTCTACGAAGATGGTTGAGTGCAGCAAGTTCAAACTTTCCTTGTTAATGAAATCTAAAAGATGCACAACTTAGTAGATTAGCCTCATTTCTAGAGTACTTTCTTTAGAAAAGAAACATCTTCAGTACCTAACACTGTACTGTGTGAAATAAGTTAATTCGGTTCTAGGAATCAGTTTCCTTTCTACGAAGATGGTTGAGTTTAGCAAGTTCAAACTTTCCTTGTTAATGTTGTTTGGGCCCTGCCTGGTGTGAAGCCAAGTGGTTAGCCCAGCCAATCTTGGCCTACTCCCGTTAAGGCCTAGTCGAGCCTGAGTACCTGCCCTTGACTCAGCACCTAAGCTGAAACTGCCTCCACCCAGCTGCTGCTGACGTGATGAAATATTGTTGGCCCTTACACCTTTCTCTCAACCCCTCTTCCCACCCCCTCCTCAAAGTATATTGGCCCTTATACCTTTCTCTCGTCCCCTCTTCCCACCCCTTCCTCAAAGCATATAAATATCTCTCCCTGACAATAAACGACGAGTTTCGCCTTAGACGTATCTCCGTGACTCAATGTGGTTTTTCTCCCCGGTGTTTTAGTGGGGGGAGGGGTTTGAGTCGCCGACACCCGCCGTCTCGCTCAGCCTCAAGAGAAACGGCTGGCCCGGCTCTCTCTCTCTTTTGCTCTACCTGCCAGTGGTGAGGGAAAAAAGCCCCGGCATTTTGGCGCCCAACGTGGGGCACAACAACCACTGCCCCATGTGAGGACGTATGAAGATTCAAAATGGACTACGGACTGCCGACGTGACGAAGGAAAAATTCAAAATTAAGCTGACGAACTAATCGGACTGCTGACGGGTGTATCCTCATAAGTTATGAGGTAATCTTCATATTTAATATTCTAACCTTTACTTCTATAATCTGTGCTTACTTCAACTTCCTTTCTCTTTCCTTCCATTTCCGGTTTGCCGCCATTTCTAAACGGGTACATTCATGGCGGACACACCACGTGGACAGACCTAGAGGAGACTTTAAATGTTTTGCGTCCTCATTTAAATAAAGACTCCGTCCCAAACTTCAACATCTCTTGTTCTTTTCTCTTTCCTCTCATTTTTGTTTCCAACAGACCGCTTCTGCGGTGCCGCTATTTTTGTCCTGCCCCATTTGAATGGGGGCGCCATCTTAGAAGCACCACGTGGGCAGACCTAAAAACAAACCTCACCATGTGGGTAGAGACTCACCACGTGGACAAACTTAATAAGAAACTCACCACGTGGGTAGACCTAAAAAAAAAACCACCACGTGGACAAACCTAGAGGAGGCTCACCACATGGGCAAACCTGAGAACTCTCAAAATGTCCTGCCCGCTCATTGGAGTTGTGGCGCCATCTTAGAAAAATTCTACAACATGATTAGCTATTTTTGGGACTTTATGCTTATGTTGTACTCATATATATTACTATTGCCCTACTCCTCCTACAGTGTGGCTCTTGGGACAAAACTTTTGTTTTAGCCCCATGGATTAATTCAGTCCTCCTTGCCTTAATTGCCAACCTTAAAGGCTCTTCCAGGTAAAAGTTCATTTTTGCCCTTAAAAACTGTAAGAAAAAACTAAAACTAACTTTTAAAAATCTCCTTTCTCCCAAGGTCGCCACCCAAGCCGCCACCCGGCAGCTATCTTTTCAGCTCTTCTCAGCCCCTAACTACTGCCTAAGGCAAATGTGCTCAAACCCCTGATGGAGGACAGCTCCTCCATGTAGCTTTCTATGAATGTAAACTGTGATCAAATACAAACCGAGGTTAACTTTCCTCGCAGGCGTAAAACACAAGTCACTGGTCCACCAAACAAAACTTGCGCGCTTTGAGCAGAGGGACAACAGCCAGGCTCTGCCGACATCCCTGAGGGAAGCGGGCCGACCGAGTGGGATGGTCCTAAGCGGCGGCAACAGCCCAGGCCCAAGCACTGCGCCGAGTCTCACTGGCTGCGCCTTGCCCGCACCTCCAGGTGTCACTTTTGGTCACTTTTGTCAAAAAAAAAAAAAAAAGGCCAACCAAACAACAAAGAGGCAGATGGGCGGACTCCTAACTTGCTTTAAAAATATCTTAGGAACGGGCGGGCGGTCCGCCATGAGGCCATGAGGCGAGCCGCTGCCGTCTCCGCCCCTTTTGCCTCTAGACGCTCCCTCTATGCTCTTAACTAAGTGTCCCACGGGGCCCAAAGTATTTACTTTTAAAAAAAAAATAGCTGGAGACATTCATATTGCCCTGCTAGAGGTAAAAATCCTATTTTTCAAGTCTATATGGCTATATCTTACACACCATTATCCCACCCTTCGCTGCCTTCCCATTAACATAAAGAGATGGCTTAATTGTTAAACACTTGCCTGTAGAGCCTAAGGACCCTGATTCGAGGCTCAATTCTCCAGTACCCATATAAACAGTGGCTAGAGGCCTGGCACG
Organism: Orientallactaga sibirica; assembly: GCA_036365145.1. Taxonomy (NCBI): domain Eukaryota; kingdom Metazoa; phylum Chordata; class Mammalia; order Rodentia; family Dipodidae; genus Orientallactaga; species Orientallactaga sibirica. The sequence continues at coordinate 4,498 of JAEOAD010002013.1, read as the reverse complement.
CCCATTTTTTTTCTCTCTCTCTCTCTGCCCGCCTAACTCAATTCATAAAATATAAGACTAAGCCCAACTAACTCAATTGGTAATACAATGTTAGCCTGGGATTAAAGTTTTCCCCTGACAACTCTGCCCAACTGGAGGGACAAAATTAAAAACCTAAAGACTATTAGTCTCTGGTTACTACAAAAATTTAATGACGGCTAATGGTGGTTAAATTTAAATTGTTTTCTCTCTCCTTACTATGCCTTATACCAAGTATTATTGTTACTGTTATTATAAATCTATTAAAAGCCAGGGACAAAATGTAATAATTTAAATATATGTCCCCCAATATATTCAATATTTTATTAACTTATAGTTTACATCTACAATCACCTTACTAAAGACAATGTCACTGGGGGCCAATTTTAAGGTGTAATAATGGTTTAAAATTCCATTATAAAAATATACAAAATGTGCCTAACAAAAATTCCTAAAGCTTACTGTGACTTAACTACAATAATTTTACTATATGTACTATATATCGAATTAATTTCTTTTTCTCTCTTTCATGGCTCTACAAAGACAGGCCAACGTCTGCCAGTATGGAACTTCCCTAGATCTATAAGTTTCAACATCATAAAAACTGCTAGCTGTCAGCCCTGGATTAACCTTAACAATACATGTCTCATATCTTTTCTTCCTTGATTAACCATCCTAATGTTTTATTATTATTTTAGGTCATTCCAACCCATCTGATCTCCAAGATGCCTTGCCATTTTACAGGTGTCTCCAAAAAAGATTCAAACTGCCTCTCCCTTCAAGATTTTGGGCTCCAGGTTATTCCTTAATACTGTCTCTCCTGTCAAACCCCAACTCCATATTCAAAATTCTATACTTTGCCTCAACTCCAAAAGGTGCTGGGACAAATTAATTGGATGAGGCCCTGGCTACCCATAACTACTGAGGAACTGTCCCCTTTATTTGACCTCTTAAAGGGTCTTACTCTTTCCTCTCAGATAACCTTGCCCCTCGTCATGAACAAATTCTACATAAGGTACAACGGGCCATTGATGCTGCTGTCCTTAAAAGGTTTGATCCTAACTTACCTATCTCCCTCTGTATTTTCTCTGGGGAAATATTATGCACTGCGCTGTTGGCCCAGGAAGGAGAACCCATCCAATGGATTCACCTCTCCTTGGTGGAGTCCCCAGAGTTTACTCTATAACTAACCAGATTACAGACTGCATTATAAAGGGCAGGGACACATCTGTCCGATTGTTTGGCACGGAGCCTCATGTCATTGTCACCCCTTTAAGGTAACAGACTTCACTTGGCTTCAGAGAAATAACAACAGGGTTGCTATTGCCCTTGAGGGGTTTCTGGGTATAATTGATTGTCACTATGGTCCTTATAAATGGATGAGCTCCTTCTCTAGGTTGGAATGGAGACCCCAGACTTTTTTTTTATCTAAACCCAACCCTGATTTTCTTACCTGGATTCACTGATGGGGGCCGCTTGGGAGCTTACCTAGTTGTTTACCCTCCCTAAGGAGGGGAGAAAAGTCTATACCCATAAAGTCTATCTCCCATGAGGTCACAGGATCAGCACATGCTGGGAAAAAACTAAACATACTATTAGCCATATACTTCAATGCTTTGCCACCCTTGGATTACCAGATCAAATCAAAACCGATAATGGTCCCTGCTTTGTAAACAAAACTTTTATAGATTTCCTCCAAACCTGGAAAATCTCACTTTCCACAGGCATCCCATATAACCAGCGGGGCCAGGCCATCGTGAAAAGATATCATCAAACTCTCAAATCTCAATTACAAAAAACAAAAGGGGAATCTCTACCCCCACATGACCAACTAAAAGGCATTATTAACCCTAAATATTTTAAATTTTTCTAAAGAAGATAGACACTTGTCCCCTTTTCAAAAACATTGGACCTCAGCTGTCACCTACAGCTCCATCTGGGTCAAATGGAGGGACCCATTAATTGGGGCCTGAGGGGACCAGACCCCCTCCTCAGCAGGGAGAGGATTTGGATGTGTCTTTCCTCAAGAGGAAAAAGACCTATTTGGGTACCGGCAAGAGACTTAAAATATTTACCCCAACAAGGGGATGATAATAATCAATTTTCCAGGGAGTATCACACCCTCAGAACTATGCCTCTGTTTCTTCCCAAGGAACAACTGAAGGTGTGGATGCTACTAGACCTGAATGAAGCCAGAAAAGCTCCAGAAAGATTTACAGAAGAGGAGTCGGGACTCCTAAGAAAACCTGCTGTAGTCGAACTTACATGGCTTTTTATCCCACCTTCTCCCTCCCCTTGGACCCCTCCTTCTTCTTGCTCTATACCCTACCTTCTCCCTCCTTGAACCCCCCTCCTTCTTTATCCTCACTCTCGGGCCTGTGTAATTAATAACATTACACAATTCATTCACCAACAGCTTGAGGCAATTAAACTTCATCAGGCCAAGGCACCACAGGTTTACGACTCAAAGACAATGGCTTTTCCACTTACTGGCTATCCACCTAATATCCCTCCCCCGCCCTCCATCGAACCAATGACGGGTAAGTTCTCAGACAGGCTGAGACAACCTAAGACAGGGCGTGGAGTGGTCAACGGGCTAGAGGCATAGTGCCCAGAGATGGGTAAGGTTCCCAGAGGGGAACAACCTAGGACAGGGACTATGCCATCCACCGTTCTTACAAAAACAAAAGGGGGAGATGTGGGGCCCTGCCTGGTGTGAAGCCAAGTGGTTAGCCCAGCCAATCTTGGCCTACTCCCACTAAGGCCTAGTCGAGCCTGAGTACCTGCCCTTGACTCAGCAACTAAGCTGAAACTGCCTCCACCCAGCTGCTGCTGACGTGATGAAATACTGTTGGCCCTTACACCTTTCTCTCATCCCCTTCCAACCCCTTCCTCAAGGTATATTGGCCCTTATACCTTTCTCTCATCCCCGCTTCCCACCCCTTCTTCCTCAAAGTATATTGGCCCTTATACCTTTCTCTCATCCCCTCTTCCCGCCCCCTTCCTCAAAGCACATAAATATCTCTCCCCTGACAATAAACGACGAGTTTCGCCTTAGACGTATCTCCGTGACTCAATGTGGTTTTTCTCCCCGGTGTTTTAGTGGGGGGAGGAGTTTGAGTAGCCGAAACCCGCCATCTCGCTCAGCCTCAAGAGAAACGGCTGGCCCGGCTCTCTCTCTCTTTTGCTCTACCTGCCGGTGGTGAGGGAAAAAAGCCCCTACAAATGTAATCTAAAAAGATGTCCAAGTTAGTAGATTCGCCTCATTTCTAAAGTAGTTTCTTTAGAAAACAAACCTAAATTGCCAAACTTTGTACTGTGTGAAATGAGCTAATTCGGTTCTAGGAATCAGTTTACTTTCTACGAAGATGGTTGAGTTTAGCAAGTTCAAACTTTCCTTGTTAATGTGCTCTAAAAAGATGTCCAACTTAGTACATTTGCCTCATTGGTAAAGTAGTTTGTTGAGAAAACAAACGTCTTCATTGCCGAACATTGTACTGTGTGTAAAAAGCTAATTCGGTTCTAGAATTCACCTGCTTTCCTACAAAGAAGGTTGAGTGCAGCCAGTTCAAACTTTCCTTGTTAATGTAATCTAAAAAGATGCACAACTTAGAAGATTTGCCTCATTTCTAAAGTAGTTTGTTTACAAAACAAACATCTTCATTACGGAACACTATACTATATGAAATGAGCTAGTTCAGTTCTAGGAATCACTTGCTTTCCTACGAAGAAGGTTGAGTGCAGCAAGTTCAAACTTTCCTCGTTTATGTAATCTAACAAGATGTACAAGTTAGTGGATTCACATCGTTTCTAAAGTGGTTTCTTTAGAAAACAAACATCTTCAGTACTGAACACTGTACGGTGTGAAATAAGTTAATTCGGTTCTAGGAATCAGTTTCTTTTCTACGAAGATGGTTGAGTGCAGCAAGTTCAAACTTTTCTTGTTAATGTAATCTAAAAAGATGGCCAAAGTAGCAGAGTCACCTCATTTGCAAAGTAGTTTGTTGAGAAAATTAACATCTTTATTGCCGAACATTGTAGTGTGTGAAAGAAGCTCATTCGGTTCTAGGAATCACTTGCTTTCCTACAAAACAGGTTGAGTGCAGCAAGTTCAAACTTTCTTTGTTAATGTAATCTAAAAAGATGCACAACTTATTAGTCTGGCCTCATTTCTAATGTAGTTTCTTTAGAAAAGAAACATCTTCAGTACCAAACACTGTACTTTGTGAAATAAGTGAATTCGCTTCTAGGAAGCAGTTTAATTTCTATGAAGAAGGTTGAGTGCAGCAAGTTCAAACTTTCCTTGTTAATGTAATCTCAAAAGATGGCCAAGTTAGAAGATTCGCCTCATTTGTAAAATTCTTTGTTGAGGAAACAAACATCTTCATTGCCGAACATTGTACTGTGTGAAATAAGCTCATTCGGTTCTAGGAATCAGTTGTTTTCCTACAATAAGTTTGAGTGCAGCAGGTTCAAAGTT
>JAEOAD010002086.1:4085000-4253720 GCA_036365145.1 Orientallactaga sibirica | reverse complement strand
GGATGTCTGTCCCAAACGGATGGGGAAAACTACAGAATAGATAACAGGGAAATGTACAAAAGTGTAAACATTTAATCCTGTGACAATTAGGAGACAATCTAGACTTTCCTGAACCCTGTCATTATTGTCTAGTTAAACTCTGTCTGTAACATAGATTTGACCTTTACTTAGTATAGATATTATGTGCCAAGTATGCTACAGTTTTCTTATAAACCACATTATGAGAGAGCAGTTAGTACGAATCCCACCTGCAAAATAGAACTAAAGCCAAAAAGGCTATTCTGGTATGAGTGTGAGTGTGAGTGTGGTTGGGTGTGTGCATGGGTATGTGTCCACTCAAGTGTCCATGCATGTGTGTGCACATGCTTGGATGGCTCAGAGGACAACCTTAGGTGTCAACTGCCCACCTCCTCTGAGGTAGGGTCTCTCATTGGCCTGGAAATCACTCTGGCCAGTAATCCCAGGAATCCCCCCGATTCCATCTCCCCAACACTAGGGTTACAGGTGCACACTCCCAAACTCAACATTTAAAAAAATTTTTGTATGTTTTATTTTTCTTAATTTGAGACAATTTGAGACAGATATAAACACACACACATGCACACACACACACACACACACACACACACATATGAGAGAGAGAGAGAGGATGGGCACTTCAGCTGCTGGAAACAAACTGCAGACACACGCATCACCTTGTGCATCTGGCTTACGTAAGTCCTGGGGAATACAACATGTGTCCTTTGGCTTTGCAGGCAAGCACCTTAATGGCTAAGCCATTTCCCCAGCCCCAAAGTCAACATTTTTTTAGTGTAGAAACTCGTTAGCAATGGAGCTACCTTCCTAGGTCCTCTGCTATAATCTTATTGGGTATTTTCTAGCATATAATCTTATAAGAAGATTTTTTAAAAATGCATTTGTTTATTTACCTGAGATAGACTGTATGTGCACACCAGGGTCTCTTAACACTGCAAATGATCTCTGGACACATAGGCCACATAGTCCATCAGGCTTTAAGTGGGTCCTGAGGGAATGACTGGACTGGCAGGTTTACAAGTAAGCACCTTTAACCACTGAGCCATCTCCCCAGTCCATGTAATAAGTTTTATAAATGAGATACCAGATATATATAGTCAAACATCTATTGTGGTTAGGAACACTATCAATAAAATCATCTACACAATCATTAAATGTTCATGTTAACCTTAGATGTGAAGAAAACCCATTCTTATGCTGGACGTCAAAGTAAATTGCAGTACGTGGACACGTCAAAATGAAGCATCATGTTTTCTATATAACACATTGAGTTTGTTACAGCATACTAGTTGTTCCAAGAGTAACTTTCCTATGCCTTTTGTAGATTTTCTGAATAGAATTCAGCTCCTTGGCAGAAGACTGTATATCATTTCCACAAGAACTGTCTTATGCTCATTTTTAATGGAATTGATACTTTCCTCACATGTTTATTTATTTGCAAGCAACAGAGGGAGAGAATGGGTGTGCAAGAGCCTGTACCCACTAAAACCCCACTCCAGATGCATGTGCCACTTTATGTACCTGGCATTACATGGGTTCTGGGGAATCAAAGCCATGTTGACTGGCTTTTCAGGCAAGCTCCTTAACTGCTGAGCCACCTCTCCAGCCCTGTTTATGCTTTTAAAAAATTACATTTTCTTTGCAAGCAAGCACCTTTAACAATTTATTTATTTGCAGAGAGAGGGAGGGGGAGAGAATACGGGTGGGTGCACCAGCCCTCTTGCTGCTGCAATGAACTCCAGCCACACGCATGTGTCATTTGGTGCATCTGGAGTTACACAGGTACTGGATCATTGAACCCAGGCTGGCAGCATTTACTCACAGAGCCTTTAACTGCTGCAGCCATCTACCATCCAGCAGCGCCTTTAACTGCTGAGCCATCTCCTCCAGAAATGTGTGTAATATAAATACATGTAATATATTTACATATAAGAAACAGATATATGCTGACAAGTTACTATAAATCAAGTCTGCTTGGCATTTTTTCCTAGATTTCATTTAATGTATAGAGATTTTTTTGGTGACATAAATAATGAAAAGAAAATTCTAAGTTTTTCTGCTAAGGAGGTTTCTCTGCAGATTTCCAATGATAGGATTGTTACATCTTTTTTTAAAAGTATATTTTATTTATTTATTTTAGAGAGAGAAAGTGGGAGAGAGAGAGAGAGATAAAGAGAGGATGGGCACACCAGGGCTTCCAGCCACTGCAAAAGAATTCCAGATGCATGTGCCCCCTTGTGCATCTGGCTTCCATGTGTCCTGGAGAATTGAACTGGGATCCTTTGGCTTTGCAGACAAATGCCTTAACCACTACCCCATCTCTCCAGCCCCAGTTAGTTACATCTTTGATAGTAAATTGCACCAGTGAGCTTGCTTCTTTTTTGATTGGTAATGAGATAAATCAATTAGATTCAGTTTCTCTTAATAATCCTATAAGAAAGATGGTTAACTAAGTTTGTGGTTATGATGAGATGAAGTGGTTGAACAATAAATTTGTTTTCTCTCTCTCTCTCTTGCATACAAAAAGGCCAGGTTGTTGGGTTTGCCTTAAAAATAGATAATTCTAACTAATTATAAGAAAACATGTCACTCAGGTTATAAATGTATGTCACTATATGTCGAACACTGCCCAGGTTACCCCTTTAGTTCAGTGACGCTGACTGTGTTCCTGGCAGCAGTTATGAAGCTGCCATGGAAGTGCTCAGCCACATTGGCTGTGCCGTCCCTCTGTCTGTCTCACTGCTTTGGATTCTGAGTCTCAAGGTTTACTCATTAGTACTTTTTAGTTATAAATTCTGGGAATTCTGAAGTGTCATAAGTAGTTCCTTCCTTATGCATTCTAATCCTATCAAATGATCATCACTAAATTTAATTTAATTTCAGGTATTGTGACCTATTGTCATCCTGCTGTGTCCTACAATGGACATGCTGGTACAGCCTGCCTAAGTGTCATCCATTTTCAACTGTGATGGGTAAGACATGTGTCTCTAATGCACATCAGATTAACTGCTATAAATTTTATCTGTGAAGATTAGACAGAAACTTTACTTTTCTGTCTGTTTTTTTCTTTTGCAAATACATTTGTTGAGGGTTATATTAAAACCAAACGCTATTAATTCAGCTAGGTTCAGCTCTATTCTTTATGTATGCATAATCAAAGTTTTAGTCACCATTTTACCACTCATGCCCTGAGTTCTGGAATCTCCAGTTCAGTGTTCATACATAGCTTCATGTTTGAGTCATATGCAGTGCTCCAGGATACATCGTCACACTCAGACAGTGGCCCTTATGTGAGAGAAATGTCAAGATGTACTGTTCCTAGGATCCACAACTGTTTCCAGTCATGCCTGGGTAACTGAAAACAGGATTGATTAAATAATGTCATTTATCATGGCCCTTCCTTGTCTCTTCAGTGTGGGTATCAAACCCTCAGGCACATACACACCATTAAAATTTGGACTGGAAAACTGGGATTCCTTTGATCCACAGAGCCTAAGGAAAAAAACAACTAAAATTCTTCTGCCTTACTGTGTGGCCCACCTACAATCTAGAAGAAGGGGAAAATTGTCTCCTGAGGGAAGTAATGATTATGATACTATTTTACCATTAGACCAGTACTGTAGTGAAAATAAAAATTGGTGAGAGATTTTCTTTGCTGAGTAGAGAAGGGCTATGCAAACCCCACTCCAAGCCCCTCAAATTTTCCAAACTGTCATTTGCCATACAAGAGCCAAATGAACCTCCCACTAAATTTAACAAAAGGTTATGAGCTTCTCTAACCAGACATACCAACCTTTCTCATGGTTCTTCAGCTGGAGAACTAGTCATTAAAACTAATTTTTCACTCAGTTGCCCCCACATATGAGAAAAAGACCTATGATCAATGGTGATAAAGCCTGAAAGAACTGTAGGTAGTCTAACTGAGGCAGCACCACAGTCTGTTATGACAGGGATCTAGAGGCTTACTGGATAAGGGGAAGGACTTGTCTCTAATAACGTCTTCATATGACAAGCAACCTGGGAGGAGTGGAGCCTGCTACCAGGGTGGGCAGCCAGGAAGTATTATGGGAAACTGTCCCAGAAGGGCTTTCACCAGGACCCTGCCCTTATTCCAAGGAGACCACTGGGGGGCCAACTGTCTACCACATCTACCATGGGTGCTTTCTCGAACCCTAAGCCTACTACATCTGTCATTTCTCTGACCTCAGGGTAAGAAGCGGAAAGAGGCAGAGCATGATGGCCCTGGTAAAGAAGCAGGCGAGGAAATTAGAAGATGGACAGTGGTTTGCAGGGAGACCCAAAGGTGTTTTTGTATACACCTACGTGGACTGTGCAACTGCAACCATGAAGTGCTGGCGGCTCAGGATGGAGGTTTCTCTAGACTCTCAGCACAGCTTCAGGAATGGAATTGGCAAATTCAGAGACATGTTGTTGGTCACTGGTTATGGACGTCAGCCTTGCACTGAAGATGTTTCGTGCTTGCTTGATGGTTTTTCAGTTTTACGTAGTTCTAGTCTCTCCGTGGATGCCCTGTAGCAGTTGGAAATGTTTACTCTGTGCCATTATATGGTGAAAGTATGTAACTTGTTTGATTTTACAGGACTCACAATTAAGAGACTGTCTTGAATTGCGGGTGAGACTTGGGGACTTTGGAACTCTCTTAAGTTGGCAAAGACTTTGGGTTCTTTGAAGTTGGACTGAACACACTTTACAGTGTGAGATGGTTATGAATCTATTGGGGACCAGGGGCAGAATGTGGTAGTTTGAATGTATGACCCCAATTGATTCAGGAAATGATTTAAGCTTGTAACATGGTGTCTCTGTGGGTGGATCCTAGGGTCCAGCCCCATGGAGTGGGGGTGCATCTAAATTCCAACCAAAGATGTGCAGAGTGTTGGAGTCCTGCCTGGGTTTCCTGGAGTGTGCTTGCGTGGGTGGGTGGTGGTTGCTTTTCTTTCTGCATGGATCTGTGTGAAGGGGGTGTGATTTGGCAAATCCAGGGGTGGTAAAGGAAGAGGTGGTGAAATTTTAAGTCAGGTGATAGGCAGGGGAAGGAAAATACGGATTTGGATTCTTAAAGCAACACAGAGCTTGGGAATAGGTCAGCGGTCTTGCACTTGACTAGCATGGACGAGGCCTTGGGATCCATCCCCAGCACCACAACACAGTGAGAACCATTGCAGGGTGGTGATTGAAAATGATCTGAAATGTCCACGCTTGAGTGACCAGGACATGAGAAAATCTATGACATTTCAAGGGGGCTTGGTCTCACAAGGGCCATTGAAAAATATTCCATGTTGTGGGGACCTTGTGGCAACCACAGCTACCTTGGTACAGCGATTGAAATGAACATGGCCAGAAGAGGGGAAACCCTGTCCACACTCAGTGACAAGGTCAGGTCTGGATCCTGTGAAAACTCACACCATCCGTCCTTACTGCCTATACTGGTATGCCAAAACTGTTTTTTGTTTTTTTTTTTTTTTTTTTTTTTGAGGTAGGGTCCTCTCTAGCCCAGGCTGATCTGGAATTCTTTATGTAGTCTCAGGGTGACCTGAGACCTGGCCTGCTAAAACATTTTGTAAAACTCACCACAAACTGGGTGTTTGAAGTCAATGTAATTTATTTTTCTCAGTGTTGTGGGTGAGGAGAGGGAGAGGAGGCTGCAGGAGGAGGAGGAAGGCAGCTTGTAGTAAAGGTGTAACATGAAGACTGCTCAGGAGGGTCTTTTCTTCCATTTCCTGCCACAAGCACAGGGTATAAGGTGTACACACCTCTGTCCTCACTTTCTCTCTGTGATCTGAATTGTGCCCTAACACTCCCCCTGGGAATATGCGATTCTTTCTTTTAGGGGAGTCTGGGGATGGCCTGAGGCAGGAACATAATTCTCTGAGGCACTGCTGCATTCCCTGCCACAGCTTCCAGCACCTTCTTGTGTCCTGGGCAGAGTACAGGCAGAGGCTGTTGACACTTGTGCATGCTCTGATGGCTCGCTTGGCCTTGGGTACCCTGGGTCGAGGCTACACACTTTTCTCTCTCTTCTGGGAGCTCCAGTCTACTCCCTTGGCCAGGAGTACCACTGGAGGATGCTACAGGCTTCTCTGCTCTGCTCTTGGGAATTTTGATGTGTTTGCCAAGCTCCAGAATGTGGATGGGGAAGAGGGTGCCTGGAGCAGGCATGGGGCAAAGACAGTTGGGACCTTGGGTGAGAGTGGGCATCTTCTTGGGCAGAACATGGGTATATAGAGTACACTGGCACTCCTCAGAATCTCCAGTTGTGACTTCCAGCCTTCCTCAGGCTGCTGGTGGTTTGCAAGGCTGGGCAGAGATGTTCTTTGCTTGAGGTGCAGAGGGGAGTCAGAAGGATCAGCGGGGGTGGGGAAAGGCACCTTCCCAGGGCTTGTTGCTGTGTCTTGGCCCTTGCTGTCATACTCCCTGCAGGCCTGGTATTCAAAAAGTAGGTATGTTGCCATTTTCGTGTCAAATTCTCTTCTCAGAATTGATTGGCAAGTGTCTGTCATATTGAAACCTATAGACATCATGGCGACCAGGATGTCAGGGTCCAGCCTTTTACGCAATGTCTTCTCCCGATGTGTGGAAGCTTCTTTGTTTTTCTGGAGCCATGTGTGGTTCATCACCTCTTTCACTGCACTCCTCTGATCAGGTTGTACATTTAATTGGTGGCTGAAAGATCTTTGACTTCTTCTGACACATGACAAGGTGGGTGATTGTATTTCCCCATTATAATTGCTGCCATGTAGTTGTCCTTTTGAATGGGCAAAAATCAGTGATCATATGGATATAATGGACACCCAAGCCCACATTTTCTCAGGGTTTTTTTGTCATCAATTTTTATTTATAACTTATTTTGATTTAAGAAAATCACAGAACTGGTTTTGTCCTCCTGCCTGTGTAGTAAAATCAATTATGTGGCCTTTTGAATCCAGGGCAAGTGCCAGTGATCATATGATATAATTTGGAATATTCCCTTTTAAGGCCCTTCAGGTTTGGTTTCTTTGTCAGGCATCAAGGAGGGATGACTTTTTGAAAAGCCTTCTGGGAAGTTCCAATATAAAGAAAATCCCCCAAAGAACATGGTTAAGCTTCTCCCCTGACCTAAATGTAACCAGGCATACAGCACACTGAAAAACAAATGCCAAAAAGTCAAATTCTCACTGGACAAAGCTCTGATAGAATCACATCTTGCATGATGTTTTGTCTGGAATTTTCAAACTTGATGTCTTAAGACCATTTGTGCTTGATTCCTCTGATCGTTTTGACTGCAGTAGTGTATGGCTTCCAGAATTTGCCAGAATATTCTATGGACCTTCTCCTCCTCTATGCTACCCTTTGTGATGTGCGTAGAAAGGGTGTCTTGGCACAGTTCCTGAACCAGGTAGATCTTCTGTTCCGTCTCAATGATTTGGAACAGGGTGACAATATTGGGGTAATCCATCATCTTCAGAATGCCCACTTCTACCTGAAGGTGTAAGAATTTCTCATCCAGCTTTTCCAATATTGTGATGACAACTGAAACACCAGTAAGTCGGTGTCGAGCCATCCTGACTTGTGAACAACCTCCCTGGCCTATGAGGGTGCTGATAGGTTCCCTCAATTCTTCTGAATCCTGACAAGGTCAGGTTTGGATCTGGTGAACACTCACACCATCCATCTTTTACTGCTTACATTGGTACGCTAAGACATGTTTAAAAAATCACCAAACCCTGGATGGTTGAAGTGAATACAAACTTATTTTCTCAGGGTTTTGGTGAGTGAGAGAAAGAGGAGGCTGGAGAAGGAGGGGGAGGGGAGCATGCAGTAAAGGTGTAATATGAAGACTGCTCAGGAGGGTCATTTCCTCCCTTCCTTCCATGACCACAGGGTGTCCACTCCTCCCCGTCCTCTACACCACCACGTTCTTCCTCTTAGCAATCATGCCCTGGCACTCTCACTGGGAACTACAGATTCTTTGATGTGGGGAGTCCTGGGGTGGCTTTAGGAAGCCATATTCTTCTTAAACACTTCTTCACTGGCAACCACACCTACCCTCACCTTCCTGGGCCCTGCTTAGGAGCTGTAGGCCCCACAGGGCCATGGGGGCCTGGGTAGATTCTGCAAACATGTCTCAAAGTGTTTTGGGGAAATGCTGACTTCTCCAGAAACACTGGACTACTTGTTTGGCTGTCGGGACCCTGGGTCAAGGCAGCAGGCTTCCCTTCTGTATCTTCTGGGAGCTCCACTCTACTCCTTAGGCCCTGGGTCCACTAGATGGAACCTTCGGGCTTCTCTTCTGTCTTGTCTGGGAGCTCCTGAGTCCTCCATTGGTCTTGGGTACCCCAGGCTTCTCTTCTGTGATGTGGGAACTTTTGGTGACCTCTGGAAAGCTTCAAACTGTGGCTAAGGTAGTGGGTTCCTGGAGCTGTCATAGGGCAAAGGAGTTTTGGACCTGGAGTGACAGTGGGCATGTTCTGCAGTCAGGACAGGGGTATGCAGGCACACTGGAACCATTGTGCATCTTCCATTCTGCATGCTGGCCTTCCTCAGGCTGCTGGTGTGTTTTTAAGAATGAAGAAAATGTTGAAAAGTAGGGCAAAGTTTTCTCCTCTTTGTGTGCACAGGGAAGTTGGCAGGATCTGTGAGGGTTGGGGGAAGGCCTCTTCCTGGGATGGATGGGATTGCCTTGGGCTTTACCCTCATTGCCACTGCATGTGTGGTATTGGATAAGGATAAGTTGGCATTTATCGAGTCCAAATGACCATACAAAATGTATTCATGATTGTCACATGGATCAAATCCCATATACTTCATGGCTGCCAGGATGGCGTGGTCCAGCCTTCTGGGTAGTGGTTGCTAAAGATGACTTGAGCCCTACTGGCTTCGCGGGAGACACGAGGGCTTCATGACTTGCTTCACTGAGGACCTCGGATCTGTGTCAACAGTGATTAAGGGGCTGATTACTTCACTTAAATTTTGATAAGTGTTGATATTTCCCTGCTAGAATCTTCCATTTGACCTCCCACAGTGTTGAACTGTGAGGGTGCCAATGACCATGTGATACAATAGGATACCCAAGGCCCACATGTCTCTTTTTGTGGCATGTGGTCTATGACTGAAAACTTCTAGTAAAAGAGAAGGGCAGCCCCCACAGCATTGATCAACTTCTCTCTGAGCCTGAATTTGGGGGCCAGGTCAAAGTCAATGACGATGACCTTGCCTGTGCAATGCAGCACGATGTTCACTTTGATGACGACACTCTGGGGTTGTTCTCGGCCTTCCTCTTCCCTCTTGGGCTTTAGCAAATAGCTTGAAATTGAAAGACAGACGCTTTGCTGTGGGCCTGGAATGTCAGTACCAGGAAGGAGCCTGGAAGGGCTCTTCCAGTTTCAGAGGTCACTCAGGAAAGTCCCTGAAGTGGATGACTTGGTTGCTGGGGTCAGGCACACAAAACAGTTGAGCTTCCGCCCCATGTCCCTTCTCTGGGTTTCTGTGAAGCAGGGAAGCTTGGTGGTGAGATCAGGACATCTGGCATCCAAACTCCCCACCGCCCCAGCACTGCCCGATGAGCTCCACATCCTGGCCTGTGAGGTGCTGGAGCCACTGCTGCTTCCTTCTCAGCGTTTCCCTTAGTAAGGAAGTGAAGCACAGAGCGCACTGTCCAAGCCCGGCCTGCAGGCCCCAGGCACCCAGGATGACTCTGACTGCAGCCCAACACAAAAGCAAAAGGTGACTTCAAACAGGGTGAGATCTTTGTGCTATTTTTTGGGTTTTGTTCCTGTTACAACTTGATTTAATGTTTGTCAAGCATAAACTTTGTAGATGACAATATCACGTTGCAACATCACATAGAACAAGTGTGTGTGTGTGTGTGTGTGTGTGTGTGTGTGTGTGTGTGAGATGTCACATCTGTGTTGCAGACACAATTGTTCTTTGCTGAGTGTGGCTCAGAGAAGCCAAAGGGTTGATATTGGTATCAAATGTCTTCATTTTTGGACTCTGGCTGCCATGTCATTGTAACTCTCTGTTTCCCAAGAGTGGCCCAACTACACCTGTGTTTTGTCACATTCCTGGAAAGATCAAGACTGCCCATCTCCATTGTCACTCTCCTGGAACGGCCCAAACCAAGTGTCTGATGATCACTTTCCTGTAGCGGCCACGACCTGAGGCAAGGTGGAGAGCTCTGTATCCAAAGAATTCCAATAAGCCTGCTACCCCAGAAGTATCCCCTACGCTGTACGGGAAGTTCCTTTGACCTGCATGGTCAGAGCCCTCCTAAGGCTTTCCTGAATAAAGCCTGTCTGCTGGTGAGCGAGTCTTCTCTCTCGTGTCATTGCTCACCTTTCCTAACTGTTGACTGCCTGTCAGCTGCCACAGGGGAAGGCAGAGTGGCCAGTCTTGTGTGTAACCATGGCACTGAGTGGGCAGAGACAGGAGGATCCCTGGGGTTCACTGGTCTGCCAGTCTCATGAAAATAAATGAATGCTAAAATGTGAGCTCCAGGTTCTTGCTATGCAAGAGATTCTGTCTCAAGGAAATAAGGTGGAGGAGTGACAGAGGAGGACACAGCTGTCTTCCTCTGAAACTCACGTGTCCCCATTTTTAAATTTTCAAATAAAAATGCCATGGTGGCTATTCTCATCCCACCCCATCATTGTTATAGTGACTCACCTTTGCTTTTCTTTGGCTGCCTTCTTGGGAGATGGCAATTCCCCTAGTAGGTCCCTCCCTCCATAGATTGGGAGGGTGAGACTTCCCTCTTGTCTAGCTGCTTTGCCCAAGTGTTACCTAACTGGCAAGTTAATGTGAGGTGAAAACAAAGCAGGGGAAAAAAAAAGAAAAACCAGCCAAGCTTTTCAGTACAGTTTCCCTGACAGGTTTCCATGACAACATATACTTAGATGTTGGGGAGCACATCCCAAAAGCCTCTCCTCCACACAGCATGGCTGAGCTAAGCTCTCTGTGTTCTGAGCTAGATGGGGCCAAGTCCCAGGCTAGGGTTTCAGGCACCATCAGCCCATCTTCATGGGGAAACATAAAGTGGCACGAGAAAGAGGTGTCACTCCTTTGATGACACAGGAGCTTGGAAGATGTCTCAGCAGAGACAGCTGGCATGTGTGGGTCATCGCCCTCTTTAGGGGGCTTGGGGTCTCATGGGGCACACTCTGATCTGGCTTCATGCATGATAAATGCTCTTTTTAACCAGCATGAGGAAACTGGCAGTCCCATTTGGAAGGCTGAGGCTCAGAGAAGGTGGAGTAGCCCAGAAACACTCTTGAAACTATGGCGACCGAAGCCCTGGGACATTCTACTCAGCGTGCCTGCTCCACTGCCCCTGAATTCAGCAGGATCATTGGCATGTGCACACACTCCCCATGGGAAACTCCCAGGACCTGTGAATTAATCTTCCTTCTCCCATAGGAAAGGCATTTGAAGCATTAGGAGGCTTCACCTGAGTCTGGTGGCCAGTGGTTCTTTGAAGTGTAGAAGAAGAGATCGCATGGGTGAATGCATGAGGATTTTCGTGTACTAGAGAGCTGATGAGTGGCTGGCTGAATTAATGAAGTCAATGCTATGACAGCAGTGAGCCCAGACCAGGAAAGCTCACTAGTAAGGCATCTAAAACCTTAGCCGTGGGGCTTGGGAGACAGTACAGTAGATAAAGTGTTTGCTGCACAAACATGAGGAGCTGAGTTCAATTCACAGCACCCACATAACGTGCTAGATGTGCTGGCATGGGCCTGTAATCTCCGTACTTGGCAGGTGGAGACAGTGGGATCCCAGGGCCAGCTAATGCAACCTGGTTAGTTACCTCAGATTCAGCGAGAGACCCTGTCTCAGAGAATAAGGGGAAGAAAAGATAGAGGAAGACTCGGAATGTCCACTGCTGGCCTCCACATGCATGTGCACACACACATGTGCCCATATAAACCCTGGCCTCCACATACCTGCACACTTTCATTTCTGAGTTACTGATCTCAAATGGCTGCTTCACCCTTCCTGACATTATAAAACAGCTGCTCCTCATAAAATATAAAACTGCTGTGTTTGTTATTAAAATCTGTGAGTTTGGGATGATAACCTCTTCTGGTTTTGATTTGCAGAATATTTTTGTTGAATAACCATTATTCCCCATTCTATGACAATCTTTTTTAAAAATTTTTGTTTATTTTTATTTATTTATTTGAGAGCAACAGACAGAGAAATAGGCAGAGAGAGAGAGAGAGAGAGAATGGGCACACCAGGGCGCACTGCAAATGAACTCTAGATGCATGCGCCACCTTGTGCATCTGGCTTGCGTGGGTACTGGGGAATTGAGCCTTGAACCAGGGTCCTTAGGCTTCATAAGCAAGCACTTAACCACTAAGCCATCTCTCCAGCCCTCTATGACCATCTTAATGGTGTAACTTTGTATAGGAATCTAGTCGAACATGAATATGGTCATGTGGTTTGAGACCAACACTTTGCCTGCCACAGGCCCCTGGCATGCAAGTCCAGCCCTAGAGAGTTGCTAGGAGAGGCAGAGGAAGGGATACAGCTTCCTAAGTGACACTGGAGCGTGTCCACAGTGCACTAGGAAGGTCGGGTGCGTTCTGGTCAGCTACGTGCACGTACATGTGACTTAGCATATACACTGCTTCTTTTCTGGCCTTGGATGTGAGATCCCAATGCTGACGCTGGGATTTACCAGCCAGAACTCATGGCATTAGGATGGTTTGTTCCATCTTGCACAGGGCAGTTCTGTCTGCACTGTCCCCTCCCCTTTATTGATGGTTCTATCTTGCTTATTGCTCTCTATGAGGAAGGTTCTGTGGCACTGATTCATGTTGTCTGAAGTTTTGTATGATTCCCCTTCCCACCCCTTACACTCAGTCCCTCACCTAGCCTGTCAAGTGTCTCTTCCTTCCCTATTTCTTCTCCCCTGGTCTCCTTCCAGCCCTATGCCCATGTTCCTGGTATAAACGACCACTTTAACTCTGCTCCACTTGATCCAATGTAGGTAATGCATATGACAGAGACCAGCATTTGTCCTCCTGAACCGGGGTGACCTCACTTAGGATGATATTTTCCACTTCCATTCATTTTCGTGCAAGTGTATTATTTCATTTTTCTTGCTCTGAGTGGCATTCCAGTGCGTACATGTACCACATTCTCATCATCGATTCCTTGTGTGAGTACTCTTCATCTTCAGCCTAAGTTTAATTCCTCGGGGAGTTTGGAGAGACACATTTCTGGGTGTCTGTGTCAGGGCATTTCCACAGGTTTGACGAGGAGAAAAGATGAAGCTTGATGTGGTGGGCACCATCATGGGATGGCGGCTTGAAGAGAATAAAATTGGGAAAAGGAAAAAGCCTGCCAGGGTTAGTAATCCCATTTCTATGCTCACTGTCCACTAAGATGTGAAATGCTCTGCATGGCAGAATGAACCTTTGAAATCATGAGCAGGTAAGTACTTCCTCCCCTTGCATGGCCTATGTGGTGGTTTGGTTCGGGTTTCCCCCAGAAACTTAGGTGTGCTGAATGCCATGTCCCCAGCGTAAGCTCAGGCAGATCACCTAAACCTCTGTTGTCCCCTGTAGAGTGAAGACAATGCCATCCACTTGGGATTGTGAGTGCTTAAGTCACCCACTCAAATGTAGTGCTTGGTTCAGCAGCACATATAATACAAGTGGAATGATACAGAAAAGATTAGCATGGCCCTGCACAAGGATGACAAGCAAATTCATGAAGTAGTTTATGTTTTTAAATTATAAAATAAGGTATGATTAATGGACTCAATTGTTTTGTTATTCATGTATTCTCAATAGTGCAAAAACTGAATTCTGGTTTTTTGAACTTTCACTCTAGTCCATGATAACTTGGAATTCAGTGTATAGTTCAGGCTGGCCTCGAACTCACGGCAATTCTCCTACCTCTGCCTCCTGTGAGTACTTGGATTAAAGATGTGCATCACCATGCCCAGCTCTTGGTTTGAAATAGGCTCTCACTACAGAGCCCAGACTGGCCTGAAACACTGAAGCCAAGGCTTGAACTCTTGATCGCTCTGCTTTAGCCTCCAAGGACTGGGACCACAGTCATGTACCACATACCTGGCAAGCATAATTATTTCAGATTTGTTTTAATTATTACTATTTGAGAGAGAATGAGAGAAAGAGAGAGAGAGAAAATGGGTACTCCAGGGCCCCTGAGCCATTGCAAACGAACTCCAGATGCATGTACCACCTTGTGCATATGGCTTTATGTGTGTCCTGGGGAATTGAACCTGGGTCCTTTGGCTTTGCAGGCAAGCGCCTTCACCGCTAAGCTGCCTCTCCAGCCCTATTTCAGATGTTTTAGTTAAATAAGTACTGAAGCCTTTACATGATTATATGTATATGAACTTTATTCTGCCACATGTTGTGTGTGGAAGTTTGCATATTTGTCTCCCATAGTCTCAGGTGTTTGGTTAAAGCTGTTAACAGGTCTGCAGCTGGATGGATACCTGGCTGGAGCAGGTGTCACTGGGGATGGATGTGAATTCCTTCCCTGGGGTGTGGAGAGCAGTGTGGGCTCTGGCAGGGACCCTGCTGCTTGCTGCGTTCTGGTGGTTTCTCTCTGCTTGGATTTATAAATGACGGCCAGTTCTTTGCCATCCATGGAACTTCCCTAGATTGTAAGCTGGAAGTAAATCCCTTCCCCCCAAACTGTGCCTGGTTGGATGTTCATCCCAGCAACGTTGGAACTGTCTAAAACATTATGTGATGAAATTTCCTTACGAATGTTTGCTTTTCCTGGAGTGAAAATTGCCCCAAGTAGACAGGAAAATCTGCATCAGTACACTTAAACACGTCATATGACCTAATGTTTAACTCTTATTTCCTGAAACACTCAATTTCCTGGTTTCCTCTGGATGGAGGGTTTTGTATCTATGAGAACTTCCATCAAAGGTTTATATATTTATTTTTGAGGCAAGGTATCTACTCAGCCTCCCAGGTGCTGGTGTAACAGGACTCCCTCTCCACGCCTGACCTCAGAGTTTTCTAGCTTCCCTCATTTTCAGCTAGTGATTTGGCTGAGCAGGAAATTCATTGGAATTTAAAGACTTTTTTTTTTTTTTGTATGGTGGCATCTTGCTCTGGAATTCACTCTGGAGTCTTGGTGGCCTTGAACTCACAGTGATCTTCCTACCTGGCCCTCCAGTGCTGGGCTAAGGTGTGCACCAACACACCCAGCTAAAGACATTTTTCTGTTGGCTTCCATGAAGCCATTGAGAAGTTTAAAGACATTCTGAGTCTGACTTTTGGCATGTGACTTTTACTGTCCCGAAAGCTCTTGGGATTCCATTTCTTGCTGTGCTTGCAAAGGTCTTCATGGTTCACTGTGGATCTTCACTGACTGTGCTCCGTGGCCTGTCGTTGATTACTGGATCATTTTCTATGTGGTCACTAGTCCCTCTGATGGAAATTTTATATTTTCATCTCTCTTCACCTTTTTCCAATACTAATGGAAGTTTCTTAAATTGTTATTTCATCTGCCTAATTGAGCTGCTGTTGTTTTTCTTATAGAGCTGTTGTGTTTGTTGGTCTCTGAATATTGCCTTTTAAGTAAAAACATGTCTTTGTTTTAGAGTTGCCATATTACCTATGAGGCCCTGAGGGTGTTTTGAAGGGATTTCTTTTGTTCTCTATACTTTTATCCCCTGAGGAGTTTTCTTCCGTTTTCCTCTCTTACTTCATATTGAAGGCTCCCTCCAGTGCCAGCCAATAGTTAAGATTCCTGATCATGGGCTAGAGAGATGGCTTAACTGTTAAGGTGCTTGCCTGTGAAGCCTAAGGATCCAGGTTTGATTCCCCAGTACCCACATAGGTCAGATACACAAGGTTGCGTATGCATATGGATTCATTTGCAGTGGCTAGAGGCTCTGATGTGCCAATTCTCTCTCTCTCTGTCTCTTTTCTTCTCTCCCTCTCAAATAAATAAAATAGTATTTTTTTTAAAAGATTGCTCATCATGTGTGGTAGGGAGGCACTGGTATCTGACTACAAACTTTGTGCTGTGAAGGTACTTGTTGGACAATGACATCTTTGCAGGGTGTGAGGGAGGGGCTTATATTCTAGGTCTGCTCTTGTCTTCTGCATTGTAGTTGTACTTTTAATATGTGCACTGAAATTTTAGAGATGTGTGAAAGGGCCAAGGTAAACAGGCATGATTTAACATTGTGTGTAACCCATGTTCTCAATCTCTCTGTCTCTCTGTCTCTCTGTCTCTCTATATATATATATATATATATATATATATATATATATATATATATATATATATATATATATATATATACTTTTTTTTTTTGAGGTATGGTCTCATTTTATCCCAGTCTGACCTGGAATTCACTCTGGAGTCTCAGAGTAGCCTTGAACTCACAATGATCCTCCTACCTCTGCCTCCCGTGTGGGGATTAAAGGCATGTGCTATCAAGCCTGGCACTTAGTTTACCTGTAATCCCAGCAACTGAGAGAGGCTGAGGCAGAAAGATTGAGAATTCAATGTGGGCTACGTAGTGTTACCCTGCCTGAAAAAGCAAAAAAGAAAAAAGAAAGCCAAAAAGAGGAAGGAAGAAAAGAAGGAAAAAAGGGAAGAAGGGAGGAAGGAAAGGAAGAGGGGAGGGAAAGAGGAAAACTTAAATCTATGCTCGTAACAAAAGCCAACAAGCAGATCGTATTCAATTCTGGCCTAATAACAATGACTTTGTTCCACTAAGAAATGATTTTTTTTTCTCTTCATACCAGAGCCTCTAGTTGCTGCAAATGAACTCCAGATACATGTGCCCCTTTGTGCATCTGGCTTTATGTGGGTAGTGGGGAACTGAACCCAGGTCGTAAGGTTTGCAGGCAAGTGCCTTAACCCCCAGGCCACTGAGAACGTTTCTATGCTCAGGCGTCTCTGGGAAGACGTCAGTGTCATGCAGCCTTGTTCTCATTCTTCTCCTGTTCATCTTCTCTTTCTCCTGACATAGTACAAGGTTCTTCTGGCTTATGACACCCACACAAACAGCACCATCCCGGTGGATATGAACCCCACGTTCATCTGGAAGGACCACAGACTTCCTAATGACATTCCAGGCCTGGGGAAGATGTTCTTAGGGAATTTACTTTTCCTGTATCTTGTTTGTTATCTTGACCAGCGTTATCAGGCTGCTTCATGGGGATTTGACTTCTTTGCCCACTGAGTTATGGTGATTCCCGTTACACAGAGCTCAGAATTCAGCCAAACCTATTTTGAACATGGGTCCTATCCTTTGGCATAACTCATCCCACAGAAAATGGGAATTGGAAACTGGCAAAACGTGTGCAGGAAAGTTTATCTTTACAATATTTTTATGTATTTATTTGCAAGCAGAAGGAGACAGACAGAAGAAAGAGAGAATAGGCACACCAGGGTCTCTTGCACTGCAAATGAACTCCAGATGCATGTGCCACTTTGTGCATCTGGCTTTATGTGGGTACTGGGGAATTGAACTCGGGTTGTTTGGCTTTGAAGGCAAGTGCTTTAACTGCTGAGGCATCTCTCCTGCCCCCATAAATTCACTCTTTCTCTGTTTACATTTCATTGCAGTCGGCTCCAGGAACAGTCACTCCAACAGGAAATGTGTGCTAGACAGGATAACAACAGGAAATGTTTGCTGGAACAGGATAACGTGGTCAGTGACTGCGTGCCTCTAACGTGCCCCTCTCCTCCACAGCACACACGTTTCACTCCTCCAACAGGAAATGAAGGTTACTCCAGGAACAGTTTGGGTTACACTCCACTCAGTCACTCAACAGGAAATGTGTGCTAGACAGGATAACGTGGTCAGTGACTGTGGTCTCTAACGTGCCCCTCTCCTCCACAGCACACACGTTTGGGTTACAGGGAAGGTTACTCCAGGAACAGTCACTCCTCCAACAGGAAATGTGTGCTAGACAGGATAACGTGGTCAGTGACTGTGGTCTCTAACGTGCCCCCTCCTCCACAGCACACACGTTTGGGTTACAGGGAAGGTTACTCACCTAACATGTGTCCCTTTTGCCATGGCTACTTCTTGATCCATGTAGGATGTAGGATGTGATGAGTCTGTATGTCACTGACCACAGCAGGGAGGACTGGTTGGGTGTCCCCTGGGTCACAAGACATTCTGTCCATGACTGGCTTGGCCAGGACTTAACATAATGATTAGTAATTTCTCATTACTTTTTTGTTTTGTTTTGTGTTTTGGTTTTTCGAGGTAGGATCTCACTCTAGCTCAGGCTGACCTGCAATTTACTATGTAGTCTCAGGGTGGCCTTGAACTCTAGGCGATCCTCCTACCTCTTCCTCCCAAGTGCTGGGATTATAGGCGTGTGCCACCATGCCTGGCATGTATGCTTTTTTTGTTGTTGTTGTTGTTGTTGTAATTTTTTCTTACCAATTAACCTATATTTAGAGTGCAATTCTTAAATTTAGACAAATATTTATACTCAACAATAAATATGAAAATACAATTAGTAAAATGTTTGAAAAGATTATGATCTACTCATAAGTGGAACACCATGTAACCAGCTAGAAATAATTATCCTCAAGTAACTTTAAATGACAGGATATTAATAATGTCAAGAAATAGAACCTGGCTTGTGGCACATGCATTGAATCCCAGCATTCAGGGACCAAAGGTGGGAGGATTGCTATGAGTTTGAGGCCAGCCTGGGACTACAGAGAGTTCCAGAACAGCCTAGGAGATAGTAAGACCCTACCCCCCCCCAAAAAAAAAAAAAAAGGAAGAAGAAAGAAAGAAGGAAAGAAAGAAAGAAAGAAAGAAAGAAAGAAAGAAAGAAAGAAAGAAAGAGGAGAAGGAAGGAAGGAAGGGGAGAACAGAAAAGAAATAGAAAATTCAGCTTTTTATTTAATGAAAATAAAACTTTATAAAACATTTTGTAGAGATAAAACTAGAAAAATAGCACACCAAAATGTTAGTTGTGGTAATTAGTGACTAATAAGATCCTGGAAGATTTTTTATTTTGTTTTTATTTAGTTTTCAGAATTTTCAAAGTTTTTCACAATGACTATATTCAGTTATCACTTTAAACCGGTATTAAAGGGCTTGAGAGATGGCTCAGTGGCTAAGCCACTTGCTTGCAAACTCAAATGACCCAGGTTTGATTCCCCAGTGCCTACATAAAGCTAGATGCACAAAGTGGCACATGCATCTGGAGTTTGTTTGCAGCAGCTGTAGGCCCTAGAATGCCCATTCTCTCTGTTTGTCTCTCCTCTCTTCTCTCTCCCTCTCTGCTTGCCAATACATAAATGAATATATTTGAGGGCTGGAGGAATGGTTTAGTGGTTAGGGCATTTGCCTGCAAAGCCAAAGGACCCAGGATCAATTCCCCAGGACCTATGTAAGCCAGATGCACAAAGTGTTACATACATCTGGAGTTCATTTGCAGTGGTTGGAGGCCCTGGCATGCTTATATTCTCTCTTTTCCTCTCTCTCTGCCTTTTCCTTTCTTTCAAATAAATAAGTAAAAATAAAATAATTTAAATTAATTTTTAAATTTTTTCTTTTATTCATTACAGAGAGAGAAAGAGAGATTGTGCACGCCAGAGCCTCTAGCCACTGCAAACAAACTTCAGACACATATGCCACCTTGTGCGTCTGGCTTACATGGGTCCTGATGAATCAAACCTGGGTCCTTTGACTTTACAGGCAAGCGCCTTAACTGCTAAGCCATCTCTCCAGCCCTAAAACAAAAAAAAAGCCAGGCGTGGTGACACATGCCTTTAATCCCATCACTCAAGAAGAAGAGGTAGGAGGGCTGGAGAGATGGCTTAGCGGTTAAGGTGCCTGCCTCCTAAGCCTAAGAACACTGGTTCCAATCTCCAGGTCCCACATTTAGCCAGATGCAGTGACACAAGGGCACAATGCCGCACTTGACCACAAGGGGGCACACACATCTGGATTTCATTTGCAGCAGCTGAGAGGCTGCTGGCGCGCCTATCTCTGTCTTCCTCTCCCTCTCTCGCTGTCTCTATCTGTGTCTCTCTCCAAAAAGAAAAACAAAAACAAAAACAAAAAAAAGCAGAGGTAGGAGTATCACAGTGAGAGGCCACCCTGAGACTACATAGTAAATTCCAGGTCAGCCGTCAGTCTGAACTAAAGTGAGAGAGTGAGACCCTACCTCAAAAACACACACACACACACACACACACAAAAAGAATAGAAAAAAACTCAAATGTATTAAAATCTGAGCATATGGGAGGGGGAATATATCTAATGTATAACATATGTGAAAATGTCCTTCCATTACAGTATCATGAATATATACAGTGAAAAATTTTGATATGTGTATACTAGAAGAAAGTATTAAAAATTATAAGCTAGAGGGCTGGAGAGATGGCTTAGTGGCAAAGGGACTTGCCTGGGAAGCCTAAGGACCCAAGTTCAATTCCCCAAAACCCACTTAAGCCAGATGCACATGGTGGCACATGTGTCTGGAGTTCATTTGCAGTGGCTAGAGGTCCTGGGACACCCAATTTCTCCCTGCCCCCCACTCTGTCTAGAATTCTACAACTGATGCCCTCAGGTGGTAGGGTGTCTAGAATGCCACAACTGATGCCCGCAGGTGGTAGGGTGTCTAGAATGCCACAACTGATGCCCTCAGGTGGTAGGGTGTCTAGAATTCTACAACTGATGCCCTCAGGTGGTGGGGTGTCTAGAATGCCACAACTGATGCCTGCAGGTGGTAGGGTGTCTAGAATGCCACAACTGATGCCCACAGGTGGTAGGGTGTCTAGAATGCCACAACTGATGCCCTCAGGTGGTAGGGTGTCTAGAATGCCACAACTGATGCCTGCAGGTGGTAGAGTGTCTAGAATGCAACAACTAATGCCCGCAGGTGGTAGGGTGTCTAGAATGCCACAACTGATGCCCACAGGTAGTAGGGTGTCTAGAATGCCACAACTGTGCCCGCAGGTGGCAGGGTGTCTAGATGCACATCGCTAGGTCAGAAGGCAATATTGGGAATCAGATTTTTTTTTGCTAATATATTCTCTAGCTATGGGAATTTGGGCCAGGTGACATCATTGTTTATAGGACTTAAAATAATATGTGTACAGCACTAAGTAGGGTTTTCTGTCTACGATAAATGAAATATCATGTTTTTACTATTTTCTATCTTCTGGTTTTTTTTTAATTTTTATTTTATTTATTTTTTTGGAGAGAGACACAGAGAGAGATAGACAGAGAGGGAGAGTGAGACAGAGATGGGCGTGCCAGCAGTCTCAGCTGCTGTGAACCAAATCCGGATGTGTGCGCCCCCTTGTGGCCAAGTGCGGCATTGCGCCCTTGCATCACTGCATCTGGCTAAACGTGGGACCTGGAGATTGGAACCAGCGTTCTTAGGCTTAGCAGGCAGGAGCCTTAACCGCTAAGCCATCTCTCCAGCCCTATCTTCTGTTTTTTTAAAATATCTGTCATTCAGTTTAACCTGCTTGACTTAAATATTTGACAAATTCACCTCTTATACATGTTATCCAATAAATCCATTCAGCCCTGAGGCACATTCCCTCCTTAGGCCATGGGGACTGACTGAGGCCTTCATGACCCCACAGTAATTACCATAATCCCACTGACAAAGGCTCCCAGGGCAACAGGAGCACGGGCACAGGGATAAAAGAGTATAACCTAGTATAATATATAAAGTAAAAAATAATGTTTTAAAATAAATTAATCCATTGAGAAATACTAATTTTGTGCATTTGACTGATTTTAAACACCAGTTAAGGCAGTTCTATCATTATTGTTCATTTATACTTTTGAATTCATCCAATGTATTTTTTCAATTTTATCTGATTGAATTAGGGCTCAAGTTTGAAGCTTAAAATATTATTATTCGACTTGTTATTTAACTAAAGTATTTTTAAAATTCAAAAATAATATATTATATCCTGTGTAATAATTGTGCTTTCACAATTATTAGTTTTTATTATTAAGTACCTATATTTAAAATTTCAATATTTTATTGACATGATTGTGTTTAGCATCAAATAATCTATATCTATTAGATAAAACCTGCTAGTTCAGTCATTGCTAAAGTAGTGGCTCGTGGTTGTCTTCATGGAAACAATGTATTTTCTCACACCGTCCAGCTAAGCATCATTGACATACTTTGTTTCTTCTAGCCCAGGGAGAGTCTTGTGTAATTGATGATGAAGGAAATGCTGAAATGCACATCAAACATGCAAATAAAGAAGGAGATTTTGTATCATTTACATGGCTTTACCTTATTTCCATAGTTTTATCCGGCAACAGGGGTTCTTGGAAGGAAGCTTTCAAAAATTCTGCCTCTCTCCTTTGCCCCATTGGACAAATTCCTCCATTAGCACTGAAGACCTTCAGAGACCCACCAACATCTGCTCTATCATCAGCACAAGTACCCAAGTAGATTAAGGGTGTATGGTCAAGACAGTACAGACACAAATGTTCTTCAACCCCTGAAGAGTAAACAAGGAAACAAAAAACAATTCAGGGGGCTGGAGAGTTGGCTCAGTGGTGAAAGGCACTTGCCTGTAATGCTTGATGGCCCAGGTTCAAATCCCCAGTACCCACATAAAGCCAGATGCACAGCGTGATGCCATCACGGAGCTTCCCCTGGACTCTGTAAGCCAAAATAAACCTCTCCCCCACAAGTTGTTTTTGAGCAGGTGCTTTCTGCCAGCAATGTGAACCTGACTGCAACAATGCCTTTCATAGAAACGATCAGTTTTCTAAGCCAATTATCTATTTGTATATCATGTAATATTAGTATGCTAAATTAACTGAGAATATTTTGCCTCTCTTGATTTTATTGTGAAAATATTATTATTATTACAAGAATGTTGTTTGAGGGCTGGAGAGATGGCTTAGCAGTTTACAAAACAGGCAGACAGTTCTACAGAACAAACAAATACACATATATTTATAATCAATTTTTCCAGTGGAGGATAGCATCGAGTATATGTGCAAAACACACATAAATTCAGACAGTAGGAATCTGCAAATAACAAGACAAAACTCAGGCCAAAGATTTCAAAGCCTTTATGTGCACTTTGGTTGTGAGTTTTCAGATCCTCAGCCATGGAGCTGCTTTTCATGAAATACTTGCACAGACAGCCATCAACAGAACACAGACTCTAACAGTTACATTAGAAAAGTTTACCATGCCCTTTTGATCATGTTCCTTTTCTTGAAAAAACCCACATAGTCTTTTCTAAGTTTACTCTTGCAAGAAAAAAACACACTAACATTTCCAATATTATCAATAGAATGACAATGAAATCTCTCTTCTGCAAGTGAAGAAAATACAGTTGAAGGAATCATCTATTGTGATTATATAAAATGTATCATGGCTAATAGCTACCCAACTGCTAAAGTGGTTGGTTCCTGCCTAGGTGACTCATTTTCACACTATTTGAGTTGCAATTATAATTATATTTAAGTAGCAGTGTATTACTTTTCCCAAAGCATCTTCGGGAAACAGGAGAGCACTGAGAATCTGGTCCACTGGGAGGTGTGTGTTTTTCTTTTTTTCTCTCTTGATATACTCAAAATCGTTTGCTACAGCAAACGTTCCAAAAACAAACCCGCCATTACTTGGATGGAAATGGAGCTCAGTAGTAATTGTATCAAGATTATTTGAGGAGGGTCACTTGGGGGAGGCGGTTCCCAAGCTTGTGATTTATAATCCCCTAGCCTGAATTTCCAAAAACAAAGGTTTCTGGATGTGCACAAATGTTCTTGTTTGCATTTACGTTGTATGACTCATGACAAGCCAAAATGGACTAGAGTCTGCTAAATGATGAGTGGTGTTTTATTGTAAACGTTTTGCTCTTAACACAGTTCAAAAATAACATCTATCGAAGGCTGGCTCAGCGGTTAAGTCAATTGCCTTCAAAGCCTAAGGACCTGGGTTAATTTCCCAGTACCCACGTAAAGCCAGATGCAGAAGGTGGCACATATGTCTGGAATTCCTTTACATTGGCTACAGGCCCTGGTGAACCCAATCTCTCTGTCTCCCTCACTCCTCCATACGTATAAATAAATATTTTTTAAAATAACATCTATCGATATAATGTACATCTTTGTCATAGGCCAGGATGATTTCTAGCTACTGTTGGAACGAAAGTGAAATTGTCATGTGCTAGCACACAAATGATGTGTGTGCCCTTTCACTGTTTTGCAGTTTCTTACCTTGCAGAGCCTCTGAAGTATTTGAGTTCATCGATTTAGATATTAACTAATAAAACTTTAAAGCCTAGTGCCTAGGATATTCTGGAACCTTATGCAGGTGGAGGTGATCTGCATATTCCATTGCCATTAAGGATTTATCTTGACAAAAATACTGGATCCATGTAAATGATTTCAAGGAAACAATCAATGGCTTTTTTGTTTTCCTCTCAGATGCTTCCAGGAGTTTCTAGCACCTTCCAGGAAAGCCTCTTCCCTTCAGGAGATGCTAACTACTACTTGTATATGCATTATTGTTTAAAAGTCATGAACAGAGCCACACACCGTCATGTCCTCGACCACAACTACCCTCACACTTCATTTGACTTCTGGAAAAGTTCTACAGCTCTACAGTAAATTTTCAAAATGAAATATGAATCCAGTAAGTCTTCTTTTACGTTCAGAGTTCATAGCCCATAGTATTTATCAACTCTGTTGTTCATTTCTAGGTTTCCCATCTGATTCTATTTAAGACTTAAATATTCATTGTTTAGATTTAAAAAAAATTTGAGGAATATTCTAATCATCCTGAATTCCCTTGTAATCTTGACTGGAATTATAGGAAATGTGAAGTTTAGGGTGTGAGTATATTTGATCTATCAACACTATAAGTGTATATTAAATTTCCATTTTTATTTTCCCTTTTATTTTGTATTTTTGGGCCCTGAGGATTCCCTGGTGGGGAAGCTACCATTGCACTAATGACTATGTTACCCATCAAGGGCCCCTCTAAATATTTATGCTTATACCCAGAGATTCATAATATTGTAAATTTTGGATAGAGAACCTTGCTTTTTTTAGGTGGCAATGACAATGGGAGACCCAAGACTTATCAAAGTCATGAGAAGCAGTGACAGCTGAGTGCTCAGAACTGGATGAGAACTCTCTATCACACCCACCGTAGCTCATGGAACATTGTAGAGAAGTTGACAGTAAAGAGTAAATGGAAAATAGCAAGAGAAAGGAGAGAACAATTTCATAGCCTTCATGTGAACCAGGCAGCTGGAGTTTTGGGTACTTTTCCATGGAGCTGCATTTCCTGAGGGTTAGCAGCAAAAAATATATCAGGTTGTAAAAAGGGTGTGAAACACACTCACGTATTCTTACACATATATTTTATATCACTCTGTTGAGTCTTCATATCTTCACACCTGCATGGTCTCACTTGTACTTACCATAACACAACTTATCTTTAGATGAAGACAACTAAGGTGGGGGAAATTGATTACATTTAGCAAATAAAATGTCCTAAGGCTAGTTGAGCCAGGTGCCTAAAACAGTTGGGAACTGACCAGGCAATAAGAACAAAAGTTCTTGCTTTGTTGCCCTATGAACTTGGAAGAGTCGTAGTGAAATATCAGTGCATTAGCATCCCCAAAACAATCCAATCCTGGCTGTAGGCAGAGCAGAGAAAACTCAGTCAGGAGAGGGGAACCCAGTCAATGTGGCTCACCAGTGTTATGAAGACTGAGAAAATTTCTAAAAGCAAATCATGCAATTACATAGTTAGAAATGACAGGAATAAGCCCAAGCCAGAGGAAAACATTAAAAACATTAAATGCAAAGGCTAGCATTCCTGGTTGTGATTTCTTAATTTCCTAATTACTGGCCCCTGTTTCTGGAGATATGATGAAGGCCCTGTGGTCTTTTAGGATCTGTGATCATGTCAAGCAGAAGAGCATGAAAGATCTCAGTGGTTATCCCCCAAACATCTCAGAATTTGCTTGACTCATAGCAGATGTTGGAAGGGAAGCTTAATTTTCATTGCCATTCATTACATTTCATTGCATGCAAATAAAGAGAGATTCTCTTTCGTTGTTTGGTGGGTGTTTGCCTTCTCTCACACCTCTGTAACCTGAGTTCACCAAATACACATGTCAACTTGGATCATTTTAAAACAAACATGTGAGTGTCCAGGGAACAGAATATTTAGATCGACAGCTGACAGTCATGTGGCAATGACAGGAGTAGTTCTTTGGCACTGAGCATTTGTTTTAACAAAAAACATACAATCCATGTAGAGAAGCTGCTAGGAACTGATAAGTCAGCTCTTCTTCCAAAGTCTTCCTAGTTGTTGCTTTTAGTTTTTTTTTTCTAGACCCCATAAAAGTTAATGTTCCCTACCAGTAACATAATGATAGCTACTGTTTACCCCTGGCTTCATTGTTTACCAGCTGTAAACACATATATACCACCACCACAAAAACACTTCATGTGAGTCTGCAGGGATGGCTTGGAGGTTAAGGTGCTTGCCTGAAAAGCCAAAGGACCCAGGTTCAATTCCCCAGGACCCACGTAAGCCAGATGCACAAGGTGGCGCATGCATCTGGAGTTCATTTAAAGTGGCTGGAGGCCCTGGCACGCCCATTCTCTCTGTCCCTCTCTCTCTCTCAAATAAATTTAAATTTTTTTTCTAAAAAACCATGCTTAATTTTGTTTCTAAAAAAACTTGATGTAATTAGAAGATGCAAATTATTCTGGAATTTCTAAATAAAATGAACTTACCAAGATTTAAATCCCCTTCCTCCACACTCAGGCTCCTGAGATCACAATATTTATCAAGCACATTTAAATCCCCTTCCTCCATACTCAGGCTTCTTAGATCACAATATTTATCAAGCACATTTCTTGTTTTTTTTGTTTTTTTTTTTTTGAGGTAGGGTCTTGCTCTAGCCCAGGCTGGAATTAACTATGTAGTCTCAGGCTGGCCTCGAACTCATGGCGATCCTCCTACCTCTGCCTCCCAAGCTCTGGGATTAAAGGCGTGCGCCATCACTCCCCGCTTATCAAGCACATTTGTTACATTGTGTGTTGCAAAGGCTCGATAAACTCGAATTTATATTGTTTAATGGAAATTCCAGGATTTTTATAGATTTTCCTTAAGGCCTTTGTGATTTTCATTAGAACTGTATTGGCACAAGGATTTGGTCACAATAGCTATCTTAGGAGAATGATTCTGTCTACCCAAGAACAATTTTAGGTCTACACTTATTCCAACGTTCATTTATGTGCTAAAATATAGTTCAATATATTTTCTTTTTTATTATTGACAACTTCTATACTTACAGACAATAAATCATGATATTTCTCTCCCCTCCTCTACTTTCCCCTTCACAACTCCACTCTCCATCATATCCCCTCCCTCTCTCCATTAGTCTCTCTTTTAATTTGATGTCATCATCTTTTTCTTTTATTTTGAGGGTCTTGCGGAGGTATTGCTAGGCACTGCAAGGTCATGGATATCGAGGCCAATTTCTGTCTAGACAGTTGCATTGTAAGGAGTTATATCCTTTCTTTGGCTCTTACATTCTTTCTGCCAGCTCTTCTGCAGTGGACCCTGAGCCTTGGAGAGTGTGATAGAGATGTTTCAGTGCTGGACACACCTCTGTCACTTCTCAGCACTATGTTGCCTTTTGGGTCATCCCAGTGGTCATCGCCATCTGAAAAGAGAAGCATCTCTAACCAGAAGTGAGAGTAGCATTAATATAAAAATATGAACATTAAGTGTAGTGCTTTCAGGGAAGTTTGGTGGGAATAATATGTACATTTAGCCAGACAAGAGCAGGCTTTATACCCCTAAGGCTCATGACCTCCCCTGCCATAGGCCTTTGAATAGGTTTTTCAGTACCAAGCATGTATTCCATCCAGTGGAGCGGGTCTTCAGTCCAATTAGAGAGCAGTTGGTTTCCCCCAGCGCAGACATGCCACTATTGCACCCATTCGGTCATTTGGCCTGTCTGGCCAAACATGGGGTTTCCATTGTCCACTGTTTTCACTGCTGATGATTTCTGTCTCCCATACGGCTGCATGCAGTGCATCTTTTCCCAGCTTCCAGTTGGCTGGTCTACACGGAGGTTTTCTGCTCAGCACCAGCTTGATTTCTCAGTGACCTTGCTGCTCAGGTATGTGAGGTCTCCAGCAATAGAGTCTTACCATCTGTTTCTCAAGGGAAACCAAGGGCCTTGGCAATAGCCTGTGATGTTTTAGAGGCAACAGGGACCTCCCTGGCCAACAACTCACTGGAAGGTATCCCATCTCTGGCACTGAAAATTTTCTAGTAACAGGCTATAGCTTCAGGATGTGACATTATTCAAAAAAGTAGGTTTACATAAGTGTTATTCAGAATATCTTGATTTTTGATTGACCCTCGATCCCCACCCTTCTTTTACACATTCTTTTCCCCTGGTCTCGCTTAGTTAGACCTTTCCCCTGCCTATAACCTGTTCTTTTAATTTCATATATGCAATAACATCCCCTTAGGTCTTCCCTCTCCTCCCTCCCTTATAGCCTTTTTCTAGCTTACTGGCCTCTGCTACCAATTTTTGGTTCCAGCTCACACACAAGTCTATACATTTGTAACTAGGATCCACATATCAGAGAAAACGTGCACCATTTGTTTTTCTGAGAGCGGGTTACCTCACTTAGTATAATCCTTTCCAGATCCATCCATTTCCCAGAAAATTTCATTTCTCTTTACCGCTGAATAGAACTCCATTGTGTAAATGTACCACATCTTTATTATCCATTCATCTGTGGATGGACATCGAGGCTGGTTCCATTTCCTAGCTATTGTGAATAGAGCAGCAATAAACATGGTTGTTCAAGTATCTCTAAGGCAGTGAGAAGAGTCCTCCGGATATATGCCTAGGAGTGCTATAGGTAGAACATATGGTAAATCTATTTTTAGCTGTCTCAAGAACCTCCACACTGATTTCCACAATGGCTGTACCAGATTACATTCCCACCAACAGTGTAGAAGTGTTCCTCTTTTTCCGCATCCTCGCCAACACTTATTGTCATTTGTTTTCTTGATGGTAGCCATTCCGACATGAGTGAGATGGTATCTCAGAGTAGTTCTAATGTGCATGTCCCTGATGGCTAAGGATGCAGAACACTTTTTAGAATGTTTATATGCCATCTGTATTTCTTCTTCTGAGAACTCTCAATTTAGTTCCATAGCCCATTTTAACTGGGTTGTTAGAATTCTTATTGTTGTGTTTTTTTGAGTTCTTTGTATATTCCAGATATTAATCCTCTGTCAGATGTGTAGCTGGCAAAGGTTTTCTCCCATTCTGTAGGTTGTCTCTTTGCTCTATGCACAGTGTCCTTTGCTGTACAAAAGCTTTGTAATTTCATGAGATCCCAGTGGTTGATTAGTGGTTTTATTTCCTGAGCAACTGGAGTTATATTCAGAAAGTCCTTGCCTATGCCAATATGTTGAAGGGTTTCCCCTACCTTTTCCTCTAGCAGTTTCAGAGTTTCAGGTCTGATATTAAGGTCCCTGATCCACTTGGACTTGATTCTTGCGCATGGAGAGAGACAAGGATCTATTTTCATTCTTCTACATTATAGATATCCAGTTTTTCCAGCCCCACTTGTTGAAGAGGCTATCTTTTCTCCAATGAATGTTTTTGGCATTTTTGTCAAAAAT
Source organism: Orientallactaga sibirica (assembly GCA_036365145.1). Taxonomy (NCBI): domain Eukaryota; kingdom Metazoa; phylum Chordata; class Mammalia; order Rodentia; family Dipodidae; genus Orientallactaga; species Orientallactaga sibirica. Next base: position 4,224,009 of record JAEOAD010002086.1, on the reverse strand, counting down.
CAGATGGCTGTAGCTGCCTGGATTAATATCTGAATCCTCTATTCTGTCCCATTGATCTACATGTCTGTCTTTGTGCCTGTACCATGCTGTTTTTGTTACTATGGCTTATATAACTTATATAACTTAAAATCGGGTATGGTGTTACCACCAGCCTGGTTTTTGTTGCTCAAAATTGTTTTGGCTATTCGAGGTTTTTTGTGCTTCCAGATGAATTTTAGGATTTTTTTCTATTTCTGTGAAGAATGCTATTGGGATTTTACTGGGGATTGCATTAAATGTGTAGATTGCTTTTGGTAAGATTGACATTTTCACAATATTGATTCTTCTAATCCAAGAACATGGGATGTCTTTCCATTTCCTTGTGTCTATGTAATTTCTTTTTTTTTTTTTTAATTTTTTTGAGGTAGGGTCTCACTGTAGCTCAGGCTGACCTGGAATTCACTATGTAGTCTCAGGGTGGCCTTGAACTCTTGGTGATCCTCCCACCTCTGCCTCCCAAGTGCTGGGATTAAAGGCGTGACCACCACGCCCAGTTTATGTAATTTCTTGCTTGAGTATTTTAAAGTTCATAGAGATCCTTCACTTCTTTGGTTAAGTTTATTCCAAGGTTTTTTTTTTTTTTTGAGTCAATTGTGAATGGGAGAGATTCCCTGATTTTATCCTCTGCATGTTTGTTGTTAGTATATAGAAAAGCTACTGATTTCTGTGTGTTTATTTTGTATCCTGCTACATTGCTAAAAGTGTTTATCAGTTCTAACAGTTTGCTGGTAGAGTCTTTAGCATCTTTTATGTATAGAATCATATCATCTCCATATAATGATAATTTGATCTTTTCCTTTCCCATTTGAATCCCTTTTATGAGTGTTTCTTGCCTTATTGCTATAGCCAAGACTTCCAGTACTATATTAAGTAAAAGTGGGGAAAGTGGACACCCTTGCCTTGTTCCTGAATTTAGTGAAAAAGCTTCAAGTTTTTCCTTAGGTAGTATTATGTTGGCTGTAGGTTTGTCATAAATAGCTTTTGTTATGTTGAGATATGTTCCTTCTATGCCAAGTTTCTGTAATACTTTTACCATGAAGGAATGTTGGATTTTGTTGAATGCTTCTTCTGCATCTATTGAGATGATCATGTGATTTTTGTCCTTCAGACCATTTATATGGTGTATTGCATTTATCGATTTGCATATGTTGAACCATCCCTGCATCTCTGGGATAAAGCCTACTTGGTTGGGGTGAATAATCATTCTGATATATTCTTGTATTCTGTTTGCCAATATTTTGTTGAGAATTTTTGCATTAGGTCGGCCACCTGTTCTTCTAGTTTAGATATTCTGTTCTTTCCTTCATCCATTCTACTGGTGACACTTTCACAGAGTTTTTTATTTGAATGACTGTTTTTCAAAGCTAGGATTTAAGCTTGGTTTTCTTCAGTATTTCTATTTCCTTACTTATGTCCTGCAATGACCTTTTTATTTCATTAAGCTGGTTTCCTATGTTCTCTTTCAGGAGTTTGTTTTCTTCTTTGAATACTTTCATTTCTTTGAGTATAGATAGAATCATTCTTTTGATGTCTTTGTCAGGCATTTCATCTAAAACAGTCTTATTGGTGATCATTTCTGATGGATTTATAATTTTTGGTGGGATTGCATTGTCTTGAATCTTTGTGTTTCTTGTATTATAATGTAGCAACTTTTGCATCCTGAATTGATTTGATGCTTGGGTTTTCTACTTATGTGCAGTGTTCTTAGATGTGGTGATCCACCTTTATATACTTTCAGGATATGAGTTTGAGGTGCCAAGTGTGGCACTTGTGCCCCAATCCAACCACAGAAGTAATCCTAGGTGTTGAGTTTGTTTGCTAAGCAAGTATTCTCGTGGACTGGGTGGAACAATTTAATGTCAAATTCTAAACTTCAACTGAGCAAAATACACATTCAATAAAGACCAGCACAGAGTATATAAGTGTGGGGATTAAGACAAACAGATAGTCTTATAAGGCCCAAATCCTTAAGGGTGTGTGTTGCTCTACACCCTTAATCCTGTCCGCTAGGAGGGAGAGAATTCTGTTCTGAGTTGGGTTCCAGGTCAGCCTGGATCTGGATCAGACCCTGTCCCCAATAATGACAGAAGCAAAAGACAAAGGCCCTATAAATCTGAAAGCATTAAAGGCATCAATATTCAATCCCCATGTTCAGCTTATTTGAAAATGGTAAAGCCAACCACAAATATGTAACCCATAACCTGCCCTGACATGGAAAGAGAGATTAGCACTTCCTATGCAGGCCTATGTACCTGTCTTTTTTTTTTTTTTTTTGTCAGTTGGCCTTGTTACCTTTGGGTGGGGCTTCCAATATCACCAACGTTGAGTGCCCACCTTGACCCCTCCGTGTTGTGCTGTGGAGCTGGAGCTCTGTTCAGCTGTGCTGGATGCACTGCCACAGGGGGTGAATGCCAGAGGTTCGCAGTTCTGGTGGTTGGGGGATGGGGGAGTTCAGGAAGCCTGCAGTTGCTCACACAGTCTCCCTGTATCTCTTTCAGTAGCTCCTTAGTTGACCTCAGCTGTCTTTCCTTCAGATTTCTTGACTCTGCGAGGAGACTGATGAGGTTCAAAGTCCCCTTGTTTGGTCTCTGCTGCTGTTGCTTGGTGAACCTGGTGGGTGGTGCCCAGCACGTGCAGATTGGGCGGATTGGCCACAACTCCTCAGTAGGATTCTGGCCATTTTCCTCCTTTCTGGTGGATCTTGGTCTCTCCTGCTTCTCCTCTGTGTCTAAGAAAAACCTATACTCCTGCACTTTTCAGAAGAGTGTATTTTGCTGTGGTTTTGCTTAAATCCCTCCCTGGGCTGGTTTGGCAAGGCTCCTATGCCACCATCTTACCTGGAAGTTCCTCTTTTCGATATATTGATGTCTAAGAACTATTTCCAAGTTCCTTATACTGTTTATTTTATTTTATTTTATTTTATTTTATTTTATTTTATTTTATTTATTTGAGAGAGAGAGAGGTAGATAGAGAGAGACTGGGCATGCCAGGACCTTCAGCCACTGCAAACAAACTCCAGATGCATGTGACACCTTGTGCATCTGGCTTACATGGGTCCTGGGGAATCGAACCTAGGTCTTTTGGCTTAGCAGGCAAGTGCCTTGACAACTAAGCCAATTTTCCAGCCCCCCTTATACTTTTTAATTGCTACTATGAGAAAGTCCCATTTGAAAGTTGCTATGTTAAATAATCTCTACTAATGGATAGCATAATTTATTATCACATCTGGCACTGGTGTTAACTTGGCTTATTCTGGTTGTAAACTTACTACTTTCTTTGTGGATTATATTGGAATCTACTTCTTGCAAGACAAATGAGTATGTTTTGTCATTTTTATTCAAACTTTCATGTTTTTAAAATATTTTTTTCAAATCTATCAACAAGACAAGGATAGCTGACTCCCTGGCAAGAGATGAATGACCCCAGGCACAGCAGCTGGGCCCAGGTGACACCACAGAGGAACTGGCAAGATGAACAAGAATGCTGCTTCCACTGAAAGCCTGACAGCCTGGGCCAGGGTAATGGAGACAGGTAGTGAGGATACTCAAAAGACACCAAAGCAGAAACCCAGAAGCTGCTGAGAGCTCAACACTAAGGCAGACTGAAAGTGCACCCACCAAGGCTCAGAGAATTTTGCAGAAGAGGATAGAAAGAACATAAGAGTTACTGGGTGGGAGGCAATATCCAGAGACACTGTCCCCCCCCCACACACACACAATGACTGACTGCTGCTCTCACAACTCATAACCCACAACCCCATGGTGAATACCAGCATCCCACTAAGGAGGGCCCTCAGTGGAGTGGGGTCAGGGAGGAGGGAACTGATGGTACCAACACACGATGTATCCACACAAGGTCTTATTTCATAGTACTGGCTAATAATTTCAAGACAGAGCTTATCATAATACTAGTTCTGGCATAAAGGCATCTACATGCCACTAGTAAACATTGGTTGTTATATTGACTTACATAGTCCTTTTATTGGATATTTTTGCCTCCACATATAGTAGCTCTGAAGAAGTTGATCAAATGATAAATATCTAATTAATGTTGTGTTCAATCAGGAGACAGACTGTACAGGAATTTCACCAGCAAGCATTTCACATAAAGAATACGTTAGGACTGGAGAGATAGTTCTCTGGTTAAAGGCCCTTGCTTACAAAGCCTAATGGCCCTGGTTCAATTCCCCAATACTCCTGTTAAGCCAGATGCACAAAGTAACACATGCATCTGGTGTTCATTTGCAGCTTCAAGAGGCCCTGGCATGCCCATACATACTCTGTCTGTCTCTGTCTCTATTTTTGTCTCTCCTTCTCTTTCTCATAAACAAATAAAACTTTTAAAAAATATTTTACTATAATAGGGAGTAGAATAATGAGGGATTGTTCAGAAAAAACAAAGGTAATTTTACAGAGCACAAAGTAGTAAATATAAGAATAATTATACTTGAGGCAATCATCTTGCCCAAAAATTAACCTACACACACACACACACACACACACACACACACACACACACACCATAGCTAACAGAACACAGCCAGAGCTCACTGAGCTGAGCCATCCCATGACTAAATTTGCTTCCTGGTGTGGGACAAGCTGCTCACAGACAGTTTTAATACAATATAAACAAACGGAAATAAATATATGACGTTTCAGTTAAACCAAGTACACAGCCTAGAAGCTAAAAGAGTAGGGGGTGGGTTTTGTTTGCTTGTTTTTTCTTGGTCTATTTTTTTGTTAGAAGGTTTTGTATGGGAGAATTTCCAACAGTGAAATGAAGAGGTGGGGGTGGGGGGAAGCACACCACTGTTTAACATGACATATTAGCATGTATCATTGCTTTAATTGGTCGAAAGAAAGGGAAATATAAAGTCATGTCCATAAATAACAGTTCACATTGATACCTTCGCACATTTTTATTGGAAAAGATGAGAAAGATTCTCTTTGAAAATAATTTTAAAAACCTTTTTATCCTAGAGCTAAAGTCAGCATTGTTTATTGGCAAACGATGAGCAAACACTCCATTCACAGATACCAGTTAACACCACAATTATAGCATTTTTGAGTGTTCAAACTATTTCATAATGTAAATCAACACCAAAAAGGAAAATAGTCATTATAAATATTTATATGCAAATGATATTGTGCTCTCAATGCAAAAGACAAGAGTGAGTTTAAACCTCAATGTGGATGTGGTAGTTTGATAACACAGCTTGCTCCTAATTCAACAAACAAAAAATATTTCTATATCTTTTGTTACACATTAGTACATCCAACCTCAGTTTCAGAATTGCATGTTTACTACAGCCATCATGTTACATCCACCATATCTCATCCATCATATTCCATGTGTGGCTCCGAGCACACTCACTCTTCTTGCTGTTTCTGCTCAGCTTGGGGAGGTCACAGTCTACCTACGGAGGGACCAATACTCCTGTTCTTTGTGTTATCTTCATGAACTTCTAGTTAAGTTTTTTAACATGTCAAAACCTCATTTTCTTAAAGAGAAAAATATTATTATACATATGTGAGTACTGGCTGCTATATTGTACATTAACTTGCCATATAATTACTATACCTTCCTCTTCTAAGTGACCATTACATATGTTCAATTAATTATTTTACAGCATTTAATTACAACGTTTCCAAAATACTTAAACAACATGTTAAGCATTTTTTTAATTAAGTAGGAACTTTGTATGAACACAGCATGTGTTAGTGCAATCATTTCCCTCCTCCCTACACCCATTTCACTGAGGGCCATCTTCAGTAGGATTGCTGTAATTCACCATGGGTTTATGGGTTATGAGTTGTGAGAATAGCAGTCAGTCATTGTAGGGGTGTGTAATGCCTCTGGATATTCCTTCCCACTCTGTGGCTTGTACATTGTGTAGCAGACAGCTTCAGGTTCACTGAGATGAACTTCCAAACCAGGCATGGTTATGGAGGAAGGAATATTTATTGAAGCTTACAAATGCAGGGGAAGTTTCATTATGGTAGAACTTGGGCCCCTCTTGAAGGATCAGGCAGAGAGAAAGAGTAAAAGCCAAAAGCCAATGAACAAATGAACAAAGCAGGACTATAACAAAACTTCTATGAATCACAAACTTCAGTTTGAAAGCATTTCATTCTGGAATTAAGTCTGAATAAATAATTTTTCATTCCTAAAAGCATTTATTATTCTCTCTCTACTGAAGAGTTAGCGACTTTGAAGACAGGACACATGATCACTCCCCCTTCTCGTCACTGAATTGAATTAAGAAAATTTTTAAATCTATTAAACTTCTTCATTTTATTTCATTTTATTTTCCTTTCATTTTTCCTTGCAAACAATAAGAATAACTTACACTCAGGCAAAGTTCATGCTAAGTATGTTGTGGTCAGTCAAATTACATCAAATTCCTTTTCTTTCACAACCTGATTGTTTTCAACCTATTAAAACAAAGGTAATGGCAACAGAATAAGAAAATCACCAATCCCACCATAATATTCAGCGGGAAGACTATCATCAGACATGACTTGGTGGCCTTGTGGATGAAAATTGACAGCATTATTGCACACATTTGGAAAACACAGTGTATTTCTTAATGTAAAATAATTATGATTATGCTTCAAGATTCATGCATGACTCTAAAACTAGCAATACATATTTAGGAATAGCAATAAAGCAGCCTTGTGAATCTGCATAATTCCTTAAATTCATTAATAAATTGGGTCTTATATTTGGGATTATAGATTCAAATATCTGATTTTCAAGTCAGCAGTTTCCTCATTTCCAGTCTATACATCTTCACTAAACTACTTTTGGACTGAGGAGATAGTTCAGATAATAGAGTGCCTGAACAAGGTCCTGGGTTCGATCCCCAGCACCACATAAACTAGTCACAGTGGTGCACACTTTTGTCATCCCAGCACTTGGGGAGATTGAGACAGGAAGATCTTAGAAGTTCAAGGTCATTTTCAGCTATATGGTGAGTTCAAGGTCAGCTTGATCTACATGATAAACTGTCTCAAAAGTATGCATATGGGTATAAAATTATAACAATGTATCTTAGTAACTATATCATATGCATAATCACATATCTCAGATAATATTCTCATTTTGAATCTTGGAAATTACTATCAGTATAAAACACAGCTCTTACCTCAAAATGATTGAGTGATAGTTTGTTAATTCAGAGTGAAATATGAATTATCCATTATGGTCCAGGAATACAATTCAAGTTATCCAAATAATATGTTCTACCATGAATGTCCTTATATGAGCTTTTATGTCAGAACAAATCAAAGTCATAGACAAATACATTGGTAGAGAACATAGGTAGGAAGATTACAGCAAAGAGGAAAAAAATTCTGCTATAGGTTTCAGACGCTATCTGATAACATTCTTAGCACTTGGGATTTTGGAAATTAATGTTATGTTGAGAATGTGTTTCAAAGGTTTTACCAGATAGTGAACCAGAGGGAGGCAATGTATGTCTATTAAAGAGACTAAACAGAGACCAAGATAATTTGGCTTTAAATCTGTAGTAGCCCTTTTTTTTTTTTTTTTTGGAGAGAGACACAAGAGAGACAGAGAGATGGACAGGGAGACAGATAGAGATGAGCGCGCCAGCAGCCTGTCAGCTGCTGCGAACGAAATCCAGATGCATGTGCCCCCTTGTGGTCAAGTACAGCATTGCGTCCTTGCGTCACTTTGCATCTGGCTATTTGTATCTGGAGATTGGAACCGGGGTTCTTAGGCTTAGGAGGCAGGTGCCTTAACCGCTAAGCCATCTCTCCAGCCCTGTAGTAGCCTTTTAATGCTCTACAATTACAATCAGTCAATCTAACTTCCAGAATCATTGTTATAGGTATAGCTTTTTTCTGAGAATTTCAATTTATACTATAATGATAAACACACAAATTAATAATACATGTTTGCAAAGATCTTTTATACGTAAGTAGCCTGCATTGTTATCTTTCTTTGCACATCTATGAACAAATACATTTGTAAATCTACTACTGAGTTTGTAATGTGTCTGTTCAGTGCTAATTACAAATACATGTTTATAAATTTCATAATACAATGGAAGAATAAACAGAAAGAACTCATTTGGAACATAAAATAATTTGAGAGGACTGATTCTCTTGCAGAATATGCATGATGGTCCCCAAAATGTACTAGTGAGCCTAGGGTCCTGTATCTTTGGCCCTGGGCATCAGCCACCACAGTACCCAAACACCTGCCTGTCTCAGCTTATGGTTCCCAAATATCAGGACACATGAATGGCCTAATGGAAAAGCTAATCTAACAATCACACACAAAAAAATAATCGGACGCTTGTCTGGAAGTTCAAAAATCTGAATTTGTATTAAATTAGAAAGTAAAAAGATGGTATAAATCAAGAAGAAGGCAAACCCAGTCTTCAAGGCTCTGACGTGGGCCACGATGCTGATGTCTCTGAATCCCTGGGTGTTGTGTTGAATCTTCTTGTGATGTTTCCTCAGGGAGAAGAGGAGCAGGAGGAAGGCTTTCACAGACACAATAAAGGGTATGCATGCAAATATAGAATTGATGAGTGTAAGGCTGGAGAATTGACCAGAGTTCCTCAAGCTGGAATTGTAAGACAAATTTCTTTTTGATAGGTTGATCCAGACATCAATCTGAGTGTTGAGTTCCACAATATTTCCAAACAAGAACACCAAGGACAGCACCAGTGTCACTGAGATCACCTTTGTAACTCTCAGCTTCAGGTAGCGAAAGATGGAGTTAGAAAAATTGACTATCTTGAGAACGTAAAAGATGGCAAGGTTTGTAGAGAGCCAAAGGTTGAAATGATTGGTCACAACCCAGGAAATATTAATCATTCTTACCATTTTGGTTGTTAGTTTTACTGAGTTGTGAAGAGAGGACAATATACTTGTAACTACCAGGCAGAGCAGAGCAATCCTGGAGATGGCCAGAGCTGTGAGGATTTGATCCACAGAAGAGAGCTTCCTTCTCTTGACCCAGTCGATGAAGTTTACCAGGACTATGAATCCATTTATCAAACTTCCAATGATAAATTCCACAATTAAAGTAATCATAAATGGGAACTTCATGACACCTCCACCCTCTTGTGAGAGACTGCCAAATGTCTCTTATCACTGCTGTAGATTTTTTTACTGCAGTCACTTAAGATGCTGTTTGTTAACTGAAAAAAAAAAAAAGATTCTCCCTTGAAGATCTCATTTATTTAATGCAAAATGACTCATTTCAAAGTTTGCTTCAGAAAACTCTTACCTTTTCCCAGACTGTCTACCTGAGCTTCATCTAGTTCCTGGACTGTTTGCACTAAGCAGCTTGGAGCTTGCTATAGTTGGAAGATGAAGGGAATGCTCAATTTTCATATGCTATTATGCAAACAAAGATACATTTATTTGCATTGTTTTGCTTTTTATCCCTGTGGACATATTTTAATCTGGACACTTGTTTTCAGTACAATTAATGTTACAAAACTTCAACACAGACTAACAGACAAGAATTTAAAGAAGTATATGGACTGGAGGATTTATAATTTTATGATAGATGACAGATAGATATCCATACATATGCATATACAAAATCATGAAAATATTATCCTAAGATCATCCTACAAAGTGTCACAGTCTCCCAGAAGTAAGAATCCTCCCTATTGTCTTTGTACAGTCGGGATGATTCCTACACGTGTACCAAAGCCCTTCAGATTTTATTCACCTCCCTTCATCTCTCACCAAGTCTGCTACATGACTGCCACGACAGGTAACAGGTAGATAAAGATGAGGGTAGATAAAGGTGTGGATATTAATACAGTCAACCTGACAGCATTTAGAATCACCTAGAGACAAATCCCTGGGTGTGTCTGTGAGGGAGTCTGGAGATTATGTTAATGGAACTTTGAAGACTCACCCTAGCTGGGGCAGGCACTATTTCATAGTCCGGAGTTGGGGAATGAGGAAGAAAGAGAAATAGTGCTGATCACGCTGATCACTCGGCATGCATGGCTCTCTGTTTCCTGACTGCAAACAAAACGAGACCCACTACCCTGCTCCTGCCACCACGCCTTCCGAACCATACGGAAAATACTCAAACCACGAGCCACAAAAAAATCTCCTTCTTTCAGAGGCTTTTGTCAGGAATTTTGTTATAGCAACAGATAAAGTAACTAATGTGTGGGGAACAAACAGCAGATGGAAAACCAAAGAAGGTGATGCTCAAAACACCAACAAAGACCAGAAAAATATCTGCCACAAATTAACAAAATAACAGAGAAAGTCATTGACTGTTGCTGTGTGAGTACTTTGAACACCTCCATTCTCTGAAACAACTCTGAGGACAAGGCTCACAAATGCCTATGATTGGGGGAGAGATATATTAATAACCAATTTAAAAATCATCATGGTGTCGATGACCACTGGGATGACCCAAAAGGCAACATAGTGCTGAGAAGAAGGGATAGAGGAGTGTCCAGCACTGAAACATCTCTATCACACCCTCCAAGGCTCAGGGTCCATTGTGGAAGAGGGGGAGGAAAGAATGGAAGAGCCAAAGGAAGGGTACGACTCCTTACAATGCAACTGTCCAGACAGAAATTGGCCTTGATATCCATGACCTTGCAGTGCCTAGCAATACCTTCGCAAGGCCCTCATAATAGAAGAAAAAGATGATGACATCAAATTAGAAGAGAGACTAATGGAGAGAGGGAGGGGATGTGATGGAGAATGGAGTTCTGAAGGGGAATGGGGGAAAGGGAGGGAAATATCATGGTTTTTTTTTTTTTTTAAGTATAGAAGTTGTCAATAAAAAAAACTTTAAAAAATCATCATGGACAGCTTTAAGTAAAACTTCTACCTGATGTTACACTTTTATTATGAAAAGTTTATGCTTTTTTTCTTTAGTTTGGAGGGGGAAAAAGACTACGTGGCAGAACCTGGGTTTCAGTGGGGCTGGACTTACTCTGAGGGGCTTCCTTCTACCCTACCATGGCACCTTTCATACTGAATGGTGAAACATATTGAGTTTTCACTTGAATTACATTTCCTAAGAAAGACAATCATCTCCAGACAAAGTGAGAATACCAATAGAGATAATTCACAGAACTGATTTCCAGAAAGCAAAAAAGAAGTCTGTTCCCAAGAGCAGAGCAAGGATCATGCCTGTCAAAGTCAAAGTGATGCTTTGGTAGATGCAGATGTGACTAGTGTACTTCATTTTAAGTTTTCATTTGGAAAAGATTTATATATGGATGGTGCCAAATGCAGATAATCAAAATGGATTTTGATTCTACACATTGCTCTACATATATCATTATATCTATCCCTTGCCTTAAAACAGAATATATATATATATATATATATATATATATATATATATATGATAAAACACAATAAAAGTCTAGATCATGGGCTGGAGAGATGGCTTAGCGGTTAAGGCACCTGCCTTCTAAGCCTAAAGTACGCTGGTTCCAATCTCCAGGTCCCACGTTTAGCCAGATGCAGTGACGCAAGGGCGCAATGCCTCACTTGACCACAAGGGGGCGCACGCATCTGGATTTTGTTGGCAGCAGCTGAGAGGCTGCTGGCGCATCCATCTCTATCTGTCTTCCTCTCCCTCTCTCTCTGTCTCTCTCTGGGTCTCTCTCCAAAAATAAAAAATAATTTTAAAAAAGTCTAGATCACTAGATCACCGTCACTCTGACTTAGTGAAAATTCTAGCAAAATATTGTTGGCACTATCTTTATCTCCCTCAATTTTTGGAAGTTTATAAATATTATGGGAGCTCCCTTTTACTTCAATGTATCATTTACATTAGAATAATAAACATATTTTACACTGTGAGATAGAGGCCAGATAGATGCTTGCTAAATAGAGACAGAGATAGACAGTCATATAGACAGATAGATGATAGATAGATAGATAGATAGATAGATAGATAGGTAGATAGATAGATAGACAGATAGACAGACATAGTATATTAGGCATTTTACTCATTACTTGACAGAAATCAACTTAAGGAAGAAAAGGCTTTATTCTATTTTACAATTTTGAGGGGTGACATTATATCATGGCAGGGAAGGCACAGTAACCGGAGAGGGAAGCTGTCTGGTCACATTGCATGCACAGCCAGGAAACCAAAAGGGATGAAAACTAGTGTTTGACCAGCCATCTTCTTTTTGTACAGCCCAGCCATGAAATGCTCCTGCCCACGCATAATGTGGGTCTTCCCACTTCAACTAAGCTTATCAAGATACACCCTCACAGGCATGCCTAAGTGATTCCTGGTCCTGCCAAGTGGATGACAAATATGAACCATCCTAGATAGATGACAGAAGATAGAAAGCAGATAGATGATAGATAAATAGATCAGTCCAGCCTCATGCATGTCTGTGGAATTGGTCTCAAGCCCTAACAAAAGAGACTGAAAGAGATGTCACAGCAAAACCAGGAGAGGACAGTATCCTAGAAAGTGTACAGATTTTGTTACAGGTTGTGCAAAATGAAGATTCGGATGATATAGCCACTGATGACCCAAAGAAGGACAAATTCAGGGAAGCGAGCAGTGAGGGTCAAAGCCTTAAAGAGTGTTCATATGGCAGCAGTTGAATAGGCTTTAAAATTGGATAAATCTTGTAAACCAAGAGAAAAGAGAGATGAAATGTTGATTGCTGAACTTGGCCACTGAAGATGAAAATCGGAACCCCACACCCAGTTAACACTGACCCAATTTGATGGACAAAGGATAGTGGTGGAGGAAAAGTCAAAGGCCCTTTGCAAAGGACCTGGGAAATGCACCAGAATATCTACCAAGTATTCGTATGTTGCTACCCAAAGGAGCGCTAGATCTGTGGTCACTTTTCAGAAATAGTGCCCTGAGAAAAAGACAAGCCTCCACATTCTCTTAGACATTCAGATATGGAACCTTATCTGATTCTAATTTGTGGGGACCCAAAGAGACCTTGTCTCATGCACAACCTGGGAGCTCTAGAACATCAGAGGCTCTTGAGTTTTGCCTCACATCTATCCACAGGGGGATCTTAGCGGGCTTGTAGTTCGTGAGCCCCTCCTGACTACCCCATTGAAATACACAAATTTGGCACCTGATGTGTTGTGGAGGGTTCTTTATTAAAGCAAGGCCAAGAGGACTACTGCAAACCTCTCCACTCATGGTGCGCAATAGAGAAAACTCATAGCCCACTCCTGATGCATGGGAAGATGTGTACTTACCAAAAAAAAAAACTTATATGGGATGGTGTTCGGTTCATTCTCATTTCCCTATCAAATTAAAGTGTCTGGACTCCAGCCAAAACCATGGATGTGAAATGAGTGCTGATGACCATAAATTTACATTGCACTCTCAGGTGTTTTCCAGGACGTGAGCAGACTATTTTGTTGGGCACTTTGTGTGTGGCTAGAGTTGGAGAATATTTTTAATTCTTTATGACAAAAATCAAAACAAATAACTTTTTTAGTATAATACCATGCTTCACTATTTTTGTGTCAGGGATATATCACTTCTTGGGCTCTCATTTTATCGTTAATTGTTGACTTATTTTAGGGGTACTGGAGATTTAAGCTAGAGCCTCACTTGTGCTGAGCACTTGCTCTGCCACAGACCTATACATCGAGTCCCCGATCTCAGTAGGATTAACATTGTGCAAATTCAATCTGTTAGTGATATTGTATTAATACATATTTTGAACCAGAAAGTGGAAAGTTCTTTCAATAATGCACAATACTATAAAAGTGTACACGTGTAACAGAAGAGAGACAGACCTGAAGATATTCAGGAATTACAATGGCAGTGGTGTTTTTTTTTTTTTTTTTTTTTTTAATCAATATATATTTTTTATTTATATTATTCTGATTTTACATTCATAGTATTGGTTCCATTGTCCTCCTCCCCTTCCTCCCACTTTCAAAGGGGCCCTCATCAATGGGGAATGTGTATCATGCATTGTGAGTTTGCTCAAGAGTTCTGGTGGATAGGCCCCAGTCTCTGTGCATAATGCCCCAACTTGTGACTCTGACAATCTTTCCGCCCCCTCTTCCGTGAGTTTCCCTGAGCCACATTGGGGTCATTTTAGTTCTGCTTCCTTGATGAGGTTTTGGGAGCCTCTGTGTCTCTGGATATCTGGCTTATGATTGGAGTTGGATGTTCTCTGTGTTTATCTCCTTCAGCCTTTTTCTGGTGTTGTGATCGCCTTGAGCGCTGTATTCTTGCCCTTCCCCTGCGTTGTTCTATGGGGCAGTGGTGTTTTTAGAGTCCTGTAGAATGATGTACACTGACAAAAATTCTTTCTTAAGTGAATGACATGCCACTCTATCATGCATTTGTGTCATCTAGTAAATTCCTCCACATTGAAATATTCCCTCTACAAGGAAGGAGGGAGGTTCAGGAGAATCAGCAGATCAAGTCTGAGAGAGCTGAAATTTAAAAGATCACAAGTCCACTCCCCAAGGGTTATAGAAGCAATAAACAACTATTGAGGGGCAGACTCCGCCCAGTATTGTGTAACAATGTTCTTTAAATTGACACATGTCCTTCCTGAGGGAGGAGGGAGGCACTGGAGACTGAGGAGGTCAACAAGTCTGAGATAAAAGGTTGCAATACACCTTCCCAAAGTTATATAAAGGGTAAACAAGCGCTGCCTGCAGATTGCGCAGTGTGCCTGCCTCAGAGATGCAAGCATCTGTGGGTGTCACCTATGCTGGGGTGGGCTTTGTGGTGATGCAGTTACCTTTGAGTCACCTGTGCTCCTATAAGTAAATCCTTACTCTATCCCATAAGTAACCCATAAGTAATAAAGTCGTCGGTTTACCAAAACTGATTTTGGTGCAATAGTACCTTGTTCTGTCAACTATTTTGGGGTGAATAGAAGAGTTCTGCTTCTCCCAGGAAAAAGATTCATGGGACAATATCATATTACTACTAAAAGATTTCAAGGATCATTATAGATTTTTATTCCAACATAAGCCACTTTGGGGGACATTTGCTAAGAGTTACTGATGTGGAGGAGCTCTGAGAGGGCGTAGAACTTCCACGCCAAAAGCTTTCAAGTTCCAAGCTCTTCGCAAAGAATTAGCAAAGAATTGAAACTGTGGGCTCGGAGAAGGGTAGATGGTAAGATTTATTTTAGGGAGTGTGAAGATAAGAGGGGAAAGAAAGCAGAGCAGGAAAGTGACCAGATACAAAGTTCTCCCCCTTCCCAGCCAGCTAGGAAGACCCTCCCTTAAATGAGAAGTCTCTCTTCAGGAAGAAAACCAATGGGAAAGAGAAGAGAAAGAGAGACTTGCGCACGTGTCAGGTCCATTTCTACGAATCAGACATCCAATGAGATTGCGCTTCATCACCAGGCTCAGGTGTGTGGGAAAATCCTGACTGTTTGGTGGGCCGAAGAGGTGCCCTGACTCAAGAAGGGCCTGCCTGCGAGGACTAAGCCAGTCTGTGAGACTAAGGAAGAAACAGGAAGTTGTCGATTTTTCTGTAGCTAAGGAAAGAGTAGGAGGCTGCCATCTTGGGTGAGACTAAATCAGATGGGAGTTCTATGTTTCTGTGCCCCAGTTCCCAGCTGACTACCCATCAAGAAAAAGCTACTTTGCTTCTAACCCATATTTCATTTATAAAGTTTCTCTAAATGAATTGTTTTTGCCAATGACAGACCACATTGCATTTTTTCCTGATTTTATTGATTGATTGATGATTTTATACCTGTGTGTATATTTAGTTATATTCACATCCGCAATTACCTTCCCACTCCTGCTGCTGAACCCCCTCCTCTTCTGAAGTAGCCTTCCGACTTCCAGCTTTTTTGTTGTGACCTAATAAGTTTGGTTAAGGTTACTTAACATGACCCTAGGTGAAGGGTCATTCCTTAGAGCTCGGGCAACTTACTCAAGGCTACATCACTGAAGAAAATGTCTCTCTCTCCACCAGCAACCTTCAACTGTCCATAGCTGATCAGCAAGGGGGAAAGCTTCTTGATCCCGTCCTTCATCCATGAAGCAATGGTGACAGACCCAACCTTGTGCAGATATTGTCCAACCATGAGGCCTGTGAGTTCACAAGTGCTACAGTCACGTGGTTATGTCACATCCACAAGACAGGATGCACAACACTTCTCTCCCCTTTTTTTGGCTCATATGTTCTTTCTGGTCTCTCTTTAGTGATGTTGCCTGAGCCTTGCAGGGGGTAAAACAGATGTTCCAATGCGGTGAGCACACAACAGTCACTTATTCTCAGCACTTTGACCAGTTATAAGTCTGCAGAAAATTTATCTACTGCACAAAAAGATAAAAAATGAAAAAACAGAAAAATAAAAGGCATTTTTCACCAATGAAAGCAGAACTAATGTATGGAAATAGACATAAATATTTAGAAGACAGTTGGACAGACATGTTCTGTCCATTTAGCAAAACAGCTGTAGTAGCTTTCTTCTAGGGTCTATGACTTCTTCAGTCACAGTCATGGGCCTTTAACCAGGTTTACAGTACCAGACATGAATTTCCTCCTTGGAGCAGGCCTCAAATCCAGTCCAAGTTAGTTACACCTACAGAAGTTACACCACATGGCACCAAGTGGGCATATCTTGCCTGATAGGTTGTTGTTATAGCATGCAGAGTCCACAACTAAGACTGTTGTTCACTCCTTGGTCAGCCGACTATTTTGTACCTTCTGGTACAACGAGGGCTAACCAGCATGAAAAAGGTTTTCATCGCAGTTCCAATTTTATTTCTCTATGTCTTGCAACCAAAACAGGTAATACAATACACATCTGAAGATCTAAAGTTCAGATGCACTGAACCTACATAAAGCCAGACTCTAGTGTTTGTGATCATAGTGTGGCGACAGCAAAATAGAAGGTCTAGGCAGGAGAATCTCTGACAGTCTGCAAGACATCTTGCCTGATGAACACAATGGCTTACTAGAAACTCTGCTTGAAACTAGGTAATGGGTAAGATGAATAGCTGAGGTAGTCCTTTGAACCCCGCTAGTACATCACAGCATGTGTCCCCTCACAAAGGGAAACTGCTCTACCAAGTTAAAATCAGTAATGTTCTCCTTGGAGAACCACTGGTAGTCCCCAGTCGTCCCCACAGAAGGATGTCAGTTGTCACTACAGTGATTTAATGTTTTGAATGTTGAGGCCATTCCATCTCATAGCCAATGCAAAAACAGATAATTATAAATAATTACAAAGGCATAATGACACTAGAGGGCTATATGCAAATAATATGACTTTCTATCTGCCAAAAACTGGACAATAAGTATAAAGGAAATACCATGTGGTAAAATAACTCAGTAAGGTATCTTGTTTCTTTGTGTGTGTGCATGCATGTGGTTTTTTGAGGTAGGGTCATGCTCTAGCCTAAGCTGACCTGAAATTCACTATCTAGTCTCAGGCTGGCCTTGAACTGAAGGCAATCCTACTTCCACTGCCTCCCAAGAGCTGGGATTAAAGGTGTGTGCCACCACTCCTGGCTCACTCCTGGTTTCTAATTAACAAGCAAAAACTGTGACTGTCACCTTTTGTGTACATTGACCAGGTACCAAATATCATGGAAAAATGAGAATATATCCATTGTATAGTAAAATTGCAAGTTCTTTTACATGTGATCGGTTCACACACTGCAGGGTGAGTTGTAACATCTCAGAACCTAGCCTCCCTACATGCACATTAGATTAACACATATAGAAGTCCTAAAAAGATATGGAAATATGGACTATTTTCCAGGGAGAAATTACATCATGTTTCTAGTGGGGACCTGTCCCAGGTGCTTCATTGCATCTTATACCATCAGCTATTCATTTAAATGACTCCAAAAGTGAACCTGAAAAGATATTCAGAATACAATTTTTTAAAATTTTATTTATTTTTGGAGAGAGACACAGAGAGAGACAGAGAGAGAGGGAGACAGATAGAGATGGGTGCGCCAGCAGTCTCTCAGCTGCTGTGAACAAAATCCAGATGAGTGCGCCCCCTTGTGGTCAAGTGCAGCATTGCGCCCTTGCGTCACTGCATCTGGCTAAACGTGGGACCTGGAGATTGGAACCTGGGTTCTTAGGCTTAGCAGGCAGGCACCTTAACCGCTAAGCCATCTCTCCAGCCCGAGAATACAACTTTTTAACAAATAGGCTGTTAGGAGAAGAAAATCAATGAGAAACATAAAAGTTAAAGAATTAAAGTGTTTTTAGAATAACTTGAATTACTGGTATGTACCACTCACATGATTGATGTAGTGCCAGCGATCCAGCCAGTACCTTTGTGCCTACTAGGAAAGCAATTTATCAACGAAGAAACATCCTCAGCAACTTTTTAAAAATCTATTTTACAAGTTCCTATGATTTTTGTTAACTTTTCTTTTCTACCATTAAATCAATACCAGTAACATACAAACATAAAAGATTCATGTTAATTATGTGCTAGCCACTCATAAGTGAATCTGAACAGGTGTTCTTATGACAACCTGAGTATTTTCCTGTCTTCTATCCTAGTAAAATATAGACATATGGTGACATGAAGTGTAACAAAAACATCAAAATTCCTGTGTGACACTCAATTAATAGCATATAGTAAGTCATGATTTGGCATTCCTGTGAGTGAAAATTAACACAGGTTTTGAAAGCTACATGAAAGTCCACAAAGCATTTTCACATGTGAATTACAAATTCCTAACAATAATGAAATATTCCAAGAGCCAGGCATGGTGACCTGTTGTATGCTTGTAATTCCAGCACCTGGTAGAATGAGGCAGGAGGATCGAGTGTCAATGTCAGCCTGGACTGTATATTAAGAACCTCTCTCAAAGTTCCAAGAATTCTAGCTGGGCATAGTGACAAATGCCTTTAAAACTCAGGAGGCAAAAATAGGAGGACCTCTGTGAGTTAGAGGCCAGCCTGGGGCTACGGAGCAAGTTCTAGGTCAGCCTAGGCTAGGATGAAACCCTGCTTCAAACAAACAAACAAACAAACAAACAAACAAACAAACAAACAAACGTCCCAGGATTCTTAATCTTGAAGCGGTAATGACTTTCCTTGAAATCAGAGGCTTAATGACTGTCCCTGAAAACTAGCAGTTCTTGGGAACATCAGAGGCATTCAGTCCCAGAAAAGCCTGACAACTTCCCTGACTGATAAACTTCCCTTAACTCAGAAGGCCCTGAAGGAACAGAAACCATCTGGGGCATCCTCCATAGATAATCTTGCTGAAAAAGCTTATTCTGAGCAAGGACACAAATGGCTATATTTCCTTATCTACTTCCCTTGGACCTGCACCTGGTCCATCTGTCCTTAAAAACTTGAAGCCCAGCCTTGCTCAGTGCTTCAGCCTCGAGGTCTGGCTAGGGGCTAGACCTGTATTGTACCATACATATGAGGCTGTTGCCTAGGAGGCATGGAAGGGCCAAGTGGGCATGGCTCTGTGGCATGTGAACAGTCCCAGCGAGCGAGAATCAACTAGAGAGCCTGAAGAGGACTGGGGTAGGACAGGTTGCTGGGTGAGTTCATCCTAGCGTCATAGTCAGTAGCATTGAGTGTCCTTAATGGTAGC
The DNA here is from genome assembly GCA_036365145.1 of Orientallactaga sibirica. NCBI lineage: Eukaryota > Metazoa > Chordata > Mammalia > Rodentia > Dipodidae > Orientallactaga > Orientallactaga sibirica. The sequence continues at coordinate 4,204,421 of JAEOAD010002086.1, read as the reverse complement.
ATCGCACGGAAGTTTGTAGTCCCTCCCTGTGCTTCAGTAAACAGTCTCTGTCTCTTGAGATCAAATCTGGTTTGCTTTTCTCTTTCACTTTCCTTACAAATCTGAACATAATGTTGTCAATAGTATAAAGCAGTCTTCAGTACTCTGAGAGATTTGTACACCATTTAAAATGATTAATCCATTCATTTTCTAATGTTCTGTACTTTATATTAGTGGTATTTCAGATATATGGTACATTAAAAACTTGTTTTTAAGCATGTGACATTATAAAGTTCCATTTTAGAAACTATGTCTTACATTCATTCATAAACACATATAGTTAACATGTTTCTCATTTTAACATCTTGATAAGACGAATAATTGACAAAAATGTGTATTATTTATGGCCATAGACATTTCTTATCTATAAGTAATATACACTGATAGCTTTCTGTGTCTAAGTATATTCATTTGCATACTTGTCTATTCCCCACAAATATTGCAATACGATTTCAACAACGTGTCTTCTAATATGTACCATTGTTAAATTCACATTATGTACAATAAAAGTAAGTAAAATGATCCTTCAAATGTCTATGAAGTCTATCACTCCTCATTTTTGAACCTGTACCTCAGCCACCACACCACAGAGCTAGAAGCCTGTCTCAGCCTACTGTTGCCCAGAATCAGGACAAATGAGTGGGCAGAAGGAGCAGCGGTTCCAAGAGCCCAGAAAAACAGAAACAGGAGATAGTTCTCTTGCAACTCAGAGCTCCAAACTTTGACAAAAAGTGACAGAAGGAAAATGACATATAATAGGATAGAGGTGGTCACTGTCTTCAGGGCTCTGACGTGAGCCGTGGTGCTGGCGTCTCTGTATCCCTGCACGTTGTGTTGCATCTTCCTCAGATGTTTCCACATGGAGGAGATGAGCAGGAGAAAAGTTGTCAGGGACACTGTCAAGGGTATGACCGTGAACATAGGGCTGGTAAATGGAAGAAGGTTGGATAATTGTGCAGTGTTACCCAAACTGAAGCTGTAAGATATATTGCTTTGAACTCCACTGACATGCATATCAATATAAGTTTTTATAAGCAGAATATTTAAGCACAAGAGAAATAGAGATACCAGTAAGGTGATGGATACCACCTTTTTAACTCTAAACTTCAGATAAAGAAAAATCGTATTAGAAAAGTTGGCTATCTTGAGAAAATAAAAGATGCTGAGGCTAGCGGCAAACCAGAGGTTGAAATGATTGCTCACTGTCCAGGTGATGTAAATTATTCTGAATATTTTCCCAGTCATCCGTAAATCTGGGTAGAATGTAGATAGAGACCAATCTAGAAATACTACCCAGAGCATAGCGATTCTGAAGATGGCCAGAGCCATGAGGATTTGATCCACTGAAGAGAGCTTCCTTCTGTTGATCCAGTCCAGGCAGTTCATCAGGGCTATGAATCCATTTCCCAAGTTTCCAATTATGAATTCCACACTTAAAATGACTGTAAACGTGATCCTTAGGGCAACACCCATCCTCTGGAAGAGAGTGCACAAATGTCAAATGTCACTGCTGAAGATTTGTTCATATATTTCTCTATAAGGCAATGTGTGCCTGATTCTTCAAAATATGTAATAAAACTTTAACACTTAAGAAACTTGCATGTGCAATGTCAAACAAGAATTAGGACTTCCTAACAGTTCAGGTTTCTTCATGAAAATCTTACACTTTGCTCTACCAGATGGAAAGCTCACGCAGCCGCTGGTTAGCTTACCAATGGTATTCTAGAGTCTTCTCTGGTTGATGATGAGGGAAACACTGTGTTCTTGTGGACCAACATGCAAATATAGATATAGAAATTTGCATTGATTTTTCTATTTTTGTGTTTTCAATATATTTTATCTGACTGGTTTAGTATTAAGCAAATTAACATTACAAAATCTAACTTGGATACAAGGAAACAAAGACCTGCCCAGCTGCATGGAACTTTCTCAGTGGAAGTGTTTCTTTTAACACTTCCCCCACTGGGCATGCACAAGATTCTAGACCTATGTTGTTCAAAGATCTTAAAAACTATTAGTTATCTGATAATCTTACAGAAATCAAAATTTTTCTAAATAGTTCATCCTAAGAATAATTCTTATTTATCATGTAACATTTGTCAAAATATATTTATTTTATTTATTTATTTATTTGACAGACAGAAAGAGGGAGAGAGAGAGAGAGAATGGGCATGCAAGGTCCTCCAGATGCTACAGACAAACTCCAGACTCATGCACCATCTTGTGCATCTGGCTTACATGGGTCCTGGAGAATTGAACCTGGGTCCTTTGGACTTGCAGGCAAGCACCTTAACCACTAAGCCATCCCTCCAGCCCTCATGTAACATTATATAAAGGCATTTATACTCACACAAAGCCATAAATACACACTTACTTGGGACCAAATCTCATATTTCTACTGCAGTAATTAAATATATATGTTGCTCAAAGGTTGTAACCAGCACCACCTCAGTGTTCTGATATTAAGACCATTAAGAAAGTGCTCTTGGGCTGGAGAGATGGCTTAGTGGTTGTGGTAGTTTGAATATATGTCCCCCAAGATATTCAGTGTTTTATTATTTTATAGTTTGCATCTGCAATCACCTTGCTAGAGGCAAGGTCACTGGGGGCTGGTCTTAAGGTGTGGTAATGGTTTGAGAGTCCATTGTAAAGATATGCAAATGTGCCTAGCAGGAGTTCCTGAAGTGTGCTGTGTGACCTTTTGGCTGTAGTTTTGCTCTGTGTGCTGTGGTGGCTGGTTGGCTTTCTCTCTCTCTGCTTGGCCCTAAGAAAGCAGGCTGCTTTTCCTGCCTTTATGGAACTTCCCCTGGATCTGTAAGCTTCAATAAATAATATCCCTTCCTCCATAACTGTGCCTGGTCTGGAAGTTCATCTCAGCGAACCTGAAGCTGTCTGCAACAGTGGTTAAAGGCTCTTGCCTGCAAAGCCAAAGAACCCAGGTTCGATTCCCTAGTACTCATGTAAAGCCAGATGCACAAGGTGGTGCATGTGTGCATGTGTCTGGAGTTCATTTGCAGTGGCTAGATAGCCAAGCATGCCCATACTGTCTCTATCTGCCTCTTTCTCAAATAAATAAATAAATAAATAAATAAATAAATAAATAAATAAAGTAAAAGAAAGTGTTCTAAAGTATATATGATGGAATACTAAATATGAGTATTCAGTAACATTGATCTGTGTTACATCTCCATGTGAAAACAATAGAAATTTCTTTGTCCTTCCATGAAGTAGTCAACAAGGTGGATTAGCTTATCTACATAGAAAGAATCCCAATCCTCTGGCTTTCTCTTTCCCAGTAGGATAATGTTTTGCTATTCGTATGAAAAACCTGCAGATTTATCCACCTCCTCTCACCCCAACATCTGGCCCATGACCATTAGGTACTAAATGAATAATGATTCGCTGCCTGGGCAACATGGGACATGAGCAACACCATCTGAGTGTTCCTCTTCGAGTGGTAAAGAGTAAGCAAAGTGGCCAAAGACATAATTCAACAAGGAGCTAGAGAAAGAAGAAGTGCATGTGTTATAAATCTCAGAGATAGCCCAGAAAGACAGGATATCCCTTCATGTGGGGCTGATGCTAACCTCAGTCCCTTGCAACAATGCTTAGCAAACTACATAAATCCTGTGGACTTTCAAAGTTCTCACAAATACTCTACATTTAGAGGATGGACCGCTTAACAGACGTTAAAAAGTCTTTTTGTTTTGTTTTGTTTTGTTTTGTTTTGTTTTGTTTTGTTTTGTTTTGTTTTTTTCAGGTAGGGTCTCACTCTTACCAAGGCTGACTTGGAATTCACTATGTAGTTTTTATTTTATTTTAATTTTTTTCTTTCTTTCTTCTTATTATTATTGTTTTGTTTTTCAAGGTAGGATCTCACTGTAGCTTAGGCTGACCTGGAATTCACTCTGTAGCCTCAGGGTGTCGAACTCACGGTGATCCTTCTACCTCTGCCTCCTGAGTGCTGGGATTAAAGGAGTACACCACCACGCCTGGCTTTATTTTATTTTATTTTATTTTATCTTTGCTTTTTCAAGGTAGTGTCTCACTCTAGCCCAAGCTGGCCTGAAATTCACTATGTAGTCTCAGGCTGGCCTTGAATTCACAGTGATCTTCCTATCTCTGCCTCCCTAGTGCTGGGATTAAAGGTGTGCACCACAACACCCAGCCATTAAAAATTATGAAGGAAAACACCAAGAAATAGAAATGCAAACCTACCAAGAGACCGGAAGTCTAGTCTGATGGGACTCCTTCCAGATAGCAAAGATGAGGTCAGGAAAGAAGACAGGAATGCAAACCCTGGAGGTGGGCTGTGGCATATGGGTACTCACTGGGAAGGTCGTGGATTGTTGGAAAGACACGGGTTCCCTAGTAATGACTTCATGTACCCTGAGGAGCTTCCCGGAGCCACTCGAGCTGACAAACACAAGTCTGGACTTGAACAACAGCTCCAAGAGAAAGACAGTCTTAAAGACCGGATGAAAACAAGGGGGATAATCAGCAAAACGACATCTAGAAAACAAAGTAACAAGTCAGCTCCCAAGTGAGGGTGGGGCAATGCTTTGACTTCAGAGTCATTAATGTATTTAGAAGAAGTTAGTATATTTTAATTTTTCATTCATGAAAAACTGGGACAGATTAATCACAATTGTATCTGTCTCTGTGCTTAGATCAATGTAGCCTCAAGGGTAATTTCCTGCTAGTGAATCTATCCATACTTAGGCTGTTATTTACAATGCTTTCAGTTCTAGGTCATACTCACTCTTATTAAGAAGTAGTTCAAGCAAAAAATATTATTACAGCAGGGCATGGTGGCACATGCCTTTAATCCCAGCATTTGGGAGGTGGGAGGATCGCTGGGAGTTTGAGACCAGCCTGGGCCTACATAGTGAATTCTAGGCCAGTCTGGGCTAGAGCCAGACCCTACCTTGAAAAAACAAAAAAAAAAAATAAAACTATATATATATCACTTCGATTGCTAGTAGTCCCACCTTTGATTACACCTTTCACATTTGAAAAAAATATTTTTTCCACTATAGATAGATAAAGAAGATACATAATAGCTAAATGATAGATAGGTGATAGATCAATAGATAGATTATAGTTAGATAGCCAGATGGATCTATAGATAGATGAGAGATGATGATAGATAGATAGATGATAGATGATAGATAGAATAGATGTTGGATAGAAGAGTGGATGGATAGATTACATACATGCTGATGAATGGATGAAAGATGGAGATGATAGATTAGATGATAATAGATAGATAGATAATGGATGGATAGATAGGTGATAGATACATAAATAGATTACACAGATAGATGGATAGATAGATAGATAATGGATAGATAGAATAGATGTTTGTAGAAGAGTGAATGGGTAGATAGATGACAGATACATAAATAGTTTACATAGATGATGGATGGATAGAAGAGTGGATGGATAGATAGATAATAGATACATAAATAGATTACATAGATAGATAAAATAGATGTTGGATAGAAGAGTGGGTGGATAGATAGATAATAGATACATAAATAGATTACATAGATAGATAAAATAGATGTTGGATAGAAGAGTGGGTGGATAGATAGATAATAGATACATAAATAGATTACATAGATAGATAGGTAGATAGATACGTGATTGATTGATAATAGAATAGATGTTGGATAGAAGAGTGGGTGGATAGATAGATAATAGATACATAAATAGATTACATAGATAGGTAGATAGATACGTGATCGATTGATAATAGAGTAGATGTTGGATAGAAGAGTGGGTGGATAGATAGATAATAGATACATAAATAGATTACATAGATAGATAGATAGATATGTGATCGATTGATAATAGAATAGATGTTGGATAGAAGAGTGGGTGGATAGATAGATAATAGATACATAAATAGATTACATAGATAGATAGGTAGATAGATACGTGATTGATTGATAATAGAGTAGATGTTGGATAGAAGAGTGGGTGGATAGATAGATAATAGATACATAAATAGATTACATAGATAGATAGGTAGATAGATACATGATCGATTGATAATAGATGTTGGATAGAAGAGTGGGTGGATAGATAGATAATAGATACATAAATAGATTACATAGATAGATAGGTAGATAGATATGTGATCGATTGATAATAGAATAGATGTTGGATAGAAGAGTGGGTGGATAGATAGATAATAGATACATAAATAGATTACATAGATAGGTAGATAGATATGTGATCGATTGATAATAGAATAGATGTTGGATAGAAGAGTGGAGGGATAGATAGATAATAGATACATAAATAGATTACATAGATAGATAGGTAGATAGATATGTGATCGATTGATAATAGAATAGATGTTGGATAGAAGAGTGGGTGGATAGATAGATAATAGATACATAAATAGATTACATAGATAGATAGGTAGATAGATATGTGATCGATTGATAATAGAATAGATGTTGGATAGAAGAGTGGGTGGATAGATAGATAATAGATACATAAATAGATTATATAGATAGATAGGTAGATAGATACGTGATCGATTGATAATAGAATAGATGTTGGATAGAAGAGTGGGTGGATAGATAGATAATAGATACATAAATAGATTATATAGATAGATAGGTAGATAGATACGTGATCGATTGATAATAGAATAGATGTTGGATAGAAGAGTGGGTGGATAGATAGATAATAGATACATAAATAGATTACATAGATAGATAGGTAGATAGATACGTGATCGATTGATAATAGAATAGATGTTGGATAGAAGAGTGGGTGGATAGATAGATAATAGATACATAAATAGATTACATAGATAGATAGGTAGATAGATACGTGATCGATTGATAATAGAGTAGATGTTGGATAGAAGAGTGGAGGGATAGGTAGATGTTAGATGCATAAATAGTTTAGGCAGACAATAGATTTTAATAACCAGACTTACTCATCTCTATGGGGCTGTGTAACCACCTCCTTGATAAGGAAACTGTAAGATTGCCATTAAGGTCAGAATAACTTGTTGATAGAGTCTGACAAGTTGGCCCTTGAGCCCTCTGATATTTTCTCTTGAGGAACGAGAGGGAAAGCCTAGGAAAAGAGACTTGAGGTAGTGCCCAAGTCACAGCCACACCAAGGACCTGGGACGTGGTGAGAGCAACAGCCTATGGAGTGGGATAATAAGGGAACAGTTGAATCTTTTCATAAATACAGAGGCCTGATAGGTACTCTAAATCAGAAGTAAGGATAATAAGTTGTTTTTTGAGGTTAATCACTGAAGTGGAAATCCAAACCCCTTATTCTAGTTCTTGGCACAGGGATTATTCAATGAACCAGAGGTCATCTAAGCCTCTTTTGACCTAGGAAATGCTTCACCGGAAGTCAGAATGCATCCGTGTGGCGTGTTTCCAAAACCTCCCCCATAACTCTTGACTACCCCCACAATCCATGACCCACATTCCCCATTGATGAGGGTCCCTTTGGAAGAGGGAGGGCAGGGAGGAGAATAATGGAGTCACCATTATGAATGTAAAATTAGAATAATATAAATAAATAAATAAAATTTAAAAACCTGGAACAATAGATAACCGCGCTCAGAGAAAGAGCATGTATCCACATTCACTGGGCTTTCAGATTCTAGTGTGTGCACGTAAAGAGAACTCCGATCCACTGCTCTCTCGAGTTTTGCCACATGTCCATCCAAAGAGGAATCTATTGGGTTTATATCTAATCTTGAATGGTGAATTGAATTGCATAGCTTTGCTAGCTATTCCGTACTGATTACAGACCTGTGAATTAGAGAATATTATCCTAAGAAGAACCTAAGGCCAGATTCTGAAATGCTATCCTCATGGCAGACTATGAATAAAAACTAGTGACCACATTCTTAAAGGAATGGTATATAGAATGATGTTTCTCCTCATACACTGATTAAAGTACTCGGACTCTGCAGAGACCAGGCAGGATGGTGACTGAATGGAAGTCCCGTACATTTACATTGCACTGGCAGAGTCCTTTAGCAAGTTCTAGTTTATATGAATGGAACACAGCGTCTAGCAGTGTGCACATGACTTTTGATCCAGTGATTATTTTTAGTCTATGATGTAACATCAAAACAATTAAATTGAATTTTAAGACTAATAACATTTATTTTGTGTCAAGATTATGTCTCCTCTAAAAGTCTCATTTTATGTTATTTATTAATTGTGTATTTTAAGGGTGATGAGGACTGATCATGAGACTTCACTAGCGCTAAGCACTCGCAATCAAAGCCCCTTTCCAAGCTTATGGGACATTTCACACATCATGTTAGTTCAGCATTTTAATGATCTTATAATAACTAGAACCTAAACATGGGATATGCAAACTTTCTTGAATTCCCTAAATTGTGATAGCATTAAGCAAGAGGCATCTTCCATAAGTAGAGAGACACATTTAACATAAACAATGTTTTTTAAATACCCAGAGACTTAACTATATACTACTTGTTGTGATTGAGAATTGAATTCTCCGTCCAACACCCTAGAGGTTCAAACAATGAAATTTCAACAGCAGCACATGTGTTGACAGACAGCACAGTGGAAATAACAATGACCTCCTAAGATAAGCAAGAGACTCTTAAACAATGAAAAAATCAGATGATAAATTCTTTAAATGGAGAATAACACAGCATGTGTACTGAAATACACATGGCTTAATTTTGAATGCTATTACACATTATGCATAATTAGGTTGTTTGCATAAAAATATTTGAGGCATGTTATCGTCCATCTTCTATTTTTCATGTGCATAATATAATTATCCAACCTTTTATTTATTAAGTTCAGATAGAAGAATTTCTATCTTTAGAAACTACAGAAATGCGTACACTTTGGGAAAGTGGTAGAAAGCAAAAACTAATGTTCAAGACACCGCCAGTTTGGTTTCTGCCAGAAGCTGCACACTGCCCCTGTTGTCAGCCTATGGGACGGGACATTTCATTTCTTACAGCCAGTGAGTACCTCATCTGACAGAAACCTTATAGAAAGATCTTTCCAGCATATTTTTTTCCTCATCAAAATACCCTAGAGAGGTCTGGGGAGATGGCTTAGTGGTTAAGGCGCTTGCATATGAAGCCTAAGGACCCAGGTTTGGTTCTCCAGTACCCACATCAGACAGATGCACAAGCTAGTAAATGTGTCTGGAGTTTCATTGCAATGGCTAGAGGCCCTGGCACACCCATTCTGTCTCTCTCTCTTTCTCAAATAAATAAATGAAATAGTGAAAAGAAAATAATAGGGCTAGAGAGATGGCTTAGCGGTTAAAGTGATTGCCTGCAAAGCCAAAGGACCTCAGTTTGATTCCCCAGGACCCATGTAAGCCAGATGCACAAGGTGGTGCATGCATCTGGAGTTCATTTGCAGTGGCTGGAAGCCATGGTGCATCCAATCTCTCTCAGCCTCTTTCCCTCAAATAAATAAATAAATAAATAAATAAATAAATAAATAAATAAATAAATAAATATGAAAAAGAAAGTAATAGAGGCTGGACAGATGGCTTAGCAGCTAAGGTGCTTGCCTTCAAATCCTAAGGACTCAGTTTCAATTCCCCAGAAACCACAGAAGTCAGATACACAAAGTGGTGCATGCGTCTGGCGTTTGTTTGGAGTGCCCATTCTCTCTGTCTGCCTCTCTCTCTCTCTTCCTTTTCTCTCTCCAATAAATCAAAAGATATCTAGAAAACAATAGAGGTGGCCCTGTGAGCTAAAGTAATAAAGCATTCTTTCTCTCACTGTTTCTCTCAGGCATTCCACAGCAGTGGGCGGGTAACTTAACACTGCAGAGTGCTGAATTCTTTTGTGTATATTTTCTTAATTTTAATTTGTTTCCGATGGCTGGGATTTTGGGCAATGCATACAAGTATGGATATGAATATAGTATTTCATTGTGCATAAAGCTCAGAGTGGAAGAAAAGCTTGTTTCATGTGTCACTGTCTCATTTAGTCAAAAGAAAGGAAATACATGCTCATCTGAAGAATCACAGAACATGTTCAATGTTTGTTTTGCTCTATTCATAATTGCCACATACTAGAAACCAATTATCCATCCTCTGGAAGATGAATTTAAAGCTAAACTTCAGTATACTTGTGAAAGACCGAAAAGCCATGAAAAGCATCCATGCAGATGCTTGTGGAAGACATGCTGGCAGCTGAGGCGATGGTGCAGTGAGATTGCTTGCTGTGCAACATGATGAACTGAGACCAGACCCCCAGAACCCTCATTCAGCTGGACACATGGTAGCATGAGCATCTGTAATCCCAGAGTGTATACACTGAGATAAGGAAACAAAGACAAGAGAATCCCCACAAGTTCAAAGGCCAGCTAGCCCGGCATATACAGCAGTGAACAATGAGAGACAGTGCCTCAAATAAGGCGTAAAGCAGGGAACAACGCCTGAAGCTTTCTTCTGACCTCCATGCATGCACCATGGCACCCCATGTGCACATGCGCACACACACACACACACACACACACACACACACGCAAGCGTGCGCACACACACATGATTAGAATATACATTATGTTGAGTGGAAAAAGATGCTCTCATAGAACACCCTATATAATCCCATTTCTGTAAAATTCTGGAAAAACTAAACCTGTTAAGTACAGAGAACAGGTAAGATTTTCAGGAATGGAGGAAGGTTTGACTCAACTGGGAAGCATGTGGGGTTTTGAGAGGATGGCTCAGCTCTATGCCCTGAGGGTGGTGGATCAAATCTTTTACACCTGTTTTGCACTCAAAGGTCTATCTAGAAGTCAGTACTTTAAACACTGGTTTTAATAGAATACCACTTGCACAAATATGGGAAGTGTCTCTTTAACATATACAAATATTGTTTAGTTCAAAGATGAATTAGTATTATTTTATTGATAAAACAACAGCACTTTACATTTACAAAAAAAAACATCATTTATCACCACTGAACATTTTGACTTCTTGAACCACATCACAATATAAATCAGTACAGTTAAAAAATTTTAAAACATATATGGGGCTAGAGAGATGGCTTAGCAGTTAAGGTGCTTGCCTGCAAAGCCAAAGGACCCAGGTTCAATTCCCCAGAAACCACATAAGCCAGATGCACAAGGTGGCACGTGCATTTGGAGTGTGTTTGCCTTGACATGGAAGGATGTACTGACATACCCATTTCCTCCCTCCCTATCACTCTTTCCTTACAAATAAATCAATAAAATATTTAAGGGCTGGGGAGATGGCTCAGCTGCAAATCCTGACAGCCCAGGTTTGATTTCTAAGTATCCACATAAAACCAGACACACAAACATGTATCTGGAGTTTGTTTGCAGCAGCAGGAGTCCCTAGTGTGCCCATTATTCTCATTCTCTCCCCCCCCATTGTGAATATAAATAAACTAAATTAAAAGGTTAAAATGTACTGATACATATGAAGATACATAAAAAGTACAGAAAAATATGATATACTTAATGATATAAATCACACTCCAAATCATAACAAATATGTTCCAATAAGTCTTGATTTTGAAACAAATAATAAATAAGGTAATCAAAACCAAGCAACCTCATAATTCTATACAAATTCTTTTAAAACATTGTAAATCTGGAACTCAATTTTATAATGATGTATTTAGTAAATCTGATTTCCCATGATCATTACATTCTTCACCTCTAATCCAAAATTTTAGGCACATCTTCAACATAAAACTTTTATTGTTGAGCCAGGCGTGGTGGCACATGTCTTTAATCCCAGCACTCGGGAGGCAGAGGTAGGAGGATCACCATGAGTTCGAGGCCACCCTGAGACTTCATAGTAAATTCCAGGTCAGCCTGAACTAGAATGAGACCCTACCTCAAAAAAACAAAAAACAAACAAACAAAAAAAAAACAACAAAAACCTTTATTGTTATCTGCATAAAATTATGAAATCCTAATTTCAGTATGTCTCCTGTGTGTGCATACACATGTATGTCTCCATATTATGAGTTACAAGTGTCTCATTTTTAAAAGTCAGAATATTGCTCACTTAAAGGCTTTTCATATTTAAACTATATATTTTATCTTTTTTGTTTATAGGTTTAGTGGTGTGCATGCTGGTAAATTTACTGCTGCAATTGTAGTGTGTTTTGTTAATACTAATTCCAAATATACTTTCATAAGAGTCAAAGTTGCATCCAGTGAAAGAATACTGGGAAACTATAAGTGCCCAGTACACAAGAGTGTCTTATGAGCCTCTACAAAGTAGAAGATGATATCAACGTGTTTTAGGGACCGGTGGGATCTGCATCCTTGTCTCTGCATCTCAGCCAGGATAGCGCTGAAAGAGAGGCCCGTCTCAGTTTGCTATTTCCAAAAACTAGCATCCATGAGTGGCATGAAGGAAAAGTCATTCCAATAACCTGTCCAAATAAAATGACCCCATCACATTCCAGAAATGACAAGCTGGAAAGATGAGTGGCAAGAGAAATGAGGAAAGCAGTGCATAAAAGCAGGAAGGCAAAGCCAGCTTTTAAGGCTTTTATGTGGGCATCGGTGCTAATGTCTCTGGCATGGGGCCGCATCTTCTTCAGGTGTTTCCACAGGGAGAAGATTAGCAAGAGAAAAGCTGGCAGGGCCACAATAAAAGGCACAGACATTAACATAAAGCTAGTTATTAAAAGAGGGTTGCGAAGCTGTAAAGAGCTCCAATTGGAACTGTAAGTTCTATTTCTGTGAAGTCCGTCACCCCAGGCATCTGCCCTTATTATGCTCTTTACTACCAGTTGTACTGACAAGAGGACTAGAGATGCCAGCAGAATCATGGAGACCACCTTTTCAACTCGCCTCTTCAAAAAGAGAAAGATGGGGTTGGAAAAAACAGCTATCTTCAGAAAATATAAGATGCTGAGGCATGTAGTAAGCCACATGTTAAAATGATTGGTCACTGCGTAGGCAATGTTGGTCATTTCTAAAGCCTTCAACAGATGTGGATAAAAAACATAAGCTGATACATTTATGAAGACAGAGCAGAGCACAGCAATCCTGGAGATGGCCAGAGCGGTGAGAAGCTGATCCACTGAAGAGAGCTTCCTTCCCTTGATCCAATCCATGCAGTTCACCAGGGCTATGAATCCATTCCCTAGAATTCCAATCACAAACTCCACACTTAAAATGATTGCAAAGGGTCTCTGCATGCCATCAGTGCCACCCATGTTCTGTAAGGGAATGACCCAAATTTTGATATCACTGCTCAAAGTTTATTCATACATTCATTTAAAATGCTGAACAAGTTTGTTGTAGAGATTCTCCATTTAAAGTATAACTAGATTCACCGTGTTCCTCTTATGAGATAACAATCTTGTTTTGCCCAAACAGAGCAGCTGAGTGCCAGTCAAATATCATGTACCTTGCAGAGTAGCCTGAAGTCATTCATAATTGAATAAGGAAATGTGGAGCTCTCACAAGCTAACATGGAAATAAAAAGGTACTGATTTGCATTTATTTCATTTCATTTTCTACAACTCCGACCACATGAGTCTGAAGCAAGTAATATTAAAAAATTATAAGATAGATAACAGGTTACAAAAACATTCTTCTTGAGCAATGGGGATTTATTAAAGTTTGAAAGCTGAGCATGTATGGGAACCTATGCAGAGTGGCCCATGTGAAAATGTCACAGTTGCTGTCCATTATCATCATAGATGCTATTATTCTAACAATGGTGTGTTCTGAGCATATTTTTACTTATCATTTTACTTTTCAAAAGTGAATGTATATACACAAATAAACATGAATATACAAACATTTATTGAAGTCAATTCCTTTTCTCTTTCTGGTCATGTTTTTCATAAATATACCACTGTATTAAGCTAATTCTTTTTTAAAATTTTTTAAAAATTTTTTTGAGAGAGAGACAGAGAGAGAGAGGGAGAGGAAGACAGAGATGGGCGCACCAGCAGTCTCTCAGCTGCTGAGAACGAAATCCAGATGTGTGCACCCCCTTGTGGTCAAGTGTGGCATTGTGCCCTTGCGTCACTTTGCATCTGGCTAAACATGGGACCTGGAGATTGGAACCGCTGGAGATCGGAAGCAGCGTTCTTAGGCTTAGGAGGCAGGCGCCTTAACTGCTAAGCCATCTCTCCAGCCCTTAAGCTAATTCTTATTGCCACGATACTCATTAAGATATCATTTTCAAAATGCTTTCATGTCAGCGTTTTAAGACAAGATGTTAAAGATTACTGATTTTTAGCCAGCACCACACCCTGCCACAGAACCAACAGAAGATGTGCTTCAGCCTTCTTGTCTCCCCAAACCAGGACAAATGTGTAGTTTAAAGTATGATGCCAGTAGCATGAAAATGCAAGGGACTAGTTCATTCTGTGTTTATTACACCTCTTATCCGATATAATTATTGGTCATACATGGAAAACAGAAAGAAAAGGGAGACCAATTTGTCTGGAAAGCTTTCAAGTGGATCCTGGTGCAGGCATCCTGAAATCTTTGGTCATAGAGCTGTATTTTGCCAAGATGTTCACACAGTGGGTAGATTAATAGAAGAAAAGAAATCAGAGATGGAATAAAGGTTGTGAAGTTTGACTATAATAACAAAGTCATCTTGGACATGTTTAGAGTGTGCTGCAATTTCCTGCTACAAGTCACATTTTCCTCAGACTCTTTTACTTCCGGTCTCACTGATGCTTAACTGGGCAGGATTTTAACAAACAAAATGAGCAGCATCTTCAACAGAATCACTATAAAACTCTACTCTCCTCTTTAGGTAAATAAAAGTAATATTGGAGGAAGTGCTTAGAATTGCAAGTCAGGTGATAGAATGGTTGCCCACTGCTTACCATATTGAACAATAATTCTCACTTGACCTGAATCAAAATCTAGTACTTTGCCTTTCCTAGAGGAACCAAACCTGAAGTCATCCAGAACACAGGTTGGCCAGATGGGTTCTTTGATCTCCTGTTCCAATTAGTAACATTTACCAGGGCCACATAGACCAGTGGAACCATTCCAAAGACAAGTTGCCCACTACTGGCATAGAAATGATGGTCAAGCTGGGCGTGGAGGCACACGCTTTTAATCCTAGCACTCGGGAGGCAGAGCTAGGAGGATCACCGTGAGTTCGAGGCCACCCAGAGATTACATAGTGAATTCCAGGTCAGCCTGTGCCAAAGTGAGACCCTACCTCAAAAACAAACAAACAAAAAGAAATGATGGTCAATGGCTAGCCTTCCACAACTGGTGTGAAAAGAAAAAGGCAAGCCTGGTACCCTATGGTTCCCTCATCAGCTGACCTGAATTTGAACTGAGTACTGGTCTTCAGATACAGTAAGTCTTGCTCTTTTTGACATTCTGCAGCCAACATCTGACAGAAGAGCATCACGCCATGATGAGGGGGATATTTTTGCTGATTTTATGAAAACTACTGCCATTTGAAACCATTTGAAAATGAATCCTGTCTATTGGTTCTTAGTGCCTGCTCAGATCTTTCATAGCAGATGTTGGAGTGCAATTTGCGAGCGTGCAAATGAAGACGGGTCCTCTTTCAGTGCTTTACATTCATCAACTTTAGAAGACAGCTAGGGAAATGCTAAACTGCAATGCATAGGATCAGTGGAAATTTCTAATTTGACACATGGACTGAGGTCACCTGGAGATGGCCTGATGGATTTTTGCCACTGAGGATTTATGATAATTAAACCATGAAACGTTCATGTGACAAGTCTTAAAGACACTTAACGGTAGGTTTTCCAGGCTTGTCCTATTAAAGGTTTCTTAATTTCCATTGGAATCCTGAGAAGAGCTCACCCTTTCCCAAAACTGAGTGCTGACAAGTGGTGCCTTTACAGCTTTCTTGTTCACACACCATAAATGTAGAACTGCACACCCACAGCCACCTCACCTGTACATTAGACTGGGTTTCTGAAAATATTTGAGGGTACCATCATACACTGATTATTATTTAGAAATTTCCAAAATGTGAAATGAATTGAGGACTTTCTGAGACTTAAGAGCCTTTCTTTCACACTCAAGCCTTCTTCATCCATAGTATTGATTCACTATGTGTCTCCTATCAGGGTCTTTGCAAAGGATTTTCTCCTAACTCTTAAAAATTCGTCTGCTGAGGAGGGGAGCTAGGGAAATAGCTCCGTTGTTAAAGGCACTTTCTTGGGAAACCTGCCAGCCCGGTTCAATTCACCAGCACCTACATAAATGCAGATGCAAAAAGTAGCACAAGCCTATGGCATTTATTTGCAGTAGCTAGAGACCCCGGCAACTTCTCCTCCCCTACACATGTACACATATGTGCATGCACACACACAGACAAATAAATAAATATATATTTCCTTTAAGAATTTATCTAGGGATAGAGAGATGGCTCAGTGTGTAAAGTTCTTACCACACAAGCAAGAGGACCTGAGTTTGGGTTCACCAGCACCCGTATAAAATGCCAGGTGTGGTGGTACGTGCTATGGCATGGTTATTGCTCATTGCTATTAGCCATGCTAAGAAAATACACAGTTTGGGCTGGATAGATGGCTTAATGGTTAAGATACTTGCCTGCAAAGCCAAAAGGCCAAGGTTCAATTCTGTAGGACCCATGTAAGTCAGATGCACAAGGTGGCACATGCATCTGGAGTTCATTTGCAGCTGCTGGAGGCCCTGGCATGCCCGTTCTGTCTCTCTATTTGCCTCTCTCTCAAATGAATACATAAAAAATTAAAATTAAAAATAGCTTTTTTAAAAAAGAAAAGATAATACACAGTTTGTAAGGAGAGGAATGGAAGCAAGTTTAAAGCTGTGAGCAAGGAGAGTGCAGAGACTTTAGGGGCTAGGTGTGCAATATTATGGTTTAAAATGAAGTATTTGGGTGTCACATTGAAAAAGTGGTGAACCTGTGAGAGTTCATTTCAGTTGTTCATGTGATTAGATTAAGAAATGCCAATGGCCAGGCTGGAAAAATAGCTCAGTGATTAAAGGTACTTGCCTGTAAAACCTGATGGCTCCGGTTCAATTCTCCAGTACCCATATAAAACCAAACACACAAAGTGGTGCATGCATCTGGAGTTCATTTGCAGTGGCAAGAGGCTCTGGAATGTCTATACTTTCTCTCTCTGTCTCTGTCTCTGTCTCTCGCTCGCTCTCAAATAAATAACTAAAAACATTTAAAAAAGAAACACCTATGTCCTTAATGAAGCACCCCTTTTGAGTACATGCATGAAGGATATACCAGAAGATTAACTGAGGAGTGACAACCCACCATAAACATGGGAGGTACCATCCCATGCGGAAATATGAGGGCTTTTCTGGTGGAATCTGTAGGGTACTTAAATACAGAATCATGCCATCTGCAAACAATGATAGCTTCGTTTCTTCCTTTCCAATTTGTATCTGTCTTATGCCCTTCTCTTGTCTTATGGCTATAACTAGACCTTTAAAACTTATGTGGAGTAAGAGTAGAGACGGTGAGCACCCTTGTCTTGTTCCAAATTTTAGATGAAATATTTTTCAGCTTTTTTCTCATTCAGAATAATGTTGCCTATGTGTTGCAGTCAGGTTCGCATTGCTGGCAGAAATCACCTAACCAAGAGCAGTTTGTGGGAAAAAGGGTTTATTTTGGCTTACGGATTTGAGAGGAAGTTCCATGATGGCAGGGAAAATGAAGGCATGAGCAGAGGGTGGACATTACCTCCTAGCCAACATAAAGTGGACAACAGCAACGGGAGAGTGTTCCAACACTGACATGAGGAAAGTGGCAATAATACCCATAAGCCCACCCCCAACAATACACTGCCTCCAGGAGGGTTTAATCCCCAAATCTCCATTAGCAGGGAACCTAGCATTCAGAACACCTAAGTTTATAGGAGACACCTGAATCAAACCACCACACTATGGGTTTGTCATTTATAACCTGTATTATTCTCAAGTCTGTTCCATCTATTCCTAATTTCTCCAGAATGTTCATTGTACTGAATTTTGTCAAATGCTTTCTCTTCATCGATAGATTTCTTCTCTGTATCATATGCCTTCCATCCTTAAGTTTATTTAAATGATGAGTTACATTTATTGATTTGCCTGTGTTGAACTAACCTTGCAACCTTGCTCACTTGGTCTTGATGTGTACTCAGGAGTCATGACAAAATCCCAGAGACTGGGTGCTTATACAATACAGACTTAGTCCTTCCTGACTCTAGAAAGGAATCAGAAGACCTTCCTCTTAGAGCGCACCTGGCCTTCCATGTTCACAGCCTCCTAGTATCTGTCTTCTCATACGTGTACCAACGCTGGGTTAGGGACTCACCCTTAGGACTTCACTCAATACTGTGTTCACAAAGGTTCTGTTGTCAGACATAGACACATAAGAAGCCAGGGCTTGAACATTCCAAGGCAAGCAATTCCATCCATAACATCTCTTTGAATTAATAATAATAATAATTAATAATGTATTAATTGATTAAAATAATAGTAAGTGGATTTATAGTGAGGAAGCATGTACAGAAAATTACTATCATCTTTTTTTACATATGAAGTGGTATTAAGTATCATAATCCTAAATAACATGTTTTAGAATTTTAGTTACATTCCTTAGGACTTTAAAAATATGAATTAGAGAGCTGAAGAGATGGCTCAGTGGTTGAAGGTGCTTGCTTACCAAACCTGCTGACCCAGTTTCAATTCCCCAGTATCTATATAATGTCAGATGTGCAAAGTGGCACATTCGTCTGCAGTTTGTTTACAGAAAGCCTGGCATGCCCATTCATATTCATATTCATTCTCTCTCTCTCTTGCTGTATTTCTAAAATACATAAATAAATAAATTAGATGTCTTCAAGCATTTAAAATTTTTTTATGCATGTATGCAATGTATTTCTGTAAATTTACCTCTGCCATTACCATTTTGTCTCCTCTCCCCTCCTGCTGAAACCCTTACTTTTCCACCTAGTCCCCCTCATTATTTCATGTTTCTCTTTGTAACCCACTGCAGTTAATTTGGGTTGCTTGCATAAGCATGGATGGGGGCTATTTACTGGAGTTTGGTCTGCTTACCAGTTGGCTCCAGTACTGATGTGAATAATTACCCCTCCCATGGCAACCCATTAGCTGCCAATAGCTTCTTGGAGAAGGTTGGAGGCTCATGCCCTGCTCTTCCTCCTGTGCCTGCAATAGAATGTTGACAAGCCCACTCTTGAGCAGGCAATCACAACCACGGCGACTTCGTGAGTGCAACAGTCTTCTTATATCCAGGAGACAGCATTTTTTGCAGCACCCCTCCCCATCCTGCAGCTCTTGACATTCTTTCTGCCAGCCCCCCACCCACTTTTTGTGAGGATCCCTGGTTTCCTGAGCCTTGGATAGGGAAGATACAGATGTCCTGTTGAAAGCTGAACATTTAGCAATCACCGTCTCAGCACTTTGACCAGCGTTGAGTCTTCAATAGCTGCTGTCCACTGCTCTGATCAAGGCTGAGAGCAGCACCAGTCAATGGAGCTGAGCATAAATTAGATGTAATTTTTACAATATGATTATTCACAGAACAACAGTAGTGGATTCCCCACCTAGGGCTAATTACTTCCTCAACTGTGGGCTTTGACTAAGTTTTCAGTAACAAGTACTAGTTGTCTCTTTGTGGGTAGCATCACACTCCCATCAGAAAGTAGGTGGTTGCCCTCATAGCAGTCATACCACTATTGCACCTGTGAGTGTATCTTTCCTTGCTTGGCAGGCTGGTGTTATGGTACAAAGATGCTAACTGTAGTTATCATCTCCTTGCTAGGACAAAGCACCTGACCAGAGGCAGCTGATGGGAGGAGAGTTTTTATTTGGGCTTACAGTCTCAAGGGGAAGTCTCATGGTGGCATGGGGAGCTTGGCTATAACATGCCAAGTTGCTACCAACTGGAAACCAAGAATTCAAGACACATAAGTTTATGGGGGAAAACTGATGAAAACCACCACATT
The DNA here is from genome assembly GCA_036365145.1 of Orientallactaga sibirica. Taxonomy (NCBI): domain Eukaryota; kingdom Metazoa; phylum Chordata; class Mammalia; order Rodentia; family Dipodidae; genus Orientallactaga; species Orientallactaga sibirica. The sequence goes on along the minus strand of JAEOAD010002086.1, from coordinate 4,184,410 downwards.
ATGCCCATGCCTCCCCCATAAACTGATGACTATGGATGCAGTAAAATGCAGTTCATTCAGTCCAGCTTTAAAAGTCTCCATATTTTTTATTGATCCCAACACTATTCAAAATTCCCATGCTCCATTGTTTCTTAACTGTGAGTCTATAAAACAAAAACACATAATGGCACAGAGTACACATTCACGCTGCAAAAGATGACATTGCAAGGAAAGATTAAATCAATGCAAGATCTAAAACAAACAGAGCAAACATCAAATCCTGTGGTTCCAAGTTCAACTTCTGTAACCAATGATGAAGTCTCTGGGGTTCCAATTCCTCTCCCCCAGTGGGGCTTCCCACAGCCCAGGGAAAACTCCATCTGAAGTTGGCAGCTCTCCTTGGCATCTAGATATTCAGTAGTCCTGGTATTACAAAATACTGGGGTCTCCACTGAAACTCATGGTTCATCCTCATGACTCCGTTTGGGCCTCTATGCAGCGATTCCAACAATGCTGCCTTACATCACCCCGTGACCATTTTCAAAACAAACACACTGCAAATTCAATGAATCCCTCTTTCCTGCATTTGTTATATTTCTATAATACCAGGTAGGCTTCCAAATTTGTTAATCCAGGGGTAATAAAGCAGACTTTGAAGAGCAGGATACTCCTTCAGCATCCAAGTCTCCTACTTTCAAAAAGGAGTCAGCATCATCCAATTAAATGACAGGCTAATGGAGAGAGGGAGGGGATATGACAGAGAGTGGACTTCTGAAGGGGAATGGGGGGAGGGGAAGGGAAATACCATGTTTTTCTGCCTGTAAGTATAGAAGTTGTCAATTTAAAAAAATTTTAAAAAGGAATCAGCATTCTTTCTACTGTCCCAATGCAGAATCATCGGTCTAATCTCAATGGTGATAATCTCTCAAACAATTGAAGCTGAAACAGGCTATTGTCCCTTGACCAACTTTCATTTCTTTCTGTGCCATATCGTTCTGCTCATACCAGTCCACTTCTTCAAAACTCAGCCTTGCTCAGGTTCTCAGGACATGGGAAGAACACAACTGGTGTCTCACACAGTCTGTCTCTAACCCAGTGCCGACCAAGTTCTTCTTTCTTCCCCTCATAATCCAACTCTACACAGTCCATAGTTCTTTCTTCATTTAGATCTTTAAACCCTGACCAGAATGATCCATAAAACTCTGCTTACAGCACTATAAGGCATCTCTTAGGTCAAGGTTTCAAAGCCTTCCACATTCCTCCTGCAAATCAGTTCCAAAGGGCCAAAAGTTACAGTTGGGTTTCCAACAGTAATAAACTCACTCCTGGTACCAATTTTCTGTTGTAGTTGCCTTCTCATTGCTGGGATAAAGCACCCAAGCAAAGGCAGTTATGGAAGGAAAGTTTTTATTTTGACTTACAGTCTCGAGGGGAAGCTTCATGATAAGTGGAGAAAGAATGGCATGAGCACAGGCTTGATTATCACCTCTGCCCCAGCAAGAGGAAAACAGCAGCAAGAGAGTGAGCCAGTCTCTGGCAAAGGGGGCCTGGCAGTAACATTCTAAATCCCTATCCCCAACAACATACATCCCCCACCTCTCAAACTGCCACCATCTTGGGACCAAGGATTCAAAGCACATAAGTTCATGGGGGAAATGTGATTCAAACCGCGACAGTTCCATAGCTGACTTCTCCTCCCCCGAGCAGTCTGCATAACACCTTCCAACATGAGGAACACAAGCCTGCTGGTGGGGAAAGCTTCAGCTCATTTCTAATCAGATTGTGCTGTGTCCAATAACCACTGCTCAGCAGGAGGGTTTTACCATCTAGTTCTGGTGAGCAACCAACAGCAGTGACAATAGCTTGTGTTTTGAGGGGAGCCTCTGGGGCCTCCCCGACTAACAACTTAATAGGGCAATACCTCAGACCTGGCACTAAGAGCAATATTATCTGCCCACACAGGGTACCACTGTTCAAACTCTTAAAAAAATAAATTATATTTAATTAGTTGTAAAGTAATATTCTAGTTTAAAACAATAGGTTTTTGAAAGTATTTCTCAAGTGTCTTAAGTTGATTAGCTCACATCTAAATATTTCTTGTGATTTTATAAAGAATTAATTAGTTTCACACTGCCTGTGATTATTGCAAATGTCTTACAGTATTTAAAATGTGAATATTTATATGGTGTCTCATAAATATGGTATTCATAAACTAGCTCATAAATAATGATACATCAACTTTTTAACACATTTTATCAAAAGATATAAAAATAGTTGTCACTGAAGATTATTTTGAAATATTTGTCTTTCAAATCTAAAGTCAGCTAACAGTTATTGGTAGAACCCTAGCAAGCTCTCCATTGACAAACATGCTACTAGTTAGCACCACAATTAAATAACATTTTAAATACTTGACCCATCTTATGTCATAACCAACACCTAAAAGCAAAATATCATTACAAATAATTATGTACAGATGATATGCTACAGACAAGAAAATAAGCTTGAAACAGACAATGCAGGTGACAGAGGAGCTGGTTTTGAATGAGTACACAATGCCTGTTACTTTCTGTGTGTGCATTGTTCAGATGTCAAATATCATGGGCACATTAAAAAGTAGCATGAAATGGCATATTCTACGACAGTTTCCACCATATTCCAGGCTGGCTGGGGCAGGCTCTTCCTCTTGATGTTTTACCTGAATTTTCAGAAGATCCTCCATCTCTGAGGGGTTTCTTTCTTTAACCCACTGCTGTTATCTTTACACAGTGACAGGAAAGTTCTTTTTTTAATTTAATTTTTTATTTTATTTTATATAAATTATAACAAGATACTCTTTTATCCCCTCATACCAGCTGCTCCCTGCTACCCTAGAGGCCCTTGTTTGGGAAAGCCTTTTAATGTCACAGAACCACAACCTCACATGAAAAACAGTTTCATTCTCACACATGTGAGAACTAAAACCGTATGTGCTACTCAGATTATCTGCCACATAGGTATTAAAGCACAGTTTTTTAAATTTAAAATAACCACTTTTTATTGCATACCATCTATCCCTCCTTAAAAAGGTCCCCAAAGGATAAGCAGAAAAGACACCCACCACTTCTTAGTCTTTCCAGTAAGAGCAAGGGAAGAAAAGATGCTACAAATTTTCCACAAATAAATGAGTAAAGTACAAAAGTAGAAAAAAATCTATGCCAAAACAAGCCATAGCACCTTGAAATGATTTCACTATAAAATTAAGCCTGAAATAAGAATTATTTACTTCTAAAACATATAGATTTCTATCTGCCTGAAGACTGATAGTACTGAATACAGAGCACATGCAATATTGGCCTCTCCTTCACATCCCTCTTGCACTTAAGTTATTTTAAAATTTCTCACCTACTTTATAATTTCACTGAATTTTTAGTTGAGAACTTTATTATATGAACATACCATAGTTTAACTATGTCCCCATGCCATGATCATCTTTTGTGCCCTTTAACCCTCCCCATTCCACTAAGTACTCTCTTCTGTCCAGGTAATCCTTCCTCTGCTCTGTTGTCTCATTCCTTTTGTCCTCATCCCTCCTCCATATCCAAATGTTGTTAAGCTCAGAACAGGGCAAGTTTTATAAGGGTGACAGCAAACACTGTGGGCTCATGCAAGCACCAGTTGGTTCATGCCAGGAGGAGAGCACCCCAAAGTACTCCTTCCCACCCTATGGCTCTTACCTTCTTCCCACTCCCTCTTCCACAATGTTCCATGAGCCTGGGAGGGTTAGACAGAAATCTCATTCCGTGTTGAGTTCCCAACAGCCTCTTACTTTCTGCTTTGAGGAATTGTGAATCTCCTCACTGTTCTTTGGTCACCGTTCACTTCTGCCATTTAATCAAGGCGAGCAGCAGATGACTGCAAGGAAACTGGTGCGCGCTGTGCTGCTGCCACACTGATTCTAATTTCTGTTCTAGGAGAATCTGGTAAGTTGTGAGTACTTGCTGACATACTGAATGGAAAAAAAAAAAAGAAACTTCCAGTGTGATTTCTGTAAAAGCCTCATAAACTATATGTACATGATGGCATACTGCATGAAAAGAAAAACACTGTCAAGTGCAATATATGGTTAAAAGAAAACTACTACCCATGATTTCATCATTGTGTGCTTAAAATCAATATATCTCATAGTTCATGCTGAAAACTCCATAAAAATCTACTGTATCTCAAAATATGGATTACATATTTCTAATGATGATAAATGTATTTCAACAATTCTTAAATGTAAAATGAGTAAAATAGATAGCAAATTAGAATAAATAGCCTCCCAGTACTAAGGAATTTGTTAAAATTTATAAATAGAATCTTTGGGGGTTTGGGGGAGGAGAGAGTTCAAGGTAGGGTCTCACTCTAGCCCAGGCTGACCTGGAATTCACTATGTAGTCTCAGGGTGGCCTTGAACTCATGGTGATCCTCCTACTTCTGCCTCTTGATTGCTGGGATTAAAGTCATATGCCACCAAGTCCAGTTTTAATATTATACTTAAATAACAAGTATAGTATATTTGAGTTATAGAAGTGCATATTTACATTTCTTTTCTCATACAATTTTTAGGCACATCTTAAAAGTAACATATATATATATATATATATATATAGAGAGAGAGAGAGAGAGAGAGAGAGATTATAAAGTTCAATTTTAAGTAACATGTATTAATACATATATACTTAGATTTCTTTTAAAACCTCAAAAGGCCATTACTTGATACAAAATTCATTTTATCTGTTACAAGAAGCAGTTTTTGCATTCACATGCTCTGCATTGATGTAGTTCTGAGTAGTGTTACATTAATTTCCATGCTTTTGTATTTACTTGAAAGATTATAATGTTTAGATAATATTTGTCCCAAGTATGCTTTTGTAAAGTTGAAAATGTTGTGGGTAGCAGAAAAATATTAAAGGTAGTGAAAATTTCTACATGCATGAATTTCTTGAAACAATCTCCCTCTGGAATATGCAAAATGACCCCTGTGATGGTCTATGGACCCGAAGGTTTGCAGTCATTGGATCTACATCCCAGCCACCTCAGCACCAACCTCAAGGATTGTCTCAGATTAGTGTGTCCCAGAACCAGGATACAGGAGTGTAGTGAAATGAAAACAGCTCTAGTAATCTGAGTAACCAAAACAATTAGCTCTCTTTCCAGAAACAGAGAGCTCCAAATTTTCACAGCAAATGACACAAAGAAAACAGCATATAGCAGTAGAAAGACGACCACGTTCTGCAAGGCGGTGATGTGAGCGGCGGTGCTGGCGTCCCTGCATCCCTGGGTGTTGCGCTGCATCTTCCTCAGGTGTTTCCACAGGGAGGTGATGAGCAGGAGAAACGTTATTAGAGACACAGCGAAGGGGATGAACATGAACATGGTGTTGGCAAATGAAGTAAGTATGACAAATTGTGTGTTATTCAAACAGAAACTGTAAGACGTGTTTTTGTTACATGCCTCAGTCCAGATACCAATCTCTGTATTTGCGACTATAACATTTAAACATAAGAGAACCAAGGACACTAACAATGTCACTGATACCACCTTTTTAACTCTATACTTAAGGTAAAGAAAAACAGTGTTAGAAAAATTGGCTATCTTGAGAAAATAAAAGATGCTGAGACTTGTAGCAAACCAGATGCTAAAATGACTGGTGACTGTCCAGGAGATATAAACCCTCTTAAACAGTGTCCCTGTGAACCAGTCATCTTGGTAAAGCATACTTCTCCACCAGTTCAGTAATACAAACCAGATCTGAGCAATTCTGGAGATGGCCAGAGCTGTGAGGATTTGATCCACTAAAGAAATCTTCCTTCTCTTGAGCCAGTCCATGCAGTTTACCAGGGCTATGAATCCATTCCCTAGAACTCCTGTGACAAACTCCACACTCAGAATGGTTGTAAGGATGGTCAGTATAACACCACTCATCTTTACAAGAATGCTGCAGTTTCTAAAATCGCTGCTTAAAATTTGTTAATATGTACATCAAAGGAAGTGCAAATCCAGTCCTTGAAAATCCATGCCACACTCCCTTCCTTAAACAACATGCATATGTGATCCCAGTCTATGGAGCCTTGCTAATGACTTGATTTATAATTTTCATGATAAAAAAAATCTTGATTTTCCCAGACAGCCCAGCTGTGCTTCATCCAGATCAAGTATCCCTTACACACTGCAGCCTAGGACATCTGTAGTTTATGATGGAGGAAATGCTGCATTCTCACGTGCTAAGATGCAAATAAAGATACATGTATTTGCATTGTTTCCTTCTTTTTTTAATCTTACCTACATATGTTAATCTGGCTACTTCAGTATTGAGCAAGTTACATAACAAAAATCTAATATGTACATACAAGCCAACAAGAACCTAACCTTGTCCATGGTACTTCCTTATTCTTGACTTTCCTTAAATTCTTTAAAAAGCCTGCATGGTACAAATCACTTCCTATCAGTAATCTAATAGTCTCATGGAAATCATTATGTGCCAAGGGCTTGGTACTGAGAATAATATGCATTCAATGAGTGTGTGTGTGTGTGTGTGTGTGTGTGTGTGTGTGTGTGTAGATGAATGTGCCCACAAACATATTCACCCATAACACATTTATTTGAATCCACATCCCCTTTTGTCTCAATCAATTATTCAGATAATTTTGCATTTATTAATCATCTAGGTCATGCATGACACTCTGATAGTTTTTAAGTGTTGAAATAGTGCTTCAAAGGGTGTATAATGGAATAATAAATATAAATATACAGCAAACTTGAGCCACTTTATCTGCCTGTGAAGACATGGGTTAATATCACCATGGATCCAGGAAGCAATCACGGAAGCAAAGGAGGTTATCCACTCAGCAAGTGTTCCCCTTTTCTGCCAGTAGGACACATTTGTCCATCTGCATCCAGAACTTGTAGATTGTATCCACCTCCTCTCGCCTATATCAATACCTGTTCCGTGGCATCAAGGTACATGAACACCCCCTGTCTCAGAAGATGGGAAATAAGCAGCGTGAGAGAATTTCTCCTCTTCTATAGCTGAACTGTAAGCAAGAGGCTAACGATACCATTTGAGCAATAGATAACAAGGCAATGGAAAACTTCTATCAACAACCTCATAGAAAAGTGTAGGTTATTCCAGTGCATCGGGCTGACTGCATTCCCAGTGTCCCGAAGCAGTATTCATCAGAAAAGAATGAAATCTATCTTGAATACAATATATCTAGAGAGAAAGAGGTAGAGATAGAGAGAAACAGAGAGAGAGATTTGAATAAGCTTACTATTCTCTATGGATCTGTTTTGTCCCCAGTAAGGAGACCATATGAGATCACATGTTCTTCATCTAGCAGAGGGACACATGGGGACAGCATAATAGGACAGTATAGGAAATTTCTCAGAAAAATACACCTAACAATAGATGCACAACCATTGCATCAGTGTAGACTCAAGAAAATCTCTTGAGCTTGGCTCTTTCATGTAACAAAAACCAGCTCAAGAAAAGAAGACAGAGAAATGTAAGCAACACTGGTTTGGGGTTAAGTATAGTGGACAAGAGTCCTGGAAATTCATGGATTTTTAGAGAAGAGATCTATTGTCTCCTGAGGGCAAATTCTTAGCCAGACCACTACACCTGGATTAGAAATACTAGATTTAGGTTACAGCTGAACAATAACTCCCAGAAAAATAAAAAAAAAGATAGGCTTTTCCAGGCAAAGTGAAAAGGGCATCAAAAATACTTCCTAAAATTTACATCCAGAAACAAAATAAATTTTAATTCATCAGACAAGAATGTAACTCTGGCTCAGGCTGACCTGGAATTCACTATGTCAACTCAGGGTGGCCTCAAATGCACAGTGATCTTCCTACCTCTGTCTCCTGAGTGTTGGGATTAAAGGCATGTGCCAGCATGCCCAGCTTTGCATATTAATTAAAAAATATATTTGTATTTATTTATTTGCAAGCAGAGAGAGATAGAAGAGAGTTAGAGAGAATGGGTGTCCCAGGGCCTCCAGCTGTTGCAAACAAACTCCAGATACATGCTCCACTTTGTGCATCTGGTTTTACATGGGTACTGGGGAATCAAACCCAGGTTTGATGCTTTACAGCACAGAGCCTTCACCACTGAGCCATCTGTGCAAGCCAAGACAACATTTTGTAGTTATTGATGTTTTCAAGGTAGGCCTAGGCTGACCTGGAATTCACTCTGTAGTCCCAGGCTGGCCTCAGACTCACAGTGATCTTCCTACCTTAGGCTCCTGAGTGTTGGGATTTAAGGTATGTACCACCACACCCTGGCTGAAAAGACAATTTTTTTTTTTTTTTGGTTTTTCAAGGTAATTCAGGCTCCAGGGTGTCTTTATGTGTACACACACACACACACACACACACACACACAAATGTTCTTAATAATAAAAATAAAGAAAGAAAATAAAGAAAACATGTCAAATAAAATGGAGTATGGAGAGATGGCTCAGAAGTTAAAGGCACTTGTTTATAAAGCCCGACTACCTGGGTTTGATTCCCCAGCATCCACGCAAAGCCAGATATACAAAATAACACATGAATCTTAAATCCATTTGTAGTACCAGGAGGTCCTGGCACTCTCCCCTCCCCCCTCTCTCTTGCAAATAAATAAATAAAACTATTTTTTAATGTTGATCCTAGCTACAAATGTTTTGACTTGTATGTGAGTTGTAATAAAACTCTGTATTAGAGGCCGGTAAGATAGAAGAGGGATATAAGGGAGGGAGGAGGGGGGACTTAAGGGGATAGTATTGTTTATATGTAAGTAGAAAAATAGATTACTGGGGCTGGAAAGGCCTAAGTGAGGTCAGGGAAAGAGAGTGAGTAAAGAAAAGGTTGAGGGAGGGTTAATCAAAATCTAAGAGGGTATGAATAAATCATATGGAAACCTACTTTTTTGGACAATGGCACACCCAGAAGCCATAGATTGTTACTAGAAAATTTTCAGTGCTAGGGATGGGATACCTTCCAGTGAGTTGTTGGCCAGGAAGGTCTCTGATCCCCTCCAAAACATTACAGGCCATTGCCAAGGCTCTTGGTTTCCTGCCAAGAATAGATGGTAAGACCCTATTGCTAAAGACTCTACTTACTTGGGCTGCAAGGTCACTGAGAAATCCTGCTGGAGCTGAGCTGAAAGCCTCCTCCATGTAGATCAGCTGACAGAAAGCTGGAAAAAGCTATGTTGCATATAGCTCCAAGGGAGAGAAAGAAGCCAACAGTGGAGATAAACAACAGTGGATGTTGTAAGCCTTAAATTTGGCTAGCCAAGCCAAATGAGCCAAAAGGTACAAGAGTGGCATGTCTGTTATGGGGAAAACCAACCTCTCTCTAATTGGACTGGATGCCTACTGCACAAAAGGGAATATACATCCCTGATACTGAAAACCTATGACGGGGAAATCATGAACGCTAGGGGTGTAACGTCTGCTGGTGTCTGGATAAATGTATATATTATGCTTACCAAACTTCCTGGTAAGCACTTATCTTAATGTTCATATCCATATGTTAATACTACTCTTACTTTTTGTTAGAGAAGCTTCTTTTCCAACAGTGATGACCTTGGGATAACTCAGAAGGCACCATAGTGCTGCAAAGAAGTGACAGAAGAATGTTCAGTGCTGAAACATCTCTATCCACCTTGCAAGGCTCAGGGTCCATTGAGGAAGAGGTAGCAGAAAGAATGTAAGAGCCAAAAGAAGGGTAGGACTGCTTACAACATGCTCCTCCAGACACAAAATGATCTGACTATTCATGACCTCACAGTGCCTGGCACTACCTGCACAAGACCATTCTAATAGGAGGAAAAGATAATGACATAAAAATAAAAGATAGACTGATTGAGAGGGAGAGGTGATAGATAGAGAGTGGATTTATGAAGGCGAAGGGGGGGAGGAATTACCATGGTTTATTGTCTATAACTATAGAAGCTGTCGATAACAAAAAACTAAAAGTAAATACATAAATAAATAAACAAACACAAGTCAGCTCAGTGGGAGATAACTCATCTCTGTTACTGGGGATCAAGTCAGACTCTTATAGTCAGGAAACTCTGACTATAATGGTAATGGAAAGTGGGGCACCATGGGATAAAAGAATATAAACTATTATAATATATATAATAAGAATAAATTTAAAATATTCAAGAAGAGGCTTGGAGAGATGGCACTTGCCTGCAAAGCCTAACAGCCTGGGTTTGATTGCCCAGTATCCACATAAAGTTAGCTGCACAAAGTGGTGCACACCCATTTTCTTTCTCTGTCTCTCTCTCTCTCCTCTCTGCTTAATAAATAAATAAAATATTTTTAAAAACTAAAAAAGTAGATAAATCCCATCCCAGAATACTCACTGGTAACGAATACATGGTAGATCACTAGGGAAAGGAGGCCACAGGGCTCCAGGTCTCCCCGTGGGTCTTGATGCTGAGACCTTGGGATCCTTGCCAGGGGGCTTCAGCTCCCTAATGTGTTTACACTGGGAGTGGATTGACAACAGGAATGAATATAGAAGAACGAGAATGAGTTGTATGTGAGTTGAATACGGTCATAGTTGGAAGGGTTCACACTCACTTTTCTTTAATATCCATTCATAAGCATGGTCTCTTCTATGGTTACCTCCAAAATAAATAAATAAATAAATAAATAAATAAATAAATAAATAAATAAATAAATAAATGTAACCATCCTCGTGCCCAATAATCAATATGATACCCTCTTCTCTCCTCTTCTGGTAAAGAAATATGAGGTTGGAGCCAATGGCATTCTTAAATAATATGGAAGAGTATGACAGTAAGCCCAAATGTCAAGATGATTTGTTATTGCCCACTAAATAAGAATAATAATTCTCACTTGTCCAGTATATGAAATGTATGTGAATTTCAATTGAATACCAGTGTATTCAATTTCCCAAAGCCAGTTAACTGGAGATGGAAAGATCAATTAGGATTAGATACCCTGAAGAAAGCAACCATTTCTTGAGCCTGCTTACTGTAGTTCATCAGTGCCATGAAGACCATGGGAAAATGTCAAAATCAACAACAGTGGCAAGACTTTATATTGTTGTGCTGGGGAGATGGCTCTGCAGTTAAAGGCACTTCCTTGCAAAGCCTGGCAGCCTGGGTTCAACCCTCCAGTATCCACATAAAGCCAGATGCACAAAGTGCCACATGTGTCTGGATTTTGTATGTAGTAGCAAGAGGCCCTGATGTGCTCATTCTCTCTTGCTCTCTCTCTCTTTTCTCTCCCTCTCTCTCTCTCATACACAGGCACAGACAAATAACTAAATCAAATGTCTTAAAATAACTCGGATGGAAAGGACACTCACTAGTAAACTTAGGTCACGAGTTTAGGAGCATAATTTCTTACTCTGCCCTGCACCTGGTATCTGATGTGCACTAAGGTTTCTGTTTGTTTTTCAGTTCTGTGACCAAAGCCCACCAGTAAATCACTACATAACAGTAAAGGATGAACTTAATGTTGTTTTAAGAAAAGCATTCTTATGCCCCAAACAGCTCAAGATTACTCCTTTCTGTATGCAGTGTGTCCTTACCATGGTCTAGAATTTTTTATAGCAGAAGTTAAACCCTCATTTGCAGCATGCAAATGAAGATATATTCTCTTTCATCATGTTTTACTTTTTGCCTTGTCTAATTTGTGCTCAACATCTTTAAATATCATCTAGTAAAATTTTGAAATTCAACATGTGGTACATGCAGGAATGTCTAAATTGACAACTACACCTGAAGATGACCTGAAGTGTTCATTAATACGGATTTTTTTTTTCTAACAGAAACATCAGGTTCATGAAGAAAGTTTATTTATTTATTTTTTTATTTTTGGAGAGAGACACAGAGAAAGACAGACACAGAGAGAGGGAGAGGGAGACAGATAGAGATGGCCACGCCAGCAGTCTCTCAGCTGCTGTGAACGAAATCCAGATGCGTGTGCCCCCTTGTGGGCAAGTGCGGCATTGAGCCCTTGCGTCACTTTGCATCTGGCTAAACGTGGGACCTAGATTGGAACAGGGTTTTTAGTCTTAACAGGCAGGCGCCTTAACCGCTAAGCCATCTCTCCAGCCCTGAAGAAAGGTTTTTAACTGGAATGTAGATTTTCCAAGTTTTTCCTACCAAAACATACTCTGTTTTCCTTACAATCAATGCAAGAGTTAACTCTCTCAAAATTAGATGCTGCAAACTAGTATTTTCTTTCATAGCTTTATTGTTGACAAGCCACAAAGGCATGCATATATGCACCAATACTAACAAGGCCACCCAAACATTTCATTTGATTGCTCAAAAAAACCTAAGTAATTACTCATGATATATTAACCCACCATTCAAAATGAAATAAGAATGTCTGATACCTGAGAGTCCTGTCCCCTTCTTTCCTACTTAAGGATCCTTAACCCATAATATTTATCAAGAATGACTCTCTTAGGCTGGAGAACTGGCTCAGCCATTCAAAGAGCTGGCTTACAAGGCCTGATGACCCAGGTTCGATTCCCCAGTACCTATAGTAAAGCCAGATGTGGTGCCAAGATGCCTGGCATGCCCATGCTCCTGTTGTTTCTCTTTCTCTCTTTCCCTCTCTGTCTCTATCTCTTTCTGTGTCTCTCTCTTTCTCTCATAAATAAAACAGTTTTTAAAGAGTAAAAAAGAATATCTCCCATTTCATAGGTCTTTGACAAAATCCATCTCCCTAATTCTATTGAATATTTAAATTGTTCCTCATTCAATCAAAGTAGTCTGTGGGGAACAGAGACTGGAGAATTACTAGAGCTCTCTGATGAGACAACTCCAGGTTCATTGAGAGTCTTCAGCTCAAGAAACCAGGCCAGGACACCCAACATTCTCCTCTGGCCCCTGCATCTATGTGCATATCTATACACATACACATGCATACACTACACACACCCCCACATGTTAGACATGTGCATGCAAAAAATAATAATTGGAGTAAGTTATTTTGCCAGTAGTGAACATGGACAATTTTCTGTTCATTGTTCCCTAAACAACACAGTGTAACGATTATTTACATAGCATTTGTATTTAGTGGAAACTACAGAAATGAGTGTCCTCTGCAGTGGGCTTGATATTTCTAGGGAGTACATATTGACTTGTTTGTTCATGTTACCTTGAGATTTACCCATCTTTGGGGAGCACTTTGATAGCGTCTCTCTGGCACATTTGTGTTCACTGACCATTTGGAATAGTGATGCGGCTTCTTTGTGCACACTTGTCCTGTCCCTGCTTTTTGGTACTTGGAGTTCAGTATTTGGGATATTTTTGCTGCTTATTAGATGACATGGTCTCATGGTCTCAATTCAACTGCTGTTGTACATGAACTTACACTTGGTTCCCAACCCAAATGGAAGATAATCTGTTAAACCCTCCCTCTCCTGGCTAGGCAAGGAAGAAAATAATTGAAGGGAATGTGCGTGCTGAAGCTCGGCCTGAGTCCTGATGGAGGGCCAACTGGGCCTATGGGGTGTAGGGAAGAGGATTTCTAAGTAGAATACTGCTGGAAAATGTGAGCACCCTGTCTCAATTAGGTCAAGATGGCAGTTCTTGTGCATCATGTACGGTAAAGGAAATGGGGTCTCCTTTGTTTGTTTGTTTGTTTTCAAGGTAAGGTCTCATTCTAGCCTAGGCTAACCTAGATCTCACTCTGTACTCCCGGCTGGCCACAAGTTCACAGTGATCCTCCTACCTCTGTCCTAAGTGCTAGGACTAAAGGTGTGTGCCCAGGAGAAACAAGATTCAGCTGCTGGAACTTAGGAGCACCTGTCGCAGTCAAACTGTGGGGGCCTGGAGAAGATACGGGGAGAGCTACTCAAACTGAAGATATTATGAATAAACCACATGGAAACCTTTTTCTTCAATATCCATATATATGTTAAAATACATAATGTATGTTAAATAATGTATGTATAATAATGTATATTCAAAAAGAAAACGTTTAAGCAGGAGTACCCTATGAGGATGGATAATACTTACCTAGAAGACATAGATTGTCACAAGGACATTTCAGTGCCAGGGTGAAATAACCTTCCAGCAAGATTTTGGTCAATGAGGTACCTGATGCCCCTAAAACATTACAAGTTATTGATTGCCCACCAGAACTAGGTGGTAAAACCCCACTTGGGTTGTAGAACACTAAGAAATCAAGCTAGAACTGAGCTGGAAGCCTCTTTCTTATGGACTAGAAGACTACATTTAAAAATACGATGTATTTCCAAATATAAACAACATATATCTAATGATAAACATGTCTCAAAAACTTTTGAACTCAAGTGTATTAATATAGACTGGATGATTGAAATAAAGTAATTTCATAATCCTAAAAATAGTTCTGTTTGAAATCATGCACTAGAATAGTTGAATTTTCAACTATTCATTTCTAATCTAAAGCATTTGTCACATTTTCCACATTAAATTTTTACTTTAGAGTTACTGAAATATGGCTTTTATTTCAAGGAACAACAGGACCATCCTATTCCCTTTTGGAGTTTTGATAACCTTGGTCCCTTAGCCGTGGCAAAGAAAGATGCATAATGATACCGTGAGTGCTAGAGATAAGAAGCTAGTAACACATTTTGGAAGGAGATGGGACAGTGGCAGAACATGACCCGGGATTCAAGGCATTATTCCCTCTGCCCACTCCCTGCAGGTTATCTGAGAAGATGCTAGTATATAGCATATATGTCATATGTTATACACTAGGATATAGTATATAGGAAGTAAAACGTTAAGTGAAAGAAGGACTCCATAATTCGGCTTCTGTGAGGTTATCATTGTTGTAATGATGCAGCTGTTTTGAGTCATACATAGTCCTATAAATTAACCCCTCATCCATGCTTTATAAGTAAGTATAATCAAAGCATTGGTTGGAATTGGGTGGAATCCTTACTTTGGACTGTCATCATTGCTGTATCTTGGAAGAATAGATATTTATTCACATCTTCCCAGGAAAAGTTAATGAAACATGGATGCATGAAATTACAAAGTTCCGATTCTTGTAACCATGTCTCATAAGCATGCATATAACAGCTTACCTATTAAACAGTTCTTATTTGAACATCTAAAAACTATTTAAACATTAAGATAAGGGCTGGGGGGATGGCTTGGCAGTTGAGGCATTTGCCTATAAAGCCAAAGGACCCAGGTTTGATTCCCCGGGACCCATGTTGGCCAGGTGCACAAGTGGGTGCATACATCTGGAGTTTGTTCGCAGTGGCTGGAGGCCCTGGTGTGCTCATTCTCTCTCTCTCTCTCCCTCTTGCTCTGTCAAATAAGTAAATAAATAAAAATAAAATATTTTAAAGATTAAGATAAAACTCAAAAGTTTAAGGCTCTACAGAACATTCCAAGTATTCTGTACTGATAGTTTATGTATAGATATATTAATGCACATATTTGTAAATGCAATACTAAGATTGTAATGTGATCACTTAATTCCTATTCCAAACCTACATTCATCAGATTCAGTTTTACATTCAACAGAAGACTATTGAAAACTACAAACTTATTTAAAAATTAGGGCCGGGCATGGTGGCGCACGCCTTTAATCCCAGCACTCGGGAGGCAGATGTAGGAGGATCGCTGTGAGTTCAAGGCCACCCTGAGACTACATAGTTAATTCCAGGTCAGCCTGGGCCAGGGTGAGACCCTACCTCAAAAAACCAAAAAGAAAAAAAATTAGGAACAAATTCCCCCTCAAGAATATGCATGATGATCCCTGAAATATATTAGTGGGCTGAGGGCTCCCCATCTTTGGGCCAGCCTGTCAGCTGCCACAGCACAGAAAGAGAGGCCTGTCTCAGCTTACTGTTTCTCAGGATCAGGACAAATGAGTGGCTAGAAGGAAAAGCTATTCCAGTAACATATTCTAATAAAATGATCAGATTGTCCCCCAGCAAGTCAAAGCTTGACATTTCTATGACAAGAGAGACTGAGAACATGGCATATAGAAGCAGTAGGCCAATGCCAGTGTGCAAGGCTTTCGTGTGGGCAGTGGTGCTGTCATCTCTGGGTCCTTTCATGGTGATCTACATCTGTTTCAGATGTTTCCAGAGGGAGAAGATGAGCAGAAGAAAAGCCACCAGGGACACGGTGAAAGGCACTAATATGAACATAGAGTGGGTAAAGAAGAGAACTTTAGAAAAGTGTGTAGAATTCCTTGAGCTGGAACCGGTAGGCAAATTTCCTTTAGATATATCATCCCTGATGTCATGATACTTGTGTGTAATGAAAATATTTAAAAACAAGATAAGCAGAGACACCAGTAATGTCACTGAAGTCACCATTTTAATGCTCCACTTTAGGTAAAGAAAAGTGGAGTTTGAAAACATGGCTATCTTGAGAAAATAAAAGATACTGAGGCTGGCAGCAAGCCAGAGGTTAAAGTGGTTGGTCACTGTCCAGATAACATCAGTTACTCTGATCATTGTTGAAGTCAGCAAAGCAGGTAAAACGTAGTTACCCGCATACATATGATACTGAGCAGAGCAGAGCAGTCCTGGAGCGGGCCAGAGCAGTGAGGATTTCATCCGCTGAAGAGTTTCCTTCTCTTGACCCAGTCCATGCAGTTCACCCGGACTATGAATCTATTCCCTAAACTTCCCATTATAAATTCTAACAAATAAAATGATTGCAAAGGTGGACCTTAGACCATTCATCTAAAATACCATGTAATCTGATTATTGAAAATTCAAAAAAAGATCCTCCTTTAGAAGGTCATATACCCATTGTCAAACTATGACACATGTAAATTTTCGACTGACTGGACGCGTGGTTTTCTTTGTGCAGAGCTTGCATTTTCCTGGAGAGCAGCTGAGCTTCCTCCACACTGGGTCCTTCATACACATCTGCCCAGAGGTTTCTGCAATTGGTGAAGAAAATGCTATATTTTCATGTACTAACATGCAAACAAAGTTTGTTCATTTGCATCCTTCTGAAAATGTAAACATTTGAAATGTGTCTACATATTTCAGTCTGACGTTCTGATCGTTCTGAGCACAGGTGATCTTACAAAAGTATAACTCACAGAATGGTTTATTCTCTCCCTCTCTCCGTCTCAAATAAAAAATTAATTAATTCATTTAAAAGTACAATTCTTGCCAGGCATGGTGATGCACACCTTGAAACCCAGTACTTGGGAGGCAGAGGTAGGAGGATTGCCATGAGTTCAAGGCCACCCTGAGACTACATAGTGAATTCCAGGTCAGCCTGGGCTAGAGTGAGACACCATCTTGAAAGCCAATAAATAAATAAATAAATTAAATAACTAGATGTAGAAAAATGATTAACATTATTTTTCATTGCATAAGTAAACTATATTAGAAAACTAAATCCAGACTAGAATTGGACCCAGCAATCTGAAAGAATGTATTTGTGAAAATAATACATGAACAAAGAATCATATATTTCTAAGACATCACAGGAGTCTGTCTTACTAAAATGCAACAGCACTGAGCATAAGGAAGTAAAAATTACCATGTTTATCTCTCTATGTCTACTCAACTTCAGTTTAATTTACTTTAAATTATTCACCTACTGGATTAAATTTATATATTTTACTTACCCTTCATTTTACCATGTGATTAACACCAATGCCATCTATACCCACCAGAAGTTCATGTTGACTAACTGTTGTTCATTTCTAAATTACTCGAACTTTCTCTTCCTATCATAACTTAGTTGTTTTCTACCTTAGAAAAATACAGGTACAGAGCTGGAGATATGGCTTAGCGGTTAAGACGCCTGCCTCCTAAGCCAAAGAACGCTGGTTCCAATCTCCAGGTCCCATGTTTAGCCAGATGCAAAGTGACGCAAGGGCACAATGCCGCACTTGACCACAAGGGGGCACACACATCTGGATTTTGTTTGCAGCAGCTGAGAGGCTGCTGGTGTGCCCATCTCTATCTGTCTTCCTCTCCCTCTCTCTCTGTCTCTCTCTGTGTCTCTCTCCAAAAAAAAAAAAAAAAATACAGGTACATAATTGCATTAAAACCCACCAATTTCTCAGTGTAATATTTAGTTAAGCCATATTGCTGGTCCACCTATAATCACCATGATTTGACATTCTTGAGCATAAAAATTAAAATGGATTATACTACATGCATGAAAACTGCATAGATAAATACAGTATATTTCTATGTAAATTACATGTAACAAATAATGATAAATATCTTCCAAGAATTCCCAATTCCTAAATTATATAGACTAAAAAACTTGGAATAAACTGAGACCTAGGTAAAAGCTTTCTAAATTGATGATCTTATATTTGAAATGAGGAATTAAATATATCTGATGGCCAAGTACATAAGTTATATTTAATTTCTTGGCATGTTCTATATTGTGTACATATTCTTATATGTATACAATTATTGCTATGCCTCATATTCATTAATAAATACATATATTCTACATTAATAATTTTAAAATCTGTAAGTGGTTAATTATTGACACCAAAATCATATTAACAATACTGATAGTTCTTATATTCACCTAATCTATATTCATGTCTTCTTTTGTATAGAATATACATACTTGCATAACTCATGTCAAAGTTGTAATATGTTTGGATAATGCTTAACCTAAGTATAATTTTATATAAAATCCACAGTTACATATATCAGAAGAATGTTTGGAAAGTAAAAATTTACACATGATTTTTTTCTCCAGAACATGTAAGGATGACCCCCGATGATGCTCTACGCACTTGAGGAGTCCCTGCTTTTGGAGTCGCACCTCAGCCACCGCAGAACCAAGAGAAAGCTTTCTCTCAGCTTAGCGCTTTTCAAAATCAGGATGCAGGAGTGAACTGAGGGAGAAGCAGCTCCTGTAGCCTGTCAAAACAAAATAATCAGCTTTTCTTCAGAAAGTCAAACTTCCAAATTTGTAAAAAAAAAAAAAAAAAAAAAAAAAAAAAAAAAGAAAGAAAAGAAAAGAAAAGAAAAATGACAGAAAGAAAAGCATGTACCGTATCAGAAAGGTGATCACATTTTGCAAGGCTGTGATGTGGGCCACCGTGCTGACATCTTTGCCTCCTTGGGCAATGTGCTCCATCTTCTGGTGATGTTTCCACAGAGAGAAGATGAGCAGGAGGACCTTTGTCAGAGATGCAGAAAAGGGTTTGAATGTGAACAAGGTGTTGGTTAATAAGATAATTGTACAATGCTATCTGAATTCAAAGGGTAGGACATGTTCATTTTCTATTCATCAATCCAGACAGAAATATGTATGTTTATACACATGATGTTTAAAAACAAGATTGGCAGAGACACGAGAAGTGTCATTTAAACTACTGTTTAACTCTTCACTTCAAGTACAGAAAGATAGAGTGTGAAAAATTGGCTATCTTCAGAAAATACAAGAAGCCAAGGCTGTAGCAAACCAAATGCTAAAATGATTGGCCACTGTCCAGAAAGCAATAGTCACTCTCATTATTGTTCCATTCATCATTACATTTGGGTACAGCACAGAGATCAATAAACTTAGGATGAATGCCCAAACCAGAGTCAGTCTGGAGATGGCCAGACCAGTGAGGATTTGACCCACTGACGAGATCTTTCTTTTCTTGACCCAGTCCATGATGTTCACCAGCACCATGAATACATTTCCTAAATTTCCTGTTACCAATTCCACACTTAAAATGATTGCAAGCATGCACCGTAGGATAACAGCCATTGTCCTGTCACTAAGAAAATGCTCCGATTTCTAACAGACTTAAGATTTGGTAATGCAGTCATCTAAAATGCTATGCCTATCTAATTCTTAAAATTCCATAACACTGTCTTTATAATATCAAGCAAACATCAAGATTTCATTTATTTATTTATTTTGGAGAGAGACAGACAGAGAGAGAGGGAGAGGGAGACAGATAGAGATGGGTGCGCCAGCATTCTCTCAGCAGCTGTGAATGAAATCCAGATGCATGCGCCCCCTTGTGGTCAAGTGCAGCATTGCACCCTTGTGTCACTTTGCATCTAGCTAAACGTGGGACCTGGAGATTGGAACCGGCGTTCTTAGGCTTAGCAGGCAGGCGCCTTAACCGCTAAGCCATCTCTCCAGCCCACATCAAGATTTTATAATGAGCTGCTTCATGAGTTTCTTCACCCAAAATATCTTGCATTGTCTCAGGTGTCCTGAGGAGCTTCGTCCCGGTACTGTGTACCTTACACAGCAGCCTGTAGATCTTTGTAGTGGATGATGAAGGAAGCACTGAATTCTCATGTGCTAGCAGTGAATAAAGATAGACTTATTTGCACAGTTTTGTTGGTTTCCATTAACGACTTAGTTTCTAGATAAGTAGATTTACAAAATTCTAACTTGCATAGAAGGCACCAAAGTCTAAACTGGCTTATAGAGTGTCATAAGAACTTCATTAAACACTTCAAAGTGCTGTCTGTACACATGCTCATGCATATTTTTCCGTGTTCTTCCTGCAAACTCTCAGAGCTGCCGAATAATCTCATAGATGTCATTCTCAGACACTTGGTACTGAAATATGACTTCACTTTTTTTTTTTTTTTTTTTTTGGTTTTGTGAGGTAGGGTCTCACTCTGGTCCAGGCTGACCTGGAATTAACTATGTAGTCTCAGGGTGGCCTTGAACTCTTGGCGATTCTCCTACCTCTGCCTCCCGAGTGCTGGGATTAAAGGCGTGCGCCACCACACCCAGCTGACTTCACTTTTTTACAAGATCATGCATTCACTGTGCAATGCACTAACACATAAATATACATTTATTTCAAATCAATACCCTTCATTTTCTATTTCAGTAATTCAGGTTTATCATTTGCTCAACATTTATTGTGCATCTAACTCATGATGAGTGCTGCATAAGTGACTAAGACATTGGGTAAAACTACTTTCAAGCCAGGCGTGGTGGCGCACGCCTTTAATCCCAGCACTCGGGAGGCAGAGGTAGGAGGATCGCCATGAGTTCGAGGCCACCCTGAGACTACATAGTGAATTCCAGGTCAGCCTGAGCTAGAGTGAGACCCTACCTCGAAAAACCAAAAAAAAAAAAAAAAAAAAAAAAAAAAAAAACTTTCAAGTGTGAATGACCATATTCTGTAAAGTTGTGACTATTTTCTCCCTGCATGGCAACAAATTTGGAAATATTCCTATAGTGCTAGGAAACACATAATGAGTTTAAATGAATTCATCTACACAACAATAATTCTCATTCTCTGTCCCATCTTTGGCTAGTGTATTTGTTCCCCCTCCCCCCCCACACAACCCCAATTAGCCTCAGCTATTATCCTTCCCGTCACTTTGCAGCATCATCTACCCTATGGCCATCACTATAGGCACCAAGGTAGATACAGAGTGATATACTGTTTAGGCAAGATGAGGAGTGAGCAGTTCAACACTAATAATCTTCAATAACTAAGGGCTAGTCAAAGAATCAATGACACAAACACAACAGAAGTATCAAAGACAGCCTAAAATCATGCTTCAAAACCATCTGTAGGCTTGGTGTGGTGGGGCACAAATGATCAACACAGCCTATCCCTGAACAGGCTGATGGAGGGGGATCATCAGTCTGAAGCCAGCCTGGGCTACATGGTGAGACCCTGTCACCAATCAAAAAAACAATAACAGGGTTGGAGAAATGGCTTAGTGGTTAAGGCGCCTGCTTCTAAGCCTAAGTACGACAGTTCCAATCTCCAGGTCCCACTTTTAGCCAGATGCAAAGTGACGCAAGGGCGCAATGCCACACTTGACCACAAGGGGGCGCACACATCTGGATTTCGTTCACAGCGGCTAAGAGGATGCTGGCACGCCCATTTCTATATGTCTTCCTCTCCCTCTCTCTCTCTCTCTCTCTAAAAACAAACAAACAAACAAAACAACAACAACAAAAAAAAAACAGACACTTTAGAGATTGCAGGTAAAGATGTACTTCAGTGAGAAGGATGGACCACAACCTCAGTCCCCTGGTGCAGCACTGAGCAAAAATCTCAGGCCAAAATATCTTAAAATGGTTCACCAACGCATGACCATGTAGGTCATAGATACTGGGAAGATTAAGTTAGGCCAGCATGTGAAAATTTTGACAGAAGAATGCTAAGAACAGAAGCACAAGCATACCATCATTGCAGAGACAGGAAGGTTCCTCTGGGCACAGCATCTTCTATGGAACAAAATGAAGAGGACAAAGAGCAATGCACAGCCATGAGGGTGGGGCTGTGTGGAGTGGGTGCTGCACCTGAATTCCAAGGACAACACTTGTATTCACAGGGAGGGCTAGACTCACCCTGAGGAATATCTCCAAGAACCTTGTCGCTGGACAGAAAACACCCAAGCCCCACTTTCCCCACTTAAATAGGAAATACTTTGGGTTCCACTCGAGTCACAGTTCATAGGGAAAGGCAATCTTCCCCAGTGGGGGTGAGAATTGAACCAAGAACAAATCCTACATATTTCATGCAGAAAACAAAATAATAAGTCACTTCCTCAGAAAGGAGCTATTATCTTTATGCATTTCCTTGTACAATTTATATGTATTTATAATTTAGTGCATTTGGTTTTGACTTTTAATTAGTGATAAGCTTTATATACTGTCTCTTCCAAATGAAAGTAATTGAAAAAGTTTTGACAGACCAAAATTCTATGTATGTATCTCTCTCTTTAGATCATTACATGTATAATAATAATCCCCTAAAACTAGATAAGCTCTGGATCAACATCACTGCAATGTAGCAGAAATTCAAGCAGACATATTACTGAAGCTCCTCTCTAGTTTTTATAGTTTAGTTGTAAATCTAACTTTCACATTTCAAGGAAGAAAACCATTTTTTCAGTGTAACAGACTTAGATAGATATGTAGATTGATGATGGTGATGATTAGCTAGCTAGATAGAAGACTGATGATATAAGATATATTGATAGATATAGAGAGAATGAGATAGATGATTGATAGATAGATGATAGATAGATTATAGATGAATAGATAGATGGTAGATAGATAGGTGATTGAGAGATGAAATATGATTGATAGATAGATAGATAGATAGATAGCTGATTGACAGATGATAATAGATAGATAAATGATAGATAATTGATAGATGATAGATAGATAGATAGATAGATAGATGATAGATAGATAGATAGATAGATGATTGAGAGATGAAAGATGATAGATGATAGATAGATAGATGATTGACAGATGATAATAGATAGATGATAGATAGATAGATAGATGATAGATAGATAGATAGATAGATAGATAGATAGATAGATAGATAGATAGATGATTGATAGATAGATGATACATAGATAGGTAGGTAGATAGCTAGATAATAGATGATGTTTGTTAGTTTGGACATTCAGTTTTACCTTTAAGGCACTGTTTAGCTCCACTTGTAGTAAGGCAACTAATGAGATCTCCAGCGAGACAACAAAAACACAGCTGTAGGACTGGAGGGATGGCTTAGCAGATAAGGTGGTTGCCTACAAAGTCTAAGGACCCAGGTTCAATTCCCCAGTACCCACATAAGCCATATGCAAAAGGTGACACATGAGTCTGGAGTTCATTTGCAGTGGCTGGAGGCCCTGGCATGTCCATCCTCTCTCTCTCTCTCTCTCTCTTCCTCCCCCTCCCTCTTTCTCTCTTGCTCATAAATAAACAAACAAACAGCTACAAAGCAATCATGGGGTCCTCAAGCACAGGCAATCTACAAGTGCACAAGTCATATATTATTTATGAATCCAGTCACGGTTTGAAGACATCTGAGTGGCACCGTGCATGGACTGTTTTGGACAAGGTCTATGTGAGACATCACATATCCTGGGTCCTATTCTCTTACTCAACACGTTGTCTGATCGAGATTATATTTCTATTGTGAAGCACAATGGAGCTCCACACTGTGAGCATGAGATCCTACTTTGTAAATGGCCATCATGGAGCTAGATGATGTAAGGCAAATAAATAAATAAATAAATAAATAAATAAATAAATAAATAAATAAATAAATACATAAATAAATACATAAATAAATGCAGAGATATTGGTTCTACTTTGGATAAACTCTGACCAGCAGTTAGAAAAGACAAGATTTGTTATCTCTCTCTCTCTCTCTCTCTCTCTTCCAGTGACTACTTCTAGACCTAGTTCCCTGTTGGACCTCCCTATAAAAATCCTGCAGGTCATGGTACTTAATGTGCTGACCATTCTTCCCCTCTCGGCTCATGGTGAAGTCAGGACGAGCAGAATCCACATCACAGCACATTGTTTACATCTCTGTCTCTTGATCCAGTCAATGCAATTCACCAGTGCTAAGAACCCACTGGAACATTTTCCATGAGAGATGCTGACATTCCTAAGATGGGAATAATGTTGCCAGGAATAGTCATAATGCCTGACCAGAACAAATTTGGGATGGGCATTGATAAGACAGACTTAATAGCATCAGTCATGAAGCTTTGAACATACTGACATTCAGGTCAATGTGCCCTTGATTTATGGATCTGTAGTGCCATGCTTGTTTCTTTTCACGTCTACCACCAGTGTTCAGCAGGTTAACACCACAGTGTTTAGTGGATGAATTCAATCTTACATTTATGAAAAAGGGTGCATTCCCATAACTGCTTATATTAACTCTTACTCATATATCCCATAGCTGAAGTTGGAGTGAAAGTTTCATCGTCATTTGCTAGCATGCAAATAAATCCATATTCTGTTACACTGCAATTTTTGATGTTTAATCTCTCCATAATTTGTGTTAACCTGCTTCAGTTGTTTGTTAGTAAAATTTTAGAAAACACATAGAGCATACAGAAGGCTTACACAATTCAAAGAACTTTGGTTACATCTAGAATCATCACTACCATCTATTAATTAATTTAATGCAATGTTTATGTATAAAGAATCCCGTTTTTTTTTCTATTAAACATCCAGTTTTTCTTGAAAACCCAGGATTGTAAGTATTCTTTAAAACTTGGTCACTGATATCTAATAACTATGTGTATCCAAGTTTATCAGCTCTTAATCATGTGCACACAAACACACCACACACACACACAAACACCACACACACACACACACCCCTCATGGATGGTAGAAATTATTGTCCAATCATTTCCAAAAGGGAAAGTGTAATGACCAAAAGGCCATCAAGGTCTAAAATACCCTTTTATCCTCTTCAGTATTCTTTCATATGCTAATTTTTAAGGTTTTGCATAAAGCCTTCCAGACCTCACTCTCTGCCCTATTTGCCTCATAACCATGCTAAGAATAGTAGACAAGAGATATAACTGCTGTAACCCAACAGAGTCTACTGCTCATTTTCAAGGAAAAGAGAGTAAGTTTGACCTCAGGAAATATGTTCAACAGCTAAGTCTTCGCTGAGTGTAGCAAGAGAAAATCTCAATCTCCAAGCATTATGCAGGGATCAGTTAAAGATTTGATGAGGGCTGGAGAGATGGCTTAGCAGTTAAGGCGCTTGCCTGCAAAGCCTATGGACCCAGGTTCGATTCTCCAGTACCCACATAAACCATATGCACAAGATGGTGCATGTGTCTGGAGTTTGTTTGCAGTGGCTGGAAGCCCTGGCATAACAATTCTCGCTCTCTCTTTTTCTCTCTCTGTGCATCTTTCACTCTCCCTCTCTTAAATAAATAAATAAATAATATAAAAATTTAAAAAACCTATCACCAGGTCATCCTGGACACCTTCTATTTTGATATTTGTCATAAGGGCTACAATCAAGTCCCTAAAATATAACTTCTTCTGTGCAGAATTCAAAAAATGAGCTCTATGGATCAAGAAAAGAGTCAAATTCAAACCCAGGAGCTAAGTCTAGCCTATGTGTACTTTGCAAAGAACATTGACAGAAAAACTGAAGACTTCTGTGATGTGGTTAAGTTTGTGTCAACTTGATTTGCTTAGGAATCCACAGACATTCCTCATAAGTGTGTCTCTGAGGTTGCCTCTAGGAAGAATCCTTCCCCCAGGGTGAGCCCTACCCCCAGAGTGGCGGCCCCTCTCGGAGGAGGGGGCTGGTTGATAAAAAGAAGCTCTGGGAAGAAAGGCTCTCTCTCCTCCTACCTGGTTGTGGGTGCTGCTCGCTGTTCTCTGGTGCTTGGTGCTTGGTGCTTTTCAGTGAGGACTGAAGACCAGGGTGGATTGAAGAGCAGCGTCTCTCCAGGACGCCTTCAGGCCTTCAGTGCCAGATTGGGACTGCTGAGGCCTCCAGCCTCATGGACTGAGCAGCTACCAGGTTCCTTGACTCTCGGACCTGCAACCTGCTATCACTGGACTGTCGTAAGCTAATCCAATAAATTCCCTTTTCATACAATTCATTCTATCCGTTCTGTTCCTCTAGAGAACCCTAATACAACTTCTAAGCAAGAAAAAAAATGGCCAATATTGTCCACTGTTGCTCTCAGGAAAGGTTACTGAAAAGGCTGACTCATAGATTCACTCTGATGGTGTTCAGTTCCTGACTAGATCCTAGACCAGCTGTCGAATTGAAGGTATCTTTTACTTTTCTCTGTGTGCAATATAGAACACTAGAGGAGTGTTCACACCTAGTAGAAAATAAAATAATAACCTAGTGTTCGTTCTACTTTATTTGTGCCTGCTCTGTGATTTTGTTTCCTAAAATTGAATTAAAGGTTCAGTTCATTTACTTTTAAACAAAACTGAAATGAAATCATTTAAAGGGAGTGTTTTGATAGGTTACTTACATTCCTTGGCATGGTCTGTTTCATACTGAATTGTCTAATTGTCTTTTCTGTGTAAAACTGAAATGCAGCTGGGCGTGGTGGCGCACGCCTTTAATCCCAGCACTCGGGAGGCAGAGGTAGGAGGATCGCCATGAGTTTGAGGTCACCCTGAGACTACATAGTTAATTCCAGGTCAGCCTGGACCAGAGTGAAACCCTACCTCAAAAAAAAAAAAAAAAAAAAAAAAAAAAAAAAAAAAACTGAAATGCTTTTTTTTTTTACTTAATATATTGTCCACATTTACAATAATGCAAGTTTACTTGTTAATAATGTACACTTGCACTTGATTTCAGAATAAGAGACAGAATTTAAAATCATCAGTGATGTTATACTAGTCATTAACGTTTTTACTAATGTTATCTGTTTCAATGACATTTCACTTATAACTTCATTATTATTCCTTTAATTGTCTCATTTATAATTATATTATTATGCACTTTATATTCAGAATTATTTTATCATCTTGTTGAATATTTCTTTAGTGTTAAAAATGTTCTCTTTAAATAATTATACTTCTAAGGCTATTCTTATATGTCCCGTTATTGTGGTTTTAATAGGACATTATTATTTCAGTCTTAGAGACATATTGATTATTTAGGCATTAAAACACATCTACTGACCAGAAAATATCTGTGGTCATAAGCAGAACTACCTTTCCCCTAGTGATGAAGTTTCATTGCACAATCTTGGCTTCTCAGACCCTGTCATACAACACTGATGATAAAATGCCAACAGTGAAAAGTCAGATCTTACAACATTCAGGGCAGATGGCAATACCAGCATAGCTTCTAGATTGTCCTAAACTCCACCCCAGAGACTGGGGCAGTGCTTAGATAAAGTGTCGTTATAAGAAAGCTAGACAACAAGATAGGAAAGTACTGGACCAGATTTGCCACTTTTCCAGAATTCCTTTCCTTCTTTGATTCTCCGTCAAGGTTGACCAGAGGAAATAAAGACGGAAACAAGTGTTTAGAAGTCAGGGATGAAGCTGCTAGCATGGCTGATTTGCTGGCTCACTTTGCTGACTGGAGCAAAAGTTGGGTGTGCAATTTATCTAATTCCCGTGGGGTTGCCCCTCTGTTTTATGGTGCTCTGGTCTGGAAGCTTTTGCAGTTCTGGGACCAAGGCCATCTGCTTCCACTGCACGTCTCCTGTATGGCACAATGCAGGTCGGCCCTAGCCAGACTGCATGCTAAAAGAAACCAGGTCACATCCCTTGGGTTTTCTCACCAAGATGGCAGGTTGTCAATGACAGGTAAGACCCCAATGAGATGGGGCAACCTAAGACAGGCACTGTTGCATGTGATGATCCCTTGGGACCTGGGGTCAACAATGGCTTGGCAATGGCCTCCCAGGGTTACCAATAATAAAAACAAAAAGGAGGATATATATGGCACAATGCAGGTCGGGCCCTAGCCAGATCGCATGCCAGAAGAAACCAGGAAGTGGCTTCTGTGGACGTGGCATCCTGCACAGGCCTCGTGTGACAACAGCTACAGTCCCATGCTTGCGAGAAACCTGCTGCGAGATGATCTGCCTGGAGACAAGCTGTCATTTGTCACAAGAAGGGGACCACCCCATACAATGTGATTGGCCAGCCAAACCCTTTAAACCCCCTGCACTTCCTTGAATAAACGAATTTGCAGCAGCTCGCCCTCGGCTGCTTCCACCCAACTCCTGGAGTCTGTGTCGTGACTCCGTGCCTCTCACCCCTACTTGGCGGAGACCCTGCGGTCCCTCCTAGGGCAGGAGGGACCCCAACAGTCTCCTACATATGCAGGATTCAAGTTAGTGAAACATACAGAGTCCAGTTTTTCCTTAAGGCTTTCGGTTTGTCCTTGTTGCTTCCAGCTTTTCTTGGTTCTCTATTTCACACCCAGATTTGCTACCTACATGTGTGACCTGCCATGCCTCCAAACCTACAACCAAATATGCATTCCAGGTCCCTCACAATGGTTCTGCTTCTTTGATTAAACCCTGATTGAGGTAGAAAGTAGTTCTGGGGAAAACAAATCTTTAGGAAATGTTCTATGAATCAGCTTTGTGCTACTGGGAAAGTTTTTTTATATGATTAAATGCAAGGTATTCATGACCCGTTTCCAGTGTCACTGGTAATCTATGGCATGTGATGAGACAATGGCTAAATAATTATTGTCCACAGGTGACAATTTATAAAACATAATTTATAATCAATGTATACAGAAGCCACAATGTTGGGGCTGGCTACCATAAAAATCTACAGTGAAACTAAAAGGGAGAAGATAATAGAGGAGATGTGAATACGATCAAAGTACATTATATGTACATATGAAAATGTCACAATGTACATATGAAATGTACATATGAAGCTGTCACAGTGAAATCCATTTTCCATAGCAGTTATCTTCTCATTGCTGGGACAAAATATCTGAAGTAGCTAGTAGAAGGAAAGGATTTATTTCAACTTGCAGTTTCAAAGGGAAGCTTGGACTGGAGAGATGGCTTAGTGGTGAAGGCAACTGCCTGTGAAGCCAAAGGACCCAGGTTCAATTACCCAGGACCCACATAAGCCAGATGCACAAGTGGCTGGAGACCCTTGCATGCCCATTCTTTCTTTCTCTCTTTCTTTCTCTCCCTATCTCTTCCTCTCTCTCTCTCTCTTTCGAATAAATAAATAAAAATAAGAATCAAAGGGCAGCTTCATCATGGTGGGGTTTAAAACATGGTGGAGAAGACCAGGGTGTCACATCTTGTCACATTCCCTGAGAGGAAACAGCCAGAGTGAGCTAGCTCAAGGTCTACCCCAAGTGCCACATCTACTCCAGTCAGGCTCCACCTCCTCACAGCCCCACAATGTTCCCAAATTGCCACCAGCTGAGGACCCAAGTATTCAAAATACATGAGACTATGGTGGGGAGCATTTCATTTAAACAGCCACAAGGACAAGGAGCAAGAGTTCTAGATTCCCAGTATAAGACCCAAGGGAAATGTGAATATTTATATGACTCTTTTAAAAGCAGCCCTTCTAATGGAAGAGCCAAAGGAAGGGTATGACCTCTTACAATGCAACTGCCCAGACAGAAATTGGCCTCGATATCCATGACCTTGCAGCGCCTAGCAATACTCCACAAGACCCTCAAAATAGAAGAAAAAGATGATGACATCAAATTAAAAGAGAGACTAATGGAGAGAGGGAGGGGATATGGTGGAGACTGGAGTTCTAAAGTGGAATGGGGGGAGGGGAGGGAAATATCAGGTGGGTTTTTTTGTATGTAAGTATAAAAGTCAATAAAAAACAATAATTAAAAAAAAAAAGCAGCCCTTATCTCTAGTAGCACAAAGATTGAACTTCCTAAAACATAAACTCAAATTAAAAACTGCAGATGAGTGGCTGGAGAGATGGTTCAGCAGTTAAGACACTTGCCTGCAAAGCCCAGGGACCTGATTTTTGATTCCCCAGTACCCATGTACAGCCAGATGCACAAAGCGGCACATGTGACTGGAGTTCATTTGCAGTGGTTGGAGGCCCTGGCGTGCCCATTCTCATTCATTCTACCTTTCTCCCCGCCCCCTCTGTCAAATAAATAAATAAATAATTTTTTTAAAATGCAGATGAATCATATTGAAACTCATAATGTAACACTTCCTCCATTAACTTTGGCATATTTATTAAAAAGGAAGTATACCTGAAACTACAGAGTGAGTTCCAGGTCAACTTGGACTAGAGTGATACCCTACTTTGAAATAAAAACAAAAAAGGGGAGAGACTAGAAATTAGCATGGGGGTGTATAGGCAGAATCCAAAGAATCTGGAGGAATTGCTATCAAATCAGAGGTTTCAAATTCAGGACTACAGTCAGATAACAATTGTGTGATAAATTGGTGTCTCAAGCCATATTGTCAGTTTTGTGTATGAAATAAGTTCTTTGGACGTGGAAAGTATGTTCTGACATATTGACAGGTAAACAAACTGGATGAATAGGTACATATATTTGCTGATTTAATGGGCTCTTTTCATAAAATTTATTTTAAAAGCTGTAATGTATGTGAAAAATCTATGAAAATAAAAGTTATTGATGATAAATAATAAAATAGGGCTGGACAGAGGGCTCAGTAGTTAAGGCACTGCCTGAAAAGCCTAAGGACCCTGGTTTGATTCCTTGGTACCCACATAAAGCCAAATACACAAGATGGCTCATGAGTCTGGAGCTCATTTGCAGTGGTTAGAGGCCCTGGAGTGTCCATACCATCTCACTCTCTCTCTCTCTTTCTCTTTCTCCCTCTCTTCTCTCTCTTTCTGTCTGTATCTCTCTGTTTGCAAATACATTTATTTTAAAATATTTTTTAAATAATAATTTTTTTTTCATAGGCAGGTGTGTTCATTTCCTAGTGTGACTGTAACAAAATGTCATGAAATTAGTGGCTCGGATAATATATAATTAAAGTGTCAGTAGTCTGAAATGAGCCTCAGTGGGATAATATCAAGGTGTGAGCCAGGGCTTGGGGAAGATTACATTTCTTGACTTCTCCAGGAGCTCTCTGCATTCCTTGACATAGTTTCTCTTCTTCAACATTAGCCATAACATGGCTTTCAGCTCCACTTTCCCTGACATAGTTCTTTATCAGTCTTACCATCTTTTCTTCCTCTTTCACTTAAAAGGACCCATCTGGATAACCTGGGATAGTCTCCACATTCCAAGACTGATTAAAAACCATAATTTTGGCTGGGCGTGGTGACGCACACCTTTAATCCCAGCACTCAGAAGGCAGAAGTAGGAGGATCGTCATGAGTTCGAGGCCACCCTGGGACTACATAGTGAATTCCAGGTCAGCCTGGGCTAGAGTGAAACCCTACCTCAAAAAACCATAATTTTGTTTACAACCTTAATTCTCTCTTGTCATATGACAGAACATATTCACAGGATCTAAGGGCTACAACATGGATGTCATTGGACAATTATTTTACCTACCACAAAAGAAAAAGGTATAAATGTATTAATAATATTATTCATGGAAAGCCCAAATGTCTGAGATATTGAAGTCGTGAGAGGGATAATATATGTAACAGAATTAATTGGGTTTGGCCAGGATTGCCACATATTAAGCTTAAGTCTAAACAAACATGAACTTGGACTTTTCAGGGCTGATAGCCACAAATCAGTTTGAGTTGCCATTCTCTGACCTGCATCTGAAATGTTTCTACTATAAGAAAACCCACAACTTCAGGTTCTATTTGAATATCAATAATTATGTTATGAGAACAATTTAGGAGCCTTCTGACAATTAGGTTCTGATAGTCACATTTGCCTAAACTGCTGCTGCTGTAAATCAAAACAATAAACATTTTAGAATTACATCAGACCTGAGTTAATGGGCCAGTCTAAGAAGAAAATAATCTTTGTGCGGGCAAAGCAGGTATTCTACCTCTGAACTATATCTGCAGTCCTCAAAAGACTGTAAAATCTTATGATAACAAATTCCAGATAAGGGTAGAAAAATGGTACTCAGGTATGTGCAAGACTATATTCCACATGTTCCTTGGAGTTTGTATTATAATGTGTGGGGTTTACGTATTTATTTATGCATTTATTATTTATGGTGGTGGTGTTTTTGTTTTTATTGTTCTTACAGGGTTTCAGCCAAGGCCAGTCAGGAACTCCCTCTGACTCCCAAACTGGCCTCAAATTGATGATGCCACTGACTGTGTCTCCTGAGTGCTGAAGTTTTTGCACCACACTTTGCAGAGGTATTGCTTTCATTTTCTCAGTGCTGAGGACTAAATCCAACCCTGGGATCTGTTTTAAATTGATTCAATAATTCAGCCATGGAACTTAAGTATTTACTCACTCCATAAGTAATATAAATATAATAATGATAATAAAACTCTGAAGCAAAACCAAATATGAAATGCAACAAAAGATGGCAAAGCAAATACCCGTGTCAACACTATGCAGGATAAGAAATGAAATGTTACTGAACTGGGGAGATGGCTCAATGGGTCAAGTGCTTGCCAGGAAAGCATGTAGACCTGAGCTCAGAGCCCCGGGAGTTCTCATAAAAGCCAGGCACAGCAGCATGTACCTGTAATCCCAGAACTGGGAAGGCAGAGATAGGAGAGTCCTAGACCTTGCTGACCAGCTCATCTACCCACTGGTGAGCTCCATATTCAGTGAGAGACCTTGTCTCAAAGAATAAGGTGGCCAGGCACAGAGGGACTCACCTTTAATCCTAGCACTCGGGAGGCAGAGGTAGAAGGGTCACTGTGAGTTTGAAGCCAGCCTAGGACTACAGAGTGAGTTCCAGACCAGCCTGGGCTAGACCCTACCTCAAAATAAGAAAAAAGAAGATGGATGTGTCTGAGGAAGACACTCAACATTGACCTCTGCCCTCCATACGCACCTGCCCTCACACACATACACATGCTAAAAATGGAATGATGCAAACAGATCAGGTTGACCTCTGCATCACTCTAGAACACTATGCCTCACCCCACATCTTGACGTAACGGTTATCTATAAATTGATATGAAGTACCTGTTACCTTTCTCATCACTAGAAAAAGAAATACATCACAACAAATCAGTTTAAGGAAGGAAGGCTTTATTTTGGTTATAGTTCCAGGCTGCAGTCCAACAGGACATGGCGGCTGGTCACAGTGAATCCACAGTGAGGAAGCAGAGAGTGGTGGATGTTAGTGCTCAGCTAGCTTTCTCCTTGCTATCCAGAACCTCAGCCCACTGAATGGTGCGGCCCACAGTTAAATGTTTTACCACCTCAAGTGGCCTAAGGAAGATAATCCCTCACAGCCATTACAAAATATTTTTTCACTAGGTAATTCTAGGTCCTTTCAAGCTGCCAACCAATATGGACTGTGACCGTATCCCAATATTCAACTTATAATGACAATTTCCTTGATTTATTTAAAATGTTATTACTTGGATAAACAACCCTAAACTCTGGCTTACTCTGCTCGTTAAGCTTTATATAAGCCAACCCCCCTACATTTTCTTTATTTAGATTCTTTTTCTCTTTTTTTTTTTTTTTTTTTTTTTTTTTTTTTTTTTTTTGGTTTTTCGAGGTAGGGTTTCACTCTGGTCCAGGCTGACCTGGAATTAACTATGTATTCTCAGGGTGGCCTCGAACTCTCAGCGATCCTACTACCTCTGCCTCCCAAGTGCTGGGATTAAAGGCGTGCGCCACCACGCCCGGCTCTTTTTCTCTTTTTAGGACGCGAGGAAGAGGGAGACAGGCTCTCACACTGTAGCCCAGGCTTGCCTGGAACTCATTATATAGAACAGAGCTGGCCTAACTCACAGCAATCCTCTCACCTGAGTACTAGAGTTACAGGCATGGGCCACCACACCCACATACTGTATTTTCTTGTTATTTTAGCTTCTTGTTCACAATTATGCCGGTAAAGCTTACCCTTGTTGTTGCATGTGTATGCGGTTCCTTCCTTCCCGCTTCTCTGCATTGTTCCGCTCTGTGAGAACACTGTAATTCCTCATCCATCCTGACTTTGGGAGTAGATAGATAGGCTATTTCTTTTTTCCACTAGATGTACACCCAGGAGATTTTCCAGACACTGATCGATCTCTCCTACAGACAAAGAAAAATTCAGAATATAATTCAACAAAGAAGTACCCTTTTAACCTCATTGTGAAGTGGGTATAAAGTGTCCCCAAAAGACTCAGGTATTGCAGGCTTGATGCTCTCCTCAGTGCAGTGACACTCCAAGGTGGGTGTCCTCAAGAGGTGGTTGAACTGGGCAAGGGTTAAGTATACAATTCATTCAGAATAAAAATGTCTGAGAAAACTTTACTATCTTAAGCGAAAAATAATTATAAGCAGCCAAAACACCAGAGGGTTGAGTAACAGATCAGTGTCCAAAGGAAATATTGTTTAAGTTTGGCATCAGCACAATTAACCGTATGGGTTAAACATAATATAAAGATATTACATAGCACTTGTGGTAGTTTGAATATATGTCCCCCAATATATTCAGTGTTTTTTTTTTTTTAGTTATAGTTTGCATCTGCAATCACCTTGCTAGAGGCAAGGTCACTGGGGGCCCCCGGTCTTAAGGTGTGGTGATGGTTTGAGATTCCATTGTAAAGATATGCAAATGTGCCTAGCAGGATTTCCTGAAGTGTGCTGTGTGACCTTTTGGCTGTAGTTTTGCTCTGTGTGCTGTGGCGGCTGGTTGGTTTCTCTCTCTCTCTCTTGCCTGTGGAGAGCAGGCCACTTCTTCTGCCCTTATGGAACTTCCCCTGGATCTGTAAGCTTCAATAAATAATATCCCTTCCTCCATAACTGTGCCTGG
Source organism: Orientallactaga sibirica (assembly GCA_036365145.1). Lineage (NCBI taxonomy): Eukaryota > Metazoa > Chordata > Mammalia > Rodentia > Dipodidae > Orientallactaga > Orientallactaga sibirica. The sequence goes on along the minus strand of JAEOAD010002086.1, from coordinate 4,149,358 downwards.
TCTGGAAGTTCATCTCAGCAAACCTGAAGCTGTCTGCTACAGCACTAAACACACCTAACAAATTCTAGAGATGGCTAAGCTGGTAAATTCAACTAGAGATTTCTAATGCTTGCATTAGTCAACACAGTCAACATAATCAAGTCTCTTCCAAACATTTGCATTATGAGGTCTTTTAATTAGGATACACAGAGAAAAATCATAATCTCAAATGTTGTAACTAATGGCTTTCTTCAATTCGACATATCTGTGCTTAGTTTTACAGCTTAGATACAGATTTGCCCAGTTCTGCTATGGAATCTAATCACTGGTACTCAGCCAAACTTATTTTCCTTTCAAAGAGTTTTACAAAGCCTATGCAAAAGATTCCATTAAACCTCAAGCAATTTCCATGTATGACAATGTCTGAAAAGTTAAACTCAACTTGTTAGCATGCAAATACAAGACAAACTCCAAGTGGTTTTAATTTTTCTCATCTTTACGCTAGGACCATTTGCAACCCAATCCTTGTGTTCTGAATGCATTTCTTTCCTAACAAAGCACTGACAGTGGAAAATTCTCAAAACAAGAATCAAGAATTTAGTGACATGGCTTCTGTGCAGGACCACTGGAGCTCACCTAACACCTTCTGAGATAATTGTCAATCAAAAGAAGGCTTTGGGGGCTGGAGAGATTGCTTACCGGTTAAGGCACCTGCCCGCAAAGCCTAAGAATGCCGGTTCCAATCTCCAGGTCCCATGGTTAGCCAGATGCAAAGTGATGCAAAGGCGCAATGCTGCACTTGCCCACAAGGGGGTGCACACATCTGGAGTTTGTTCATGGCGGCTGAGGGGCTGCTGGCGTGCCCATTCTCTCTCTCTCCGTCTCTCTTAAAAAAAAAAAAAAAAAAAAACAAGGCTTTGGGGGCTGGAGTGATGGCTTAGCAGTTAAGGTGCTTGCCTGTGAAGCCTAAAGACCCAGGTTCAATTCCCCAGTACCCATGTAAGCCAGATGCACAAGGTGGCACATGCATCTGGAGTTTGTTTGCAGTGGCTGAAGTGTTTGGCACACCCATTTTCTATCTGCCTCCCCCTCTCTCTAATAAATAAATAAAATAAAATTATTTTTAAAAACACAAGGATTTTAAAAGTATGAAACTTGTCATTTTAATCAGCCCATGTTCTCTGGTATACAGAGTCGGTGATGAGACAGAAAACACTGGGAGAGATCAAGAAAAGACACTGAAGGTCACCTGACGAATCAGCTCTAGAACACAGGTGAGCAGGCTTCAAAACCCTTGTCTATCCCTTCCAAATGGAGTAGGCCTTCAGACTGGCCATGTGATGATCCATGTGGTCATGGTTGCTCGACTTCCCAGCTAGCCTGGGTGAAAGACAGGATTTTCATGGAGTTAACCAGAGCTGGAGCCTGGGTGTGGGGCAAGTGTTACAAAGGAGTAGTGAGAAAATGCATGCATAGTTTTATGTTCTTGGAAATGCCAAGCCCAGGGATTCAAGGACTTCAATAACAGTCAAGGTTGAATAACGGCATGGATTCTTTCAATTTTCAGAGTAATTTGTACCTAGGTGCTGAAATGATTGCATCTTCTTCTCCTGGTTGTGGGTTGATCATCATTTATCTGACATTGCCGGTGTCTACACTAGTATCCTTGTAATCAGTTCCTCACATGGGGTGGCATATACCACAAAGGAGCAATAGAATTGTAGCTGGGAGCACACCTTCAAGTTTTTCCAATTCCACAATGGTGTGCTGTGGCAGCCCTATCAGTAAGATATATAGAAACAAAAGGGCTCTAAGCTATGGAAATGCTTGAATAGATAACCAGGGATATGCAGTAGAGTGTTTTATTTTAGGACTGTAATCTGAAAGTTATGACCAGGGCTGGAGAGATGGCTCAGCGGTTAAGATGCTTGCCTGAAAGTTATGACCAGAAAAACATTTACCGTCCATAAATGCAGAGGTTATGTGATGGAAACAGTGCTTGCTAGTTTAAATGTGAGATTGCTGAAAGTAATGAAATATGTATTATTACATATTATTACAGCATTGTGACTAAGGGAGACTTAATTATTCTAAGGGTACAGAAGTAGATACTTGAAATATTCCAATCCTTGGAACCTTAGATTTCACAAAACACACAAAAAAAAAAAAAAAAAAAAAAAAAGACTGAAGATTCCATATCTAATCGTGAACTTTCACATGGGTTGCAATACGATTTTACAGATATGTAATGCAAAACGTAGTGTGTGTATAAGTGTAAGTTGCCATGAAAACAGTCCTAATAGAAGAAAAATCCACAGCCTAGCACTGGGATCTTTCACAATACAATATGAACAGATTACCACGGTACCACCAGCTTACGGAAGGGTGAGCATCTTGCATTACTACTGCGTTATGAAATAAAAAGAGTGAAAAAATCTCAAACCACACAAGCAGATGAATGCACTGTGGTCCTTAGAAAATTATGCGCACTCGGGAAGCAGAGGTAGGATCGCCATGAGTTCGAGGCCACCCTGACACTACATAGTGAATTCAAGGTCAACCCGGGCTACAGCAAGACCCTACCTAGTGGAAAAAAAAATTATGTTGTCCCCACGCCTTTAATCCCAGCACTCTGGCCCACCCTGAGACTACACAGTGAGTTCCAGGTCAGCCTGGGCTAGAGTGAAACCCTACCTCGAAAAACCAAAAAAATAAAATAAAATTTTAAAAAACAAGAAGAAAATTATGTGCCCTGGAAAAATTATCATTCCGCTTTCCATTCTGCGTCCAGGCAGCAGCCAGGGCCCTGCGGAGGTGACCTCAGGCGGCCGCCAGCAGGCAGGAAGGGGCGGAGCCACAGGGCGCATGCGCCACGCAGGAGCCCGGCGCCGGCTGGCGGGAGGCGCAGGTGTCCATCCGCGGCGTGCTCCCGTCTCCTCCCCGACCCCGTCCTCATCCTCATCCCCGTCCATCCCCGGCCCGCGGAGCCTGCGGCGACCTCGGAGGCCGAGCCCATGGCCGCCACCTCCTACGGGGTCTTCTGCAAGGGGCTCTCCCGCACCCTGCTCGCCTTCTTCGAGCTGGCCTGGCAGATGCGCATGAACTTCCCCTACTTCTACGTGGCGGGCTCGGTGATCCTCAACATCCGCTTGCAGGTACACATCTAGAACCGTGATGACCACGGCTGGCCCCCGGGCGGGACGGGGGAACCGGCGTACATGGCCGGCGCAGGGAGGTGCGAGACCAAGGCAGAGGGTTTGAAGTCTCGCGAGAACACGAGCACGGCCCGCGCATGCGCGCTGCACCCAGCTGTGAGCCGTGTGACGCAGGCGGGCGCTGGAAAGATGCTGTTGGGGGTTTGCAAAGAGCCGCTGTGGAAGACCCCACCACGGAAATATTTAAAGAAGCTGTGCGTCCTTAAACCCAGTCCTGAGCATATTGTAGGATGTGATAGTGGCCACAAGATGCATTATAAAAAAAAAATAATTTGCAACAAACTCGTGTTCTCAATTTAAAAAAAAACAGACATTGTGGATTGGATGGGAAGCAAGGCATTCGTTGAAGAAGAGGCTGGGGATATTAAGAATGTCCTCTGAAATGCATGCATATGTTCATCCCACAAAAGGAAACGTTTGGTGAAAGCTACAGGAAAAGAGTGTTCTCCAAATACTAGGACTGAAGTGCACAGGATTGTGAACATGGGACTGTGCGAAAATGGACTTAATTCAGTGTCCCAGGGAGCTGCACATGGACTAAGACCTTGGAGCCAAAGAAATGAAAATCTGGACATAGCACAATGGTTTTGACTATTCCGTGAATAATGTTCATATAATGATGCAGAGGCTGTGCATAACGTTCCTCTTTGAAGGGAACACTTAATATTGGTCATAAAGTAGAATGCAGATGATGATGTAAAGCTTGATGTGATAGTACAGTTACATAAGTGGAGGGGGCGGAAAGGAAACGGATTGGCTGTAATATCCTTCTGGGGGGGGGTTGGAAGATACAATGCGTTGTGAATGGAAAAGGATAATTTTCTTACTTATGGGATAGCCTTAAATTTCTTAAATAGTAATAGAACTGTACTAAAGGAAGGAGTGACAGATCTGGAGTCACTGCGTGAGGTCAACAACAACATAAAATGCCCAAAGATGTTCAGGAAAAATGTCTCAAAAATAAAAAAGTATACCTGGTATATGTGAATGTATACTAGAGATTTTTCTTTTTCAAGCAATCTGGAGATGAATTAGTAATTACAGGTTTAGTTTAGAATTAAAACTGAGGCAAGTATAAGCCCCATGAAAAATAAAAAAGGTCAAAAATTATGCAATATATTTTGTGTGAATATCAGTCATGTAATATTCAAATTATGTGCATACTGAATGGAATGATAATATAACATTGGAATAGAGAGATGTGAAAGTCCAACAAGATACTTAAAAAAAAAATATGTGTGTGTGTGTTCAGGTGTGAGTAGGGGTGTGCATGTTTGGAGGTCAGAAGACAACTTTTGGGTGCCTGTCTTTTGAGTTAGCTTGCACAGGCTCCAGGTTTGATCAACAGTGCTACAAAAAGAAAGAGCTATCTAATACAGAAAAGTACAGAAAAAAAATATAAACGTGTTCAGAAGAAAATACCAACACATCTATGTCACTAGAGGAAAGTATCAAGTAGGTAGAGAAAAAGAGGCCTGACTGCTTTTTACTACCCCTCTAACGGTTTTCCTTTGAACTATGGATATGCTTTTCTTGGATTAAAACCTAATTTTATATATATATATATATATATATTTTTTTTTTTTTTCTTTTGGTTTTTCGAGGTGAGGTAGGGTTTCACTCTGGCCCAGGCTGACCTGGAATTAACTATGTAGTCTCAGGGTGGCCTCGAACTCTCAGTGATCCTCCTACCTCTGCCTCCCGAGTGCTGGGATTAAAGGCATGCGCTGCCACGCCCGGCTTAATATATTTCATTTTTGAAAGCTTTCCATGTGATCCAAGTATACCGTTGGTTAAGTGTCACAGGAGTAGCGTGGACAGTTCTGCTACTCATACTTCTAGTCTCCAGCCATGTTCTTTTGAGCATATGCTGCTCTCACTTGGCTCTTCTCTTCCTTAAATGGTGTGTTTTAAGGCTAAACTTACATGGTACTTAATCCACTCATTTTTTTCCCATATTGTGTAGCTTACCAACCTGAAGGCTGAATAAAAGCAACCTGTGCCATTTTCAGCGCTATTACTTCCTAACTGTACACTAGTTAGCTGGTTTTGTTTTCATTTTATGAATCTAAGAAACCTTTTCTGAACAGCTATGCAGTGCAGGAAAAGAAACATTTCAGCCTAAAGTAATGTGCAGATGTAGTTCAGTGAAATGGTGATACCAAAGGACTTAAGGTGATAGGCGGTATTATTTCCCAGTGGCACTACTGTACCAATTTGTAACATGAAATGGGCCTACCCTTAGTTTATTAGTGAAATGGTGGCAAGGAGGGCACTCCATTTTGGTGACTGTGACCATTGCCTCTTTTCAGCTTCTTTTCCTAGTATCAGCCATTTGTTTCACTGAAGAAACGTAGGCACTGCCCTGATACGAGATTGGAAAGGAAACTTCTACATCCTATCCAATGTTATACCTTGTAGTATAAAGAAATACATTAGGGGCTGGAGAGATGGCTTAGTGGTTAAACGCTTGCCTATGAAGCCTAAGGACCCCGGTTCGAGGCTCGATTCTCCAGGACCCACGTAAGCCAGATGCACAAGGGGGTGCATGCATCTGGAGTTCGTTTGCAGTGGCTGGAGGCCCTGGCGCACCCATTCTCTCTCTCTCTCTACCTGCCTATTTCTGTATCTCTCTCAAATAAATAAATAAATAATAAAATATTTTTAAAAAAAGAAATACATTAGTAGGGGCTAAGTGTAAACTCAGAGATTAACCCTCTATTCACATTTGCTCTCAATTTTTTTTTAAATTATTTTTATTATTTATTTTTGGAGAGAGTCACAGAGAGAGAGAGACAGACAGGCAGAGAGGGAGAGGGAGACAGATAGAGATGGGCGCGCCAGCAGTCTCTCAGCTGCTGTGAACGAAATCCAGATGCGTGCGCCCCCTTGTGGGCAAGTGCGGCATTGCGCCCTTGCGTCACTTTGCATCTGGCTAAACGTGGGACCTGGAGATTGGAACCAGCGTTCTTAGGCTTATCAGGCAGGCGCCTTAACCGCTAAGCCATCTCTCCAGCCCTGCTCTCAATTTTTAATGTGTGTTTTTCCTTCCATAGGATGCAGTTCAGTGATGTTTCTTTTCTAGGAAGAAGAGGTTTTGTTTTGTTTTGTTTTGTTTTGTTTTGTTTTTTAAATTGGGAGTGGGGGAGATGGCTCAATGGTTAAAGATGCTTGCATAGCCTGATGGCTCAGGTTTAGTTCCTAATACTCATGTAAAGCCAGATGCACAAAATGGTGGAATGTCTGTAGTTTGCAGCATTGGGAAGTCCCTGGACAGCCCCACCCCCACCCCCACACATTTTCTCCCTCGCAAATAAACAAAAGATTTAAAAAAATTTTTTTCCTTTGCAAAGAGGAAGAGGTATGGGCATGCAGTTCCACTGAAAGAAGAATTTTGTTTTGTTTTGTTTTGTTTTGTTTTGTTTTGTTTTTTAAATTGGGAGTGGGGAATGGCTCAATGGTTAAAGATGCTTGCATAGCCTGATTCAGGTTTAGTTCCTAATACTCATGTCCAGATGCACAAAATGGTGGAATGTCTGTAGTTTTGCAGCATTGGGAAGTCCCTGGACAGCCCCACCCCACCCCACACATTTTCTCCCTCGCAAATAAACAAAAGATTTAAAAAAATTTTTTTCCTTTGCAAAGAGGAAGAGGTATGGGCATGCCAGGGCCTCTTGCCACTGTAAATGCACTCCAGATGCATGGCTTTATCTGGGTACTGGGACTTGAATCTGGGGTGTTAGGTTTTGCAAATGAGTGCCTTAAACTGCTGAGCCATTTCCCCAGTCCAGAAAAGGAGACATTTGCCCTGACTAAACGATAAATACTTTCATTTCTTTGGGCACCCTTCAGGTGACATATGTGAGTCTCAGATTTTTGTTCTACTCTATTCCTAAGCCTGATGTATCCTTATGAAATATGTTGTTAGTAATAATAATGAAAAAATTTAAAAATCCTTTTGAAATAACACATCTTAAAGTAAAAACATAGCTGTACACTGTTTTTTCCCTTATATCCTATTCTATAAACTTTTATATTTAACATTTTTACTTTTTTATTTATTTTTAATTTATTTTTATTCTTATTTTTGGAGACAGACACAGAGAGAGACAGACAGAGAGGGAGAGGGAGACAGATAGAGATGGGCACTCCAGCAGTCTCTCAATTGCTGTGAACAAAATCCAGATGTGTGCGCCTCCTTGTGGTCAAGTGTGGCATTGCGCCCTTGCCTCACTTTGCATCTGGCTAAAAGTGGGACCTGGAGATTGGAACCGGGTTCTTAGGCTTCGCAGGCATGCACCTTAACTGCTAAGCCATCTCTCCAGCCCTACTTTTTTATTTTTATTATGAGAGAAAGCAAGAGAATGAGTGCACCATGGCCTCTAGCCAACGCAAACAAATTCCAGATGCATGCTCCACCTTGTGCATCTGGCTTACATGGGTACTGAGGAATCGAACCTGGGTTCTTAGACTTTTCAAGCAAGCACCTTAACCGCATTTTTTTTTTTTTTTTTTTGCCTTTTACATTTGTTAAAAATGAAGACTTTACAGCCAGGCATGATGGCATATGCCTTTAACTCCAACACTAGGAGGCAGAGGTAGGAGGATCATTGTGAATTCAAGGTCACACTGGGACTACATAGTGAATTCCAGGTCAGCCTGACTAGAATGGAACCCTACCTTGTAAAACCAGATAATACTAATAACAAGACTTGCATGTGCATGTGAATTTTGGCCTGCTGCACAGGGGAAACAATCTGTCTTGCACCTCCACTTCCTGCACCATCAGAAGGAGGGTCTCAGAAGCAGTGACAGGCATGGACATGCCATCCCCACTCCTCCTGGGTTCCAGTCTGAGACTCTCTTCAGCTAACTTTTATAAGTACAAGGAGTATGCGCTAAAGGATTGAACACACAATGAAGTGAAGCCATGAGCTATGAATATAGTCATTGACTATTAAGTATGTTGTACCATTATAGAATTATAAGTAGAACGAATATGCTGTAAAGGATTAAAATCACAACGAAGTAAAGCCATGAGCTATGAATACAGTTGTTTACTGTTAAGTATGATGCACTATATAGAATTGCATGTGCTGGGCTGGAGAGATGGCTTAGCAGTTAAGGCGCATGCCTGTGAAGCCTAAGGACCCAGGTTCGATTTCCAGGTCCCACATAAGCCAGATGCACATGGTGGCACATTCATCTGGAGTTCATTTGCAGTGACTAGAGGCCCTGGCATGCCCATTCTCCCCCTCTCTCTCTTTCTCCCTCTCTCTGTCTTAAATAAACAAATAAATAAAATCTTAGAATTGCATGTGCTGTACATTGAGTGACATTGCAATGGAGTCATTTACACCAGCACCACCAAAAACAAGTGAATAATACCTTGTGTTAAGATGTTATTATGGTTATAATGTCACTAGATGATTGACACTTTTCAACTCCATTGTGATCTTTCTGGACCACTGTGCATATGTGGACTGTCACTGGTTGCTACATGACTGTGTGGCACATGATCGTACCCTAACACACATACAGGCATGCACATACACAAAACTCCATTTCAAAGCACAGAAAAACATCAGCACTATTTGACACTAGAGATAATTATTCAATTGATTTTTTAAAAATTCTACAAAGGTAGGTTAGCTTGCATTGCTACTTAGATTCCTAGTGAAACAGTGGCCTTTTGTTATTAAAAAGTTGTAAATACTGGGCTGGAGAGATGGCTTAGTGGGTAAGGCCTGCGAAGTCTAAGAACATCTGTTCGAATCTCCAGGTCCCATGTTTAGTCAGACGCAAAAGTGACGCAAGCCCACAATGTTGTACATGCTCACAAGGGGCGCCTGTGTCTGGAGTTCGTCCACAGTGCCCATTCTCGCTCTGCCTCTTCCTCTTTTTCTCTCTGTCCCTCTCAAATAAAAAAAAGAGTTTTAAATATTATTTTAAGATTATATATTACCAAAATTTTTAGCACTTCATGAAATTTTCATCTATTATAGAAATGTTCTACCTATTCTAGCTTGAAGAGAATTTTTATTTCTACTCATATTTTTTCTTTACATACTAATGAAATTATATACTTTTCCAGCCCAAGTAAAATCAACATATAATTATATATTCACATTGATACTGTCCTATGTATGTCCTTGTTATCACCAAGTGTTATATTTGCTTTTTTTACTTTTTTTTTTTTTTTTTTTTTTTTTTTTTTTTTACATCCAGAAAGGTCTCAGGAGGATCACTCATGAGTTCCTCCTACCTCTGCCAGTCTGAGACCACATATTTGCTAAACATCCAGAGACTGCCTGTGAGTTCAAGGCCAGTCTGAGACCATACCAAGACTGCCTGGCAAGAAAAAAATGTCCAGTACTACCTCTGCTGGCCTCAAAAGTAAGCTATTAGGACTGAAGATATGGCTTAGTGGCTAAGGCACTTGCCTGCAAAACCTAAGGACCCAGGTTCAATTCCCCAGGACCCATATAAACCAGATGGACAAGATGGCACATGCAACCAGAGTTCATTTGCAGCAGCTGAAGACCCATGTCTGTTTTTTTTTTTTTTTTTCTCTCTCTCTCTCTCAAATAAAATAAAATTTTATAAAAAGGGACTCGGGCACAAGTATCCTGTGAAAGTGGTTAATGTATACAGAAGCCAGAGATTATCATGAGGAAAAATTTCAGTGCTGGGGTGAGATACCTTCCAGCAATTTGTTGGCCAGGGAGGCCCTTGATACCCACAAAACGTTACAGGTTATTGTCAAGGGCCTTGGTCGCCCACCAGAACTAGGTGGTAAGACTCCACATGCTTGGGCTACAGATCACAGAGAAGTCGGGCTGGAGCTGAGCAGGAAGCCTCCTCACTAGCTGTCAAGATGCTGGAAAGAGTTATGCAGCATGCAGCCTTTGAGAGGAGAAAAGTCATCAATGGTCTTAACCAGCAGTGGGCCCTGCAAACCTTACAACTGGCCAGACAGGCAAAATGTACCAGCCGGTGCAATGGTGGCATACCTGTTTGGGGGAAAACCATTTGCTCTTGGAGTGGATCTGAGGCCTGCTCCATGGGAGGGAATTCATGCTTGGTATTGAAAAACCCAGTCCCTTAGGAGGTCCTAAGCCCTAAGAGGGAGACGACTGCTGTTGTCTGGCTAAATGAATATGTTATGTCCACCAAACTGCGTTCCAAACATTTATGTTTATGCCCATATATTAATGCCTTTCTCGTTTCTGGTTAGAGAAGCTTCTCTGTTCAGGTGGTGGTGACCACTGGTGTGAATCAACTCACCGTAGTACTGAGAAGTGACAGTTCACACTAAGACATCTCTACTATACCCACCAAGGCTCAGGGACCGTTGCAGAAGAGGTGACAGAAAGAATGTAAGCTCCAAAGGAAGGGGAGGACTGCTTACAATGCTGTCATCCAGACACTAAGTACCTTCCTATTTTGATCTCAGGGTGGCTGATGCTACCTACCCAAGAGGAACTGATAGCATCAAAATAGAAAAGAGACTAGTTGGAAAGAAGGACTTCAGTGAGGTCGGGATTTGGGGAGCAGAAAAGGGGGTATTAGAAAGGAGTTGTGATCTTGGTAATTTATATTTATGGAAGTTGTCAATAAAATGTTTTTAAAAAGGACTAAAGAAATGGCTCAGGGATTAAAGGTACTTGCTTAAAAAGCCTGATGGCCTGGGTTTCATTCCTTCATACACTCATAAAGACAGCTGCACAAAATAGTGCATGTATCTGAAGTTAATTGCAGCAGCAGGAGGCCCTGATGCACCAATCTCTCTCCATATGTATGTATGTATGTATGTATGTATGTATGTATCTATCTATCTATCTATCTATCTATCTATCTATCTATCTACCTACCTATCACCTATCTATGTATCTATTATCTATCTATCTATGTATCACCTATCTATCTATTATCTATCTATCTATCTATCTATCTATCTATCATATATCATTTATCTCCCTCCTTCCCTTGTTTCCTTCGTTCTTCCTTCTCTCGCTCAAATAAAGAAATATTTTTTAAAAAATAATATTTTTTTCTGGGCTTGGTGGCACACACCTTTAATCCTAACACTCAGGGAGGCAGAGGTAGGAGGATTGCTGTGAGTTTGAGGCCACTCTGAGACTACACAGTGAGTTCCAGTTCAGCCTGGGCTAGAGAGAGACCCTACCTGGAAAAAAAAAAAAAAAAAGTAATTTTTACTTTCTAGTTTTCAGTGGGCTCCAAGGTCAGCAGAGTTATGACATGGTTTCATTGAGGCTGCTCGTAGCCTCAAGGTCCAAAGTACTTGCGACATACTTACATCTCTTTGTCTTGGATGCCTATTACTTCTGCAGCCTCTTAATAAGTCTGGCCGCTGGTCTCATGACATCTTTTCCCAACCAGGAAATGTCATGCCTTAGACCCTGGATTGTTTCTTATAGTTGAACTCAGCCATCACTGGCAAAAAGGATTTCCCTGGATCTGCCTCAATATTTAAACTTAGCTACAGCTGGCATGGTCAAGCCTGAAGAATAAAGGGTGTTCTGTTCTCAATTCTGCATTATCAGCTACTGCATGCACCACTGTGCAGAGACTTCCCTACTGATAATTCTAAGATCTCAGTGAAGAACTCTTCAAAAGTATTGCCTCTGCCCTTCTCTTTATTGATGCTTTCCTTTAAGTCCTTTAAAAATGAATGTTTTCAGTAAATGTAAAGGGCTCAATTTCTTCCCAAGTCTTCTAACATTTATTATCTTCCTAGAAGTTTTCCACCTTTTGGTTTTAGTCTTTGTTTCTTCTTTGTGGCTTTTCAAGGTTTTTCTACCTCAGGTTGACCTGGAACTCACTATGGAGTCTCAGGGAGGCCTCGAACTCTTCTGCAGGGTCACCTCCATCTCCACTGACCCCAGCTCAGTGCTTGGAGGACAAAACCTTCCTTCCCTCCTTAGCTGTCTCTTCTTCTGTGTGTTTGTGTTTCCTTTCACCTTGATTCTCTGTCCATCTGTATCCTATACTATCTACTTTAACTCTTTTTTTAAATGTTTTATTTATTTCGTTATTTGATAGAGAAAGAGAGAGAGAGAATGGGTGTGCCAGGGCCTCCAAGCCAATGCAAACGATTTCCAGACATGTGCGTCCCTTGTGCATTGGCTAACGTACTTTAATTCTTCATGAACTTTTAATCCTCAGTTACCTACTTGCTGTTATTTTCCACCACTGTCATGAATTCTTTTTTTAACTCCTTTCTATTAATGAGGAGAATTTGGGTCAAAGGACAATGTAAAGACTTGTTATGGGGATGGAGAGATGGCTTAAGAGTTAAGGAATTTGCCTGAGAAGCCAAAGGACCCAGGTTCGATTCCCCAGGACCCACATAAGCCAGATGCATAAGGTGACACATGCATCTGGAGTTTGTTTACAGTGACTGAAGACCCTGGCACAACCATTTTCTTTGTCCCTCTCTCTCTCTCCTCCGCCACTCTCCCTCTTTCTCAAGTAAAATAAAATAATTTTTTTAAAAGACTTGTTAGCCGGGCATGGTGACACACACCTTTAATCCCAGAACTCGGGAGGCAGAGGTAGGAGGGTCGCTGAGAGTTCAAGGCCACCCTGAGACTACATAGTGAATTCCAGGTCAGCCTGGGTGAGCAAGACCCTACCTCGAAAAACAAAAAAAACAACAAAAAAAAAAAAGACTTGTTACACTTCTTTTTCTTTTAATTTTGTTTTTGTTTTTGAAAATATTTATTTATTTGCACAGAGAGAGAGAGAGAGAGAACGAATGGACATGCCAGGGCCTTTAGCCACTGTAAACAAACTCCAGATACATGTGCCACTTTGTGCATCTGGCTTTATATGAGTACTGGGAATTGAACCCAAGTCATTGGGCTTTGCAAACAAGCACCTTAACTGCTGAGCCATCTCTCCAGCCTTGCTTCTTTTTCTTAATTGAATTTTATGTAAAATGCTTTATAATAGTTCTATGAAAACCTAAAGATCAAGGCTGTTTTAATTGTTTTGATAGTTTGTTTTTTTAATTTTTTTAATTTTTTAAATTTATTTTTGGAGAGACACAGAGAGAGACAGAGAGGGAGAGGGAGACAGATAGAGAATGGGCGTGCCAGCAGCCTCTCAGCTGCTGCGAACGAAATCCAGATGTGTGCACCCCCTTGTGGTCAAGTGCAGCATTGCGCCCTTGCATCACTTTGCATCTGGCTAAACGTGGGACCTGGAGATTGGAACCGGGTTCTTAGGCTTAGCAAGCAGGCGCCTTAACTGCTAAGCCATCTCTCCATCCCAATAGTTTGTTATTTTTATCCTAAGAGTTTATTCATAAAAGAACTTACAGCCACCTTTTGTTATGTTTACTTATGGTGTTCATAACAAAAGTTTCTACTCATAACAAATATTTTATTATCAGAATAATGATAAAATTATGTAAGTAAACATAAAATTTTACTATTTTTCTATTGTGTAAAACAGTTCAAAATAGTGATAACTTCTTATTCTTTGGAGATTTAAAAGGAATTAAAAAAATTATAAGTTAAAACAATGCTTTTGGGGGGCGGTATTGAGGTAGGGCCTCACTCTAGCCCAGGCTGACCGGGAATTCACTCTGTAGTCTCAGGGTGGCCTCGAACTCACAGTGATCCTCCTGCCTCTGCTTCTCCAATGCTGGCATTAAAGGCGTGCGCCACCACACCTGGCAACGATGTCTTTTTTGACATAGTAACTGATTTTCATTCATGGGTATTGTTCCATTTATGTACATGATATATCTGCGGGTTAGTTGCATTGAGTCATGGTCTATTAGTAGCTTGTTTTTTCAACATTTGAAATTAATTGGCAGTGAGTTGACTGACATTTTAGTTCATCTTTTACTGTTTGTTTTTTTTTTATTTCTTAGGTGACTCTGTTACTGTATTAATACTTACTGTGCTTGGATTCATCTAAAATTTTGTTTTAATTTTTGTTGAGATTTCTATCTATATTTTAGGTTTATTTTGTTATTCTACTATCACCTTGTATATAATATATATTTCAATTATTCCCTTACAATCTCATTTGCTAGTCAATCTTTCATGAGTTTATGAGTAAAGTATCAGCAGAACCCTTATATTTTTAACAAATGGCATTTCTATTGTTGAAAATGTCTGAAAGTATGTGATTTCACAATATTTGGTAGTTTGTGTAGTTGCTGTCTGATTCAAATCACCCAAATATTTGCTTAAAGTATAGTTTCCATGCTAACCCCATAGTTGGTGGTTTAGTATATCTTTACTGGAACCTGGACATTTCTTTTCTTTCTGTCTTACTTTTTTTTTTTTTTTTTTTGAGGTAGGGTTTCACTCTAGCCCAGGCTGACCTGAAATTCACTCTGTAGTCTCAGGGTCGCCTTGAACTCACAATCATCCTACTTCTGCCTCCCTAATGCTGGAATTAAAGGTGTGCACCACCGTGCTAGGCTGCTTTCATTTTTTTTAAAGTACAAATAAAAGCAAGTTTATTTACAAAAATTACAAACTACAACCAGTATAAATACTACAAGTTTTTCTGTTACTGCAACAGAATCCAAGAGATTTGGCTTTACACTGATTTTATTTTGAAATAGTACATTAAAAAATCCACTGCCTTTTTGTTTTGAGACAACGAAAAGTGTTAGTCTGGAATTATGTAGTCCAAGCTGGTCACAAACTCACATCACTGCCTCCTGCCTCAGCCAACTAATTACTGTGATTATAGATGTGGCTGCCCTTTTCTAAGAAACAATTTTTCTTAGTAATTCCTGGAAGCCTGCCTGTTAGTACTATGAACATTGCTCACCTCCATGCAATCTTACTACCAAACTTCTGTGTACAAATTCCACAACTGACCAGGCAGAGTGGCACCAAGCCACTTACTGAATTATATTTTCTTCAGTGGTAAATTTTGACTAGGTCCCAAACATTGCCTTAGTGGACTAGAAATAAAACCAAGTTTTCTGGCTAGAAAAGGAAAGCTCTCAAACCGGCATGGTGGCGCACGCCTTTAATCCCAGCACTCGGGAGGCAGAGGTAGGAGGATCGCCGTGAGTTCAAGGCCACCCTGAGACTACATAGTTAATTCCAGGTCAGCCTGGGCTAGAGTGAGACCCTACCTCAAAAAACCAAAAAAAAAAGAAAAGAAAAGAAAGCTCTCTTTCATTTTTAACAGGCTGCACAATCCCACCATATAAATATTTCAGGGCTACTCCCCAAGAGTGGAGTTTCTGGTTTCCAACTACCATTTAACACTCTACAGCATCTGCTTCTGTGTGCGTCACAGCTGGTTTAATCAGAGTTACTACTACTGCTGGAAGAGTCTGTTGCCATAACCTCAACATCATCTTCATTTTCTTTACCATGTCCACGAGGTTCCCATAGGAAGTCATGGCTGCGATTTGGTGGTAACACAGTCACTGACCTGTCATTTCACTGCCTTGGTACTGCGGAGCAAGGACACCTGGCAGTCTAACTGCTGCAAGTGCATCCCCAGAAGACGGCCATTCACATCTTTCGTGGAAGGACGGTGCGTCTGACCCAGTCATCCACTTCTCAGCTCTAGATCAATTGGATAAGTCTTCGTGGGTGTTCTAGAACCCGGATCAATGGGGGCACACAGCACTGCTTGCTGTGTGCGTATTTAACTCTTTCTTCAGTGGAGACGAGACGGCGCCTTTCCTCGCTTTCTGTCGACTTGAGTTTCTCCTTTGTGTGGAGAACAGCAGTTGCCGGTAGTTGTTCTTCCTTCCGCAGGTTCTGCAGCTGCTGGATATCGCTGCCTCTCCCTTCTCTGCTTCTTTTTCTAAAACTTGCATCTCGTGATGGACTTTTCCCTGATTAAATGCCAATTTCATTAGTTCTTGAAATTACCCATCTCTGTGAATTAACAATTCTAGGACCTGGTTTTCCTCTTTAGCAACTTTTGGTTTCTTGAAATAGCCAGCATTTCAATAAGTTCCCTGAATACTTGGAAAGATTATAGAGGCTTGCTTGCAGAGGATTACTAATTGGATAAGACCTCCAGGTATTCCAGCCCAGACAGCAGCCCCTCTTGTGTGCTGTTGCCACCAGCCATCCCTGGGCCTCCGCCCAGCCTTTCCTTCTCTTTCTCCCAACTGGAAGAAGCTGCCATGGCCCCGCTACTAGCAGCCCCTACACGCGCACTGTTTTCATTTTTTAAATAATATTTATTTGTTTTGTTTGTTTATGTATTTATTTATGAGAGAGAAAAAGATGCAGATAGAGAGAGAGAGGAAGAATGGGCATGCCAGGGCCTCCAGCCACTGAAAACAAACTCCAGATACACCTAGTGCATCTGGCTTTATGTGGGTACTGGGGAATAGAACCTGGGTCCTTTGGCTTTGCCAACAAGCACCTTTACTGCTAAGCTATTTTTTCTGCTCTTTTTAAAAATGATTTTTTAAAAATATAATTAATTAATTTATTTATTTGAAAGAAAGAAGCAGAGAGAAAGAGACACATAGAGAGAGAATGGGCACACCAGGACCTCCAGTCACTGCAAATGAACTCCAGATACATGCGTCACCTTGTGCATCTGGCTTATGTGGGTTCTGGAGAATTGAACCTGGGTCCTTTGGCTTTGCAGGCAAGTGCCTTAACCACTAAGCCGTTTATCCAGCCCCCCCCTGTGTTTTGATGTTTTCATATTTAATAGCACCTCAGATAACTCTAAGGAAGGCATTTTATAAATAGTAGTGTAAAAGATATTATAATTAATAGTCATTATTAGCAATTATTCCCTAAATGTTGAAAAAGTGGCTTGCCTTACTTAGGAAACTTTGTTGGGTATCTTGGCATGTGTAGGAAACTTACTGTGTGCTGTTGAAAGTATCTAATAAACTTCATGTCTATCAAGTTCTGTGTTACCTATCAAATAATTGTTTAAGTGGTAAGGAGTAATGAATCAGATATGTTTGCCAATATCATTGACATAGAGGTCAAACAGACTCAATCTAGGGCTGGAGAGATGGCCTAGCAGTTAAGGCGCTTGCCTGTGAAGCCTAAGGACCCATATTCAACTCTCCAGACCCCATGTAAGCCAGACACACAAAAAGTGAGGCAAGCACAAGGTCACACATGCCCACTATGTGGCACAAGCATCTGGAGTTCAAGTGCAGTGGCTGAGGCCCTGGCACACCAATTCTCTCCCTCTCTCTCTCTCCCTCTCTCTAAAATAAAAAATAAAAATAGCCAGGTGTGGTGGCGCACGCCTTTAATCCCAGCACTCGGGAGGCAGAGGTAGGAGGATTGCCGTGAGTTCAAGGCCACCCTGAGACTACATAGTTAATTCCAGGTCAGCCTGGGCCAGAGTGAGACCCTACCTCAAAAAACCAAAAATAAATAAATAAAATAATTTAAAAAGCTCAATCTATACAACTTTAACACCAGTTTAAGATACCAACAATGGCATCCATCTTAATGGAATTTCATAAGGTTTTATAACAACTACATTTCATGAAGATTTTACTACCGAAATTCAGGCAAACAAGATGTCCTGTTTTGGTTAGGAACACACACTCCAGCTATTAAGTATAGGCCATCCCTCAGCCACACAAATGATTCCCTTACCTTACCAAATACAGGAGGAAACAAACATCTGTGTAATAAGCTAACTAAATTGACTAAATTTAAGAGTAAATCCTCAAGTAAGTTGTATATGATTCAAATAATTAGTTAAATTAAGATCTTACCTCATTCAATATGAAAATAAATTCTAGAGACTAGAGAGATGGCCTAGCAGTTAAGGTGCTTGCCAATGAAGCCCAAGGACCCATGTTTAACTCCCCAGAACCCACCTAAGCCAGATGCACAAGGTGACACATGCACAAGGCTGCGCAGATGCACAAGATGGTACAAGTGTCTGGAGTTCAATTGCAGTGGCTGGAGGCCCTGGTGTGCCAATGAGGTCTCTCTCTGGCTCTCTGTCTCTCTCTCCATCACTCTCTAAAAAAAAAAGAAATTCTAGACAGCTGAAATAAATGAATTTAATGTTCATCTCAGCAAAAAAAAAAAAATAAACATGATGAGGAAAAAAATCTAAGAAACAGCTGATGGAAAAATTATTGCTTTGAACAGATAGCTTTAATGATATAATTAATAAATATTTTAAATGTATTTGTTTGATAAACAATCTAACAAATAGATATAACAAATATATAACAATATATGCTCAGATATGTTTATTAAAACAATATTCTAAATTAATAAGTGTGTCTTTGTAATAGGACTAAACTCTGATAAAGTTATGACTCATATGCCACATTGCTGTAATAACTGAAAACTTCACTATAAATTCTACATCTATCCCCAATAATTATTATTTAAGATGTGAGCCCATAAACTTTTAATATTTCAGGTGATAAAGAGAGAAGATGGGATTGGCACAAGTCTGTACAGTATAGGCTTGCAGCTAGATCACTGAAGAGTCTGGAGCTTGTCGGTGCTAAACCACAGAATGTTCTCTTCTGTCCCTAACCTTGATAATCAGGAAACTCATGTAACTCCTCTATTCATAATTTTTTTTTGTTTGTTTAAACTGAGGATGCAGTTTCTGGAATTTATTCTGTCATGGTACATTGCTAAGTTCTGCTCATTCCCAGTATTGAAAAGAGTTGGGGACACGAATTAGATAACACTTTTACAATGCACAATAAAGTCAGTATTTAAAACAAGCACACTGAAATTTCTGACCTCAATAGAGAAAAATGAGATTTTATTGGGCTCTTCGTCTAACTTAAAATCGCATGCGATGGTGAGACTCTATCTCAATGAGTTCCTACCACGGAACCAGTCCATTCACAGACGTCTCTGGACAAGACTGATAAACGCCCTGTACTGTGAGGGGAGAATCTAAGAAACATACCTTGAAAGTCACATTGATCCCGTTATAATCACCAGTCACTATTCCTCTGCTAATGAATATAAATCTTTTTTCTCTAATTATCTTTGCGTAGTGGGTGTGGGTGTGTGTGCACATTCTCACACACACACTCACACGCACGCATGCACGTGCTCTGTGGAGATCAAAGGACAATTTCAGGTACCAGTTTTCACCTTCTACCTGGGGTGAGGTGGGTCTTTGGGTGCTCATCGCTGTATTTGTTAAGTTACCTGGCCCACAAGTTTCCAGCTTATTCTGTCTACACCTCCCATCTCATGATAAGGGGCTAGTATTTCAGACACAATGTCCAGCTTTGCACAGGTTCTTGGGATACACATATCAAATGAGATGGGTTATTCTAATTTAACTTCACATATGTCCTCTGAGGTGTTCGTTTTGATGGAATGATTAAAAATAACTTAAACTTTGCCATATGAGGGTTAAATAAATAGTTAACAAGTATATATTTTGAACACATTTTGCCTTGAAAAATTATATTATAGGCACATTTTTATCCACTTGGAAAAAAAGTACACCATATATTGTTTCATGAAAAGACTAAACAGAAATATCTATATAAATCCCATTCTTATAAAAAAGAAAGGTTTCATTTCCTTGTGTTTGGAATCTACAGGGTCCTCACTGCTACTTCTATCTAGAATATATGATGTTATGCGGGAATGTAGTCACCCTACTGTATTGTGTAGCACTTTGGCATATTTTAACTTATTGCTACTGTCTGTCTGTAGTAGTTATTACTCAACTTCTCTCTATGCTTCCTCAACCTACCCTTCCCAGCTGCTAGCGACCATTACTCTACTCTCTATTTCTGTCCATATTTTTTAGCATCCAGAGATGGTTGAACCAAGAATGTGTACCTGGTATTATTTTGCGGTTGTTTTTTATTTTTGCTCGTTTATAGCCACAGCCAATGGGGGAAGTTAGATTTAAGCAGGGAAAACCCAAGAACTGCATTTGAGGTGTGTGGCGTTTGAAAGAGACACTAGAAAATAATGCAGATGCTTAAGGGCTTCAGCACAGCTCATGGTGCCTGGGAGCCATCTGAAAGCCCTTGGGGCTTCATCTCAGCCTTTGCAGCTGACTGTGTGCTCTCTCCACTCTTTCACAACCTCTATTTTGCTTATGTCTGGCGAGGACATAGGTGACATTTCTTTTTCATGACCAACTACTCTCTTCCCTCATTACTGACACTGGCCTATGACAAGGATGGGCTCAAGGATGGGCTCAATATAAATGACATTTGGCCGAACTGGCTGTTCTGTTCTGGGACTCATCAAGCCAAGGACAAGGCGAAACCACCCTGGGGCTGCTGTTTCCTCAACCACCCGCACAGCCTGAGCAGGTCTACTTGATTCTCCCCTCTGCAGCTTCTTCTCAGCCTTCCTTTCATTTCCAAGCTCCTGCCCAAGAAGAGGCTGCAGAAATGCAGAAACCAGAGATACTCATGGCAATAAACGGACCAAAAGCCTACTCACTGTCCCCCATAATGCCTACCCAAGACCCTCATAATAGGAGGAAAAGATGATGGTATCAAAATAAAAGAGAGACTAATGGAGAGAGGGAGAGGATATAATGGAGTGTGGATATGTGAAGGGGAAAGTAGTGGAGGAGAGGGAAATGTCTTAGTTTGTTCTAAGTATGGAAGCTGTCAATAAAAAATAAATTTAGGGCTAGAGAGATGGCCTAGTGGTTAAGGTGTTTGCCTGCAAAGCCAAAGGACCTTGGTTCAATTCCCCAGGTCCCACGTAAGCCAGATGCACAAGGGGGTGCATGCATCTGGAGTTTGCAGTGGCTAGAGGCCCTGGCTTGCCCATTCTCTCTCTCTCTCTCTCTCTGCCTCTTTCTCTCTCTCTCAAATTAATAAAATAAAATAAATAGAATTAAAAATAAATAAGTAAATAAAAATAAATTTTAAAAGAGAGTGTGGAATAGGCATTATAATGTTTCAGAGAAAATCCTCTGTGTTAAAGATGGATGTGAGAGAACACTGTCAAATGTGGGTGGACAACAGAACAAAAATGCCACAGAATGAAGCCCGTACCATACCACCTTATTCAAGCTGCCGATTAATCATACTCTCAATGATTAGAAATAGTTGCTAGGAGATAGGGCTGGAGAAATTGTCCAGTTGGTTAAGCACTTATCACATGAGTGTGAAGACCTGAGTTCACCCAGCATACATGTAAATACTCAGTAGGAGTGACGGCTACCCTGTAATCTTAGCACTCAAGACAGGAGATCATGAGGGCAAGCTGGCTGGCTAGACTAGCTTAATGGAAGGTTCTAGATTCAGGTGAGAGACCTTCATCAACACCCAGCATCAACTTCTGATCTCCATACGCACCCACACACTTGTGCATGTACACTCACACACATCCATCCATCCATACACACATATACACACATACAAAATAAGAAAAAAATTTTTCTAGAAGAAATTATTCTGTAGAACATTCTGGAAAAAGGGAGGAATCTAAAATAAGTCTTAGATTCATAAGATAAAATGGTTCTTTCTAGGATCGTGCATGCATGTCACGCTGCAATGCACATCCTATTGTTGCCTCCTTGAATCCCCTTGCCTTAATAATCCTCAGGGTATTGAGATGAGCACATTGTTTTAAGCCTTCTACTTCAACATGATAAAGCTTCCTGAATTACCTCAGGCTCAGTGGGTCTTGGAAAATCATTATGGATGTGAGCAGGCTGAGGGTCAACCTTCTGTCATCCTGTGAAATATATGTCCTATCCCAATCAATTAGAGATCTAAGCAGAAAAGATCCCTGCATCATTAGAAAGAAAAAAAAAACAGATGAACATCATAAAGTGAAACATATATCATAATTGACAAAGTTTGGGCTATAGTAACACTCAGACATAGTCACCATCTTCATGTAGCCTGTATCAGTACATCACTGCTGCCACAAACATACACACATACGGAAGCAGTCCATGCTCCCCAACAGAAAAGAGAGGAGAGAAGAGAGGAGAGGGGAGAGGAGGGGAGGGGAAGGGAGGGAAAGAGAAGGGAAGGAAGAAAAAGAAGAGAGAGGAGAGGAGAAGAGAAGAGATGGGGTAGACAGAGTTATAGCTTTTCAACATGACTAACATTTAAAAACATGATGGAGGGCTGGAGAGATGGCTTGGCGGTTAAGGCGCCTCCCTGCCAAGCCTAAGAACTCCAGTTCCAATCTCCATCCAGGTCCCACCTTTAGACAGATGCAAAAAGTGATGCAAGGGCGCAATGCTGCACTTGCCCACAAGGGGGCACACGCATCTGGAGTTCATTCACAGCAGCTGAGAGGCCACTGGCATGCCCATTCTATCTCTTTCTCTCTGCCTTTTTAAATTAAAAAACAAAGAAACAGACAAACAAACAAACATGATGGAACTTCAATTCTAGTATCTGGGCTGATTTTATACACAGTCTTTATTTAACAGCATTGGCCAAATCACACATTGATCCTTTTAGAAATGGCACACTGATAACCTTCTTCCCACCCCATCCTGCTGGGCTAACGTCCCATAGAAGAGTCAGGGATGCAGGGCATCCTGGTGTGCCTTGCGTGAGGTCAACCATGAAGGAGCTCAAAGGCGCCATTCTTCTGCTCGTCCTTATCAAGGCAGCTGCCGCCTTGCTTTCCCCAGCACAGACGTGGGAGCAACTCCAGAGCCTCCTCCACAATGCTGCTGGTCCTGCTCACAGCGGCCTTGCTGGCCCTGAGCTCCACTCAGAGCACAAGTGAAGGTATGAACCAAGGCTGGGTGACAGTGGGCTGTGCTTGGGGATTAGGTGAGGACCCATGAGAAGTGAGACTGGGGAACAGAGGAAAGATGGCAAGGACGGATGAGTTAGGCCCTCATTTCACACCAAGGCTTTGTCATGTAAAATGTACAACGAGAAGTCTATAAAATATCAACGAGAGGAATACTAAGGTATGTTTTGTATTGGAAGAATGAGCACTCTATGCTATAGGATATATAGGAAGAGGGACGTGAGCATAGTGGCAGAAGGAAGCCCAGTAGTGAAGCTGTATGAAAGCAGACAGGGAGTGTGTCTAGTCTTGCTGTGCAATGGGTATAAGACAGATGGTGGAAAATACACATCAGAGCTGTGACAGAAACGGACGTTTGACTTTCACCCTCTCTGCACAGAGAGAAATAGGAGGGTCCCATCTACACATTCAGCTCACACCCACATTCGCAATTTCAATGTGCTGCAAGGAATACATAGGTATGTACGTGTATGCACATATGCATGTGGCATTCTGCAAACATGTACACATGGATTTTCCTTTGAGAAAGCATGTGAAAACAAGCAAAGGAGTGAGTGAAGAAACAGAAGCATGCTGCCGTGTACAGAATACTTAACAAAAACAAGCAGCAAGCAAGATTTAAGTACTGACAGGGAGAAAAAACTGTGCTTTTTTGTTTTGTTTTGTTGCTGTTTTGTTTTTGTCTTTTGTGGATTTAAAGGAAGGGGTGCCAGCTGCCAGCCCTGACTTCTGCCGCCCTTTCCAGCAGAATCTCAAAGAGCTCACAGGAGGGTGGCTTAGGTTTGGGGTACAAGTCATATTTTCCCGAAGAACATCTGTGAGTCATGAAAGATTTAACCGTTCACACCACCCTGTGTTCTCTTTCCTAGGGATCACCCGTGAGGGCTCTCCCACCATCCTGCCAGGTAAAGCCTAGTTCACCCTCATCGGACTCTCCGAATGCTTTTTTCTTTTAATTCTCCTATGTCTCTATAGCACTATCTTTTTCTTGCTTTCTTTTGGGGTGCGTGTGTGTATGGGTGTGATGTGGTATGTGTGCATGGTGCGTGGACATATGTGTGCAAATGTTCACACCTTGTGTGCACATGTGTGGAGGCCAGACACTGGGTGCCCTCCTCTATTGCTTTTATCTTGTTTCCATAAGGCAGAGTCTCTCACGAACCTAGAGCTTGCCTCTTTTTTGTTAGACTTGCTGACCAGGGACCTCCAGGGGTCTTGTCTCCATTCTCCTCGGAGTTGGGGTTATAGGCATATATAGCCATGCCCAGATTTTTCTTTTTCTTTTGTTATTCTTCCAAGGCAGAGTCTCGTTCTAGCCCAGGCTGACCTTGAACTCATGGCAATCATCCTACCTCTGCCTCCCAGGTGCTGGGATTAAAGGCGTGTACCACCATGCCCAGCCAGTTCATGCCCAGATTTTAAATTTTTTTATATTTATTTTTATTTTGGACAGAGACACAGAGAGAAACAGAGAGATAGGGAGAGGAAGACAGAGAATGGGCACGCCAGCAGCCTCTCAGCCACTGTGAACGAAATCCAGACACATGCGCCCCCTTGTGGTCAAGTGCGGCATTGCGCCCTTGCATCACTTTGCACATGCCCAGATTTTTAAATAGGTGCTGCGGATCAAACTTGGGTCCTCATGCTTAAATAAGTACTTTTATCCACTGCATCATCTCCCCAACCCTCTTTCACCCTTGATATTACCTAAAAGACCGAGAAATGATTTCTTTCACCAATTTTATTCTAAGGGTTGAATGAATGCTATTTCCCCAAATATATAGGCAAATCTTCCCCAATCTTATGCTGGAGCCCATGATTATGGTGAGTAAATTGAATAAAAGAGAGCCTAGATTTCAAAGAAAGGAGAGCATTGGTCCATTCCCCCACCCAGAAGTGGTGGACACATGGGAAGGGTCTTCGCTCTGATTTCTCCACGGCACTGAGAATGAATGAATGGATTCATTTGACCCAGTGTTCTTCTTCTTCTTCTTCTTTCTTCTTGTTTTTTTTTTTTTTTTTGTTTTTGTTTGTTTCTTTGTTTGTTTTTTTTTTTTTTTTTTTTTGGTTTTTCGAGGTAAGGTTTCACTCTAGTCCAGGGGACCTGGAATTCACTCTGTCTTCTCAGGGTGGCCTTGAACTCACGGCAATCCTCCTACCTCTGCCTCCCGAGTGCTGGGATTAAAGGCGTGCGCCACCACGCCAGGCTTCCAGTGTTCTTCTTAACAATTTCATAGGTTCATGGATTAATGCACAGAAATTTGTGTCTCTGTCTTTTTTCTCTGTGTTTCTCCACTCAACTGTGTCCCAGATGCTAACCTAAAATTTGACACACATGTCTGTGAAACTTGTAGGGACCATCTTTGTCTTTTTTAAAATAATTTTTTGGTTTTTTTTTGTAATTTTTTATTTATTTTATTTATTTGAGAGAGGTCAGGCATGCTAGGGCCTCCAGCTGCTGCAAAGGAACTCCAGATATATGCACCACTTTGAGCATCTGGCTTATGTGGGTCCTGGGGAACTGAATCAGGGTCCTTTGGCCTTGCAGGTAAGTATCTTAACCGCCAAGCCATCTCTCCAGTGCCATCTTTGACTTTTGATTATGTCTCTTGATATACTCTGTGTGGATCTAGGATCTTGAACAACTAGCACAAATTTCATTACAGGGCTCGAGAGCCCAGATTTGAACTCATGGACAGCAAATAACTTCCGTGTCCAGAAGTATAACCAGCAACATCATAGATAATAACAATTCATTTGCTTTGTTTCTCTTCTTTGAGAATGTCTCTGAAAAATAACATATCCTATGGGGTTGGAGAGATGGCTTAGCTGTTAAGGCACCTGCCCGCTAAGCCTAAGAACGCCAGTTCCAATCTCCAGGTCCCACGTTTAGCCAGATGCAAAGTGAAGCAAGGGCGCAATGCCGCACTTGACCACAAGGGGGCGCACACATCTGAATTTCATTTGCAGCGGCTGAGAGGCTGCTGGCACGCCCATTCTCTGAATTCCTCTCCCTCTCCCTCTCCCTCTCTCTTTCTCTGTGCCTCTCTCCAAAAAAAAAAAAAATAATAATAAATAAGATATCCTAAACATTATTTTTTTAATAACAAATTAGCAGTTGCTTACTTGTGGCAGACACACAGATGTGATACTTTCCATATCACTAGTATATGGATTAAAAAAAACAATATAAAGAAGTGGAGGACAAGGGCTAGAAAGATGGCTTAGCAGTTAAGATGCTTGCCTGCCTCCAAAGCCAAAAGACCCAGGTTTGATACCCCAGGACCCACATAAACCAGATGTATAAGGTGGCACATGCATCTGGAGTTTGTTTTCTAGTGGCTGGAGATCCTGGCACATTCTCTCTCTCAATCTCTCTCTCTCAAATAAATAAATAAAAATTAAAAATAAAAATATGAAGTAGTGGGCAAGAGGAAGCTGGGAAATGTGTCAGCATGATAGGGAAAAACAGAAGGAGAGTCTTCCAGTACTGTACTCATGCATTCTACGCCCTTATCCAAACAGAGGTTGAGAATCAAAGACAGAGCCTTGAAGAGCAATTTTGGGGACCCCTTCCTGCACTCTTTGATTCTAAAGAGGATGAAGAAAATGATTTACAGCAAGGAGTCAATCAACTGCGCTCACCCCTCACTCCTTATGGAAACCAACGAGGACCACCCCAACAAGGAAGCCACCCACAAAGACCTCATCTTCCTTATGCTAGAATCCAGCAAAGAGCACCTTGGTTAGACCATCATGGTCCCCGTCCTGGTAACCAACAGGGACCACCCCAGTTCAGAGGCCAACAGTGGCAAACTCAAGGTCCCTGTCCCGGAAACCAACAGGGGCCACCACCTTTCCAATGGCACAGACCACAAGGACCGCCCCAGTGACATTACACCAGTAATCTTGATGTTGATGACAGGTATGAGTCAAATTTACTGAGCTTGAAAGGTCTTCGCTTCTATAGTTTTCAAATTATACTATGGAAATTAACGAAGTAGAAAGGTGTACGTATGGTGAAATGAGTCCTAGGCTCCACTTCCATCTCGGCTGTTAACAAACTCTCCAAGGCAGGTCTGACTTCAAGGAACACAGCTCTCGGTTTCTCTCTCTTTTTTTTTTTAATTTTAATTTTTATTTTTAATTTTAATTTTTATTTTTTATTTATTTATTTTTGGAGAGAGAGAGACAGAGAGAGACAGACAGAGAGGGAGAGGGAGACAGAGATGGGTGCTCCAGCAGTCTCTCAGCTGCTGTGAACGAAATCCAGATGTGTGCGCCCCCTTGTGGGCAAGTGCGGCATTACTCCCTTGCATCACTTTGCATCTGGCTAAACGTGGGACCTGGAGATTGGAACTGCTGGAGATTGGAACCAGAGTTCTTAGGCTTAGCAGGCAGGCACCTTAGCCGCTAAGCCATCTCTCCAGCCCTCGGTTTCTCTTTTTTCACAGTGATTACCTGTGCTAAGTTGAGTTGATTTGTGAAATACAGCAGTGACATCACTTTGATCCTCTGCCTGCTTGTGTTCCAGACTCAATGAACTCCCATCTCTGGTCTCCTTCTTCACCCATGCCTGCCTCACCCCCAAATGCCCAGATCCAGTGTCTCCACTAAATGATACCTTAGCATACTCCTGTTAGCATTGGTTAGACTCTAACACTTGCATTTAAGTTAGTGTATGTTCAAGCTCAAATAGAAGTTTACTGGCTAGGAAGGTACAAAGATGGATCTCAAAAATCACATCTTAACCTAACTCCTCACTACTATCCCCAAAAGCCACCACCTTCAATTCTTTTATCTTAGAAATGCTTGTTTGTGTATGTATATTAAACAATCAATTGTCTGTTAAGAACCACAGTTTTTATGCAGATTGGTATACTAATTTCAAACACTATTATTTTTCCTAAAATATTATTTATTTTTTAAGTTAGCTTAAAAGGAACAGATTTCCATATGGGATTTCCCTACATACTTCATTTTGGTTGCTTATCACTTCTGTCTTCACTTTCCTGCACCCTTCCACCACTGTACCCACAGGATTCCCCCTTCCAATGTTATTCTGTTGTCTCCCAGGCCTCTCTAACCTAAAACCTCTTTTATCCTGTCTCATGGGCTGCGTTTTTAGTTCCCAGCCCTATTTTTGCTTCCATATAGATACACATATTTAACAGTGAAAGGTTAGAACCTACATACAATATTTGTCTTTCTAAGCCTGGGTTATATTGCTTAATATAATATTGTCCAATTCTGCTCATTTTCCTGGACATTTCATAATTTAATTTTTCTTCACATATTAACAGGGTTCATATATGTGTAATCTGTTAATGAACTTCTAGGCTGATTCCATTTCTCAGCTATTGTGAATGTTTTTGACATCTTTATCAAAAACTTAATTTCCTTAGCTAAGGTGAGTTAATAGCTGGTTCTTCTCTTGTACTCTCTTAGCTTACATATCTGTTACTGTTCCAATACAATACTGTCCTTATCATGGTGGCTCTGTGACACAGTTTGATGTCAAGACTTTCAGCTGTGTTTTTTCTGCTTAGAACTATTTTAACTAACCATGGGCTTTTGTGTTTCCATTTGTTGGTTTTTATAGTTGTGTGAATAATGCCATTGAAATTTTGATTGGTATGACATTGAATCTATAGATTCTTCAAGTTTTTGTTATAGAAAGTTTTCATCCCCTTAGGATTTGTCTTAGATATTTTTTTTTTAGGTACATTTTTCTGATTTCTTTCTTAGCAAGTCCACTGTTATATAGAAAAGTTACTGGTTTTTGTATATTAACTTTGTATCACACCACTTTTGTGAAAGTGTTTATCAGACCCAGAAGTTTTTCATAAAGTCCGTGGAGTCTCTTAAGTGTAGATTTCATTTCATCTGAAAGTGAGGATAATTTAACTTCCTCCTGTCCAGTTTTTATCCCTTTAATATCCTTCTCTTGTTCTATTGTTCTGAGACTTTGAACTATTATGTTAAGGTAGGTTCCAGCTCTGCCTAGTTACCTCAGAATTTTTGCTAAATGCCTTCTCTGAGATGAACATGTGATTTCTGTCTTTAAGTCTGTTGATATGCTCTATTATGTTAATTGATTTGCATTGGCTAAACCAACCTTGCATCCCTGAGATAAAACCAACTTGGTCCTGATGTGTGATCTTCTTAATGTAGTCTTAAATTCAGTTTGCAAGCATTTTATTGAAGATTTTTACATCCAAATTTATTGGGAAAATTGGCTCTCAGTGTAATACTGTCTCATAAAATGTTCCTTCACTTTGTATTCTGTGGAACAGTTTGAGAAGTGTGGGTTATTAGACCATGTTTGAAGGACAGGCAGAATTCAGCAGTAAATCCATCCAGCAAGGAGACTCAACTAATGCATCAATCTCATTGCTTGTTGTGGGACTGTCTAGGATTTTTTTTTTTTTTTTTTTTTTTGCAGTCTCTGGCTTTAATTTTGTTAGGTCATATGCATATCCATTTCTCCCAGATTTTCCAATTTGTTGGAATAAATTTTCAAAATATTCCATGATAATCTTCTGGATTTTGTTTGGGGTCTATTGTAAGAACCCCCTTTTCATCTCTACTTTTATTGATTTGAATCTTCTCCAAAAAAAAAAGTCTGTAAAGAAAATTTCCACCTCAATTCAATCAAATACACAGATTTCCTGAAGTTTCATTTTGATGTTGTTTTCATTCTGTTGTTTGGGTAATTAGGAGACTTGTATTTGAAGTTGAATATTATTCCATCCTGTGGCTCTGCAATTCCTTCTTTACCTCTAATTTGTCCACAGGCATTTAGCATGCTTTTGGTTTTTCACTATTTTAGGATGTGTTGCTGTGACATTTATTTTTTTTTATTTTTTTTATTTTTTTTTTATTTTTTTATTTTTTTTGGCTTTTCAAGGTAGGGTCCCACTCTAGCTCAGGCTGACCTGGAATTCACTATGTAGTCTCAGGGTGGCCTCAAACTCACGGTGATCCTCCTACCTCTGCCTCCCGAGTGCTGGGATTAAAGGCGTGCACCACAACGCCCGTCCTAGACTTGTTATTTTTTAAAATATATGTTATTTATTTATTTATGAGAGAGAGAGAAAGAGAGAGTGAGAGAGAGAGAGAAAATGGGCATGCCAGGTTCTCTAGCCACTGCAAATAAACTCCAGATGCATGCACCTCCTTGTACATCTGGCTTTCGTGGGTCCTGGGGCATTGAACCACGGTCTTTTAGCTTTGCAAGCAAACACCTTAACTGCTAAGCCATCTTCTCCAGCCTGAGACTTGTCAGTTTTATTGATATAGAGATTAGGAGGAGCTGAACCAAGGAAGTGTTGGGCAAGAATGAGAAGTGCTGGCTCCTCTACCTCCTCCTGAGAACAACCTAGAAGGATCACCCAAAGAATGAGGCCAGCCGCATGGTCCCCTCATTATCATCCTAGGACCCAGTGAGACCCACCCCCATCTCCACTCATCTCAATTAAACATCATAGTCACCAACATGGAGCAAACGAGGATGGGCCTGGTTTATAGGCCATCCATTGTACCCTGAGGTTGTGGACTCAGATGGGAGCACCAGTGGTCCCACTGATGCACGGTGAGCGCCTCATAGTCTTCCAGTCTCCCGGGTAACCTAGATGTTGGTGACAGGTGTGGTCACATTACTCACTGAGAAGATTTTTCCCTTGTACACTTCTCAAACTAAAGTATGAAAATCAGTTACCTAAACCCATGTTAAAATGATCCAGTCCAGGTCACATTTCCATTGCTCATATCAGATGAACTGTGATGGTATAGGAAGACCTTGGCTTTCCAGAGCCTCTAAAATGCAATTCTACATTTAAAAGCTCAGCCCTCAATTTCCCCTTTCTTAATGATGACCTATGCTGGGTTGCCATGTGCTGTGAAGTTTCATGTGACCCCACTTTGGTCCCTTTGTGCGCATACTCCCGGGTCTTTCCATCTCAGGTCCCCACTGAGCACTCCTTCCCCAGGCCTTCCTCACACCAGGGCTCACACCCAGCCCTGCTCAGCAGTACCTTACGTCCTTCTTTCAAAGCTGTCCAGGCCTCTCAGCACTTACTGTTCAATTGACAGCAACTTCAGTTCAGCCTGAGCAAAACAAGACCAGACCAGACCAGACCAGAGGAAGCAAAGCTGAATTTAAAGTCACATCCTGTTCCAGACACCAACTTTAATTCTCTGTTTTAAAAAATGTGTTTTATTTATTTATTTGAGAGAGGGGGAGAGGGAGAATGGGCACGCCAGGCCCGCCAGCCACTGCAAAAAAAACTCCAGATGCATGTGCCCTCTTGTGCATTGGGCTTACGTGGGTCCTGGAGAGTCAAACCAGGATCCTTTGGCTTTGCAGACAAGCACCCTAACTCCTAAGCCATCTCTCCAACCCCAACTTTAATTCTCACGAATATCCTCTTAGAAACACACAGTCAATTGACCCACAAATGACAACAGGCTATAGAGGAAGGTAGGTCTGCATGGTGCTCAACTCTAGAACATACTTGTTAAAAAACCTCCACATCACATATAGAGATGGTAGATCTCAGCGGCCGTGTGCTCGTTGTCCTTGGTTTAATTTTGTTCCTTCTGAATTTTGGCTATGACTTCACTTATTAGTTTTGTTGTTGTTGTTGGTTTGTTTGTTTCAGAAAGTGATTGAGAAGATCATGTCCCTCAGTAGCTCATGCGCATGGAGCAGTGTGATCACAACTGTATCTTCAATATCCCAATAAATTCCTTAGCATGTACTTTCACATGGCTGCCTCTCTTTGTGGGTGTGGGTGACATGGGATTAGAGGACCTGAGGATAATGTGAGAACATCCAAAATCCCTTAAGATGGATCCTTGCATAAAGTTTGCCATCCTTTTGCACACATCCTATACCAGATGAAAACACCCCACTCTCCCATCCTTAGCTCGGTCAATTCTCATTGCTGTGGCAAAAATGCATAGGGACACCCCTTGTGAAGCCCCCACTGAGGAGGGCAAGGAGGATGGTCAGTCACAGCAGGAACCAGCCTAAGTGCAAGCTGATGAGCAGATGTGTCACTTCCCACGTTTTGGCAACCTACTAGGACCACCCAATATTGAGGTCAGCATCAAGGACCACAACTGCTTATTTTAATGTTTGTGTGTGTGTTATGTGATGTGTGTGTGTGTGGATGTGTGTGTGTGCGTGTTGATGTTCATGAGTGTGGACATGCTTGTGTTCCAGCACAGGGGTGGAGGTCTGAAGACAACTCCCGGCATCTGTCCTCTCCTTCCCCATGTGTGATGCAGGCTCCCTTATTGTTCATTGCTGCTTATGTCTGCCTAGCCAAGCCCTCAGCTTCAGGGATCCTCCTATGTCTACCTCCCGCCTTGCCTGGCATTATAGATGCTTGCTCTCGTGTCTGGCTTTTACATCGTTTCTGAAGATCACAGCTCTGGCCACCATACTTACACAACAAGCACTTTGATCCAGTGAGCCATCTCACCAGCCCCATATCTATGATTGATACTTTATAACGTCCAGAAACAACAGAACATATAATAAATATGAGGACTTTACAGAAAGTTAAGAATCTGTCACATTTTATAAATCCTGGTTCACAGGGAAAGGAATGTGATGTCTGCCTCTTCTCCCTAGATCACTCCTATATTCTTGCTCTTTGTTCAGACTTCTGTCCTCACCTCCTCTACATCGAATCCTCCATGCTTTATGAAAGCCTCAGTGGAGTTCACAACAGAATGTGCTTCACGGATTTAAAGCGACGGAACCTATGAGCCTCCTTTCATGTGAGGGAGTGCTGGGGATCTGCTCTCTGCTCCTCAGGCTGGTGAGGCCTTCATTGTACAGACTAACCTGTCTCCTCAACCTACGATCTCATACACGTTGCGAGGAAGTTGCCTCACGTTTTAATAATTATGACTTGAAGTATCCAGGATTCACAGCAGAGTACACATTATTCATGTTTCAGAAATGTACAACCCAGCCATACAACTCCTATGTAATTACAAAAAGACTCTTTTGCTTCCAAGATTTTATGCAGTCATGTAAAATCATATATATATATATATAGTAAAATTGTCCAGGGGAAGCAAGAGACAAATTGAAAGGGAAGAGATGAGGAAAAGGAGGATGGGGTCATGGGCAGAAGTATGTTCAACATACATTATAAGTCTACATAAAAAGTAAAACAAAAGCATTTAAAAACACGAGCAACATGTCTTTTTTTTAGATGTATGATTGATAAGTCAACAAAAAGAAATAGAAAATATATTAAACAATGCTTTAGTTTTCACATTTACAGAAAATAGGTTAATAAGATTTTTAGGAAAACAATGTTAAAAATTTAACTTGTGCCGGGCGTGGTGGCGCACGCCTTTAATCCCAGCACTCGGGAGGCAGAGGTAGGAGGATCGCTGAGAGTTCGAGGCCACCCTGAGACTACATAGTTAATTCCAGGTCAGCCTGGACCAGAATGAAACCCTACCTCAAAAAAAAAAAAAAAAAAATTTAACTTATGCTGGGTGTGGTGGCGCACGCCTTCAATCCCAGAACTCAAAAGGCAGAGGTAGGAGGATCGGAGTGAGTTTGAGGTCACTGGGAGACTACATAGTGAATTCCAGGTCAGCCTGAGCTAGAATGTGACCCCACCTCAAAAAACAAAACAACACAAAAACAAACAAATAAATTTACTTGTAAACTACTTAATTCCTTATATCTTCTTTCCTATTGTTCTTTCATACATACAAAAAAATTGTGGAAGGCAGATCCTGCTGTTTTCTATAAAAGTTATATTTTCAATCACCTATTTTCCTTTATTATTTTCTATTTGAGAACAATCATATGGAAGCCTGTTGCGAATTGGTCATATTTCCATTGGGTTACACTCCTGTGTTACGACTCTGCTGCACCCATTTCACTGAAGGCCATCTTCAATGGGGTTGTTGGTATTCACGGAGGGCTCATGAATGCACCAGTCAGTCTCTGTGGGGGACACTGCCTCACAGTCCACTGTCCCACCCTGTGCTCTTGCATCCCTTCCACCTCCAGTTCCCTAATGTTCCCATGGTCTTGGACAAGGGTTACAACTCTCCTTGAGTGTGGTGCTCTCAGCAGCCTCCAATTTCTACTTGGATGAATTTGGGTCTCCCGAGTGTCTGCCACCATCTCCCTGGAGGAGGGTCTCTGGCCAGCAGTGAGAGCATCACTCATGTTTCCTCTGCCTCTTTACCTGTAATGTTTCCGGGGCTATGGAGGAGGTGACAGACATGACTCATCTTGTGCTAGGAAGGAGGCTATGTTTTCTTGTTTTCTCAATGGTCTTGGGTCTCCCAATATGTGACACCATCTGTCAAAGCAGAGTCTGTAACAAAGAGTGAGAGCAACAAAGATGAAAGTGGCTAGACATTTAGAAGACTTTTTGATAGGCATAACCTCTCTCCTTTTTTTTTTTTTTTTTTTTTGAGAGAGAGACACAGAGAGAGAGAGACAGAGAGAGAGGGAGAGGAACACAGATAGAGACGGGCACGGCAGCAGTCTCTCAGCTGCTGTGAACAAAATCCAGATGTGTGCACCCCCTTGTGGTCAAGTGCGGCATTGCGCCCTTGCGTCACTTTGCATCTGGCTAAACGTGGGACCTGGAGATTGGAACCGCTGGACATTTGAACCAGCGTTCTTAGGCTTAGCAGGCAGGCGCCTTAATCACTAAGCCATCTCTCCAACCCAACCTCTCCTTTTAATCATAGAACAGTAGTAGTTTCCCTTTACGGTCTGACTTTCCACGCCATAGGCTTCTGAGTCAGTTCACAGTACCAGGCATGAGTTCCTTCCCACTGAGGGGGCCTCCTATAAATTCAGAGAGGAAATGATTCTCCCCTAAACCATTTGCCGCTAGTCCACCCATGGGTGCATCGTGCCTGACTGGATGAGTTTGTCACTTTTAGGAGCCACCACTTGGTCACCATTTTGGAGACGTTTATCCCTGGCAACCTGCAGGGACTTTTTCACACTATGAGACTAGCCAGTAGGAGTAGGAAGATGGCTTCCATCACAGTTACAGCTTGATCCTCAATGTCCTCACACCAAAGCCTGTGGTGGCTTCAGAAATAGGATCTTACCATTTACTTATGGTGGGGACAAAGTTCCTGGCAATAGCCTGGGTTGTTTTAGTGGCTTCATGGATGCCCCTGATCAACAAGACATTATGGCACTGGGATTTAGCAGCAATTGCCTACACGTTCTTTGGTGTTTGTTTTTAAAATGACAGGATGGGAGAGATGGCTCAGCAGTTAATATACTTGCCTGCAAAGGCTAAAGGCATGGGACTGATTCCCATCACCCATGTAAAGCCAGCTGCACCAAGTGGCACATGGCTTCTGAATTCACTTGCATTGACTAGAGGCCCTGGTTGCACCCATGCAGATTCATTCTCTCTCTATGTCTCCCTCCCTCTTTCCTTACAAATAAATAAATAAATAAGCTGGGCATGGTGGCACACACCTTTAATCTCAGCACTCAAGAGGCAGATATAGAAGGATCTCTATGAGTCTGAGGCCAGCCTCCAATTACAGAGTGAGATCCATGCCAGTCTAAGCTAGAGGAAGACTCTACTTAGGAACAAAATTTTATGTATATAGATAGATATCTCTGTCTATCTATCTATCTATCTATCTATCTATCTATCTATCTATCTGACATCTATCTACCATCTATCTCTGTATTCTTATTTGCAGGCAGAAATCTAGGCAAGGACAGAGCATGAAAAATCTGTTCCTCAACTTCCACTTGGGGTGTATCTCCTTCATGTCCCTCATGAGGGAGGTACTCCTGAGGGGGTCCCTCCTCATTTTTCCCACAGAAATCAAAGTTACTGAGCTATTTAAGGTAGAGTGGAATGATTTCATCTGGTATGTGATGTGTGGAAAAGGAAGGAAAGTTTTCTGGAAGTCTCCACCAAAAGACGTCTTGGATGTTCTCACATTTCGCCCAAGGCCCTGTGATCCTACTCTCACCCACACCCACAAAGAGAGGCAGCAATGCGAAAGTACATGCTGAGGGATTTATTGGGATATTGAAGATACAGCTGTGATCACACTGCTCCATGCGCATGAGCTTCTGAAGGGCATGGTCTTCTCAAACACCTCCTGAAACAACAAAACAAGTAAAGTCATTAGCCAAAACGCACAGTGAACAAGATTACAACAGGAGCAATGACAGCACAGCAACTGAGATCTAATCTCTCTTTGCAAGAGGTGGAAGTTTTCTCACAAGTGTGTTCTTGAGTTGAGCACCGTGCAGACCTATCTGCCTCTACAGACTGCTGTCATTCGTGGACAACTGACTGCGAGTTTCTAAGAGGGTGTTCATGAGAATGAAAGTTGTAGTCTGGGGCAAAAGTACAGAGGTGGGTTGAGAAGTGACTTTAAGTTCAGTTTTGCATTTTCTGGTCTGGTAGTGTCTTGTTGAGCTTGGGGTGAACCGAAGTTGCTGCCAATTGAACAGTAAGTGCTGAGAGGCCTGGACAGCTTTGAAAGAAGGACGTAAGGTACTGCTGAGCAGGGCTGGGTGTGAGCCCTGGTGTGAGGAAGGCCTGGGGAAGGAGTGCTCAGTGGGGACCTGAGATGGAAAGACCCCGGAGTATGCACACAAAGGGACCAAAGTGGGGTCACATGAAACTTCACAGCACATGGCAACCCAACATACATAATCATTGTGAAAGGGGAAAATCCAGAGTTGAGTTCTCAAATGAAGAATCACATTGCAGAGCCTCAGAAAAGCCAAGGTCTTCCTATACCATCACAGTACATCTGAATATGAGCAATGGAAATGTGATCCAGGATTGGGTCATTCATTTATTTTAAAATTTTTGATGTAGGGTCTCACTCTAGCTCAGGCTGACCTGGAATTCAGTATGCAGCCTCATCTTGGCCATGAAATCACAGAGATCCTTCTACCTCTGCCTCCTGACTACTGGGATTAAAGGCATGCACTACCACTCCCAGCTCAATGTGGTTTTATGGAATTGATTTTCACACCTTTTTTGAGAAGTGCCAAGGTGAAAGTCTTCACGTTGAATAATATGACCACACCTGTCACCAGCATCTAGATTATCGGGAAGATTGGAAGAGTGGGAGGTGCTCACCTTGACATGCACAGGTAGGCGTCTTCGGAAAGTGTATGATGAACATATATTATGGATTCTCTTGCAAAGATTACTTATGCCAAATCCACGTCCCTGACAAATATGTGTATTTGATTGGCTCCCACATCTGTTTGTGCCTTTGTGGAACCAAGGATGACTATCAGAGGTTCCTCCTTGCCAGCTTTGTGAGTGGCCTGATGTCTTTTGGTGTTTCTTAGCAGGCGGAGGTATAGAAATCCCCTCTTCTCTTGGTTTGGGTGACTCTTCTGTCTTTTGCTCAGGAGGGTGTGGAGAAGTTACTTTGTTGTTCTGTGGAGAGGCACCTGAGGAATCTTCAGCGTTTGCTGTCTGGTGTTCCTGCTTCGGCTGGTCATTAGTGTTCCCTGGGGGAGAAGAGGCACCTGAGGAATCTTCAGAGTTTACTGTCTGGTTGTCCTGGTTCGGCTGGTCATTAGTGTTCCCTGGGGGAGGAGGGACAGAAAGGAAGATCCCAGAGATAGAAGACTTTCTCTACTTCCCTCCCTGACCTTTCCACACGGCCCCTTCTCCCAGAACCTATCTGCCAACCGTCCTGACCCTGTGTCCTGTCTCCCATCATTCTCAGATTATCATCTTCCAGTGATGTGGAAACTGTCATATATGTATTCCTGGCAGAAGTGTGTGTCCTTATATTAGGCAAAAGTAAGGTTTCGTGCACCCTATTTTTCACACACGAGGTATCCAAAGACAGAAACCAATCACACCAAACGAGTATGAATAAATAGCAGAGGCGATGTCATTTCCATTTCAGAAATCTGTGTTAATTGCCTGCTGTGAGTTCACGACTGTGTCCTGGAATGAAATTAGAGCCAGTTGTCCAACACCTTAGAGATGCTCAGTAGAGGAATACATTTTTTTTTTTTTTTGAGGTAGGGTCTCACTCTGACCTGGAATTAGAGCCAGTTGTCCAACACCGTAGAGATGCTCAGTAGAGGAATACTAAGGGAGCTCCAGAGCTGGCTCAGCAGTTCAGGCACTTGCATGGGAAGCTTAAGCCCCTGGGTAGCATTCCCCAGCACCCATGGAAAGCCACATGCATAACGTGATGCTGCCTCTGAACTTCCTTTGCAGCAGCTAAAAGCTCTGTCAGGCCTGTTATTTCTCTCTCTCTCTCTCTCTTTCTTTCTTTCTCTCTCTCTCTCTCTTTCTCTCTCTCTCTCTTTAATGCCTTTAATCCTAGCACTCAGGAGATTGAGGTACAAGGCTCCCTGGGAGTTTGAAGCCTGAGGCTACATAGTTAATTGTACGTCAGCCTGGGCTCTACCTCAAAACAAAACTTAACAAAACAAAACAACAAAACAGAGAAACACAGAAATACCAAGGATACAAGACAGTAACAAAGATGACCCATGCTCTCTTCACTCCTTACAGAGAGCAGTGTGTTAACAGTGGGTTATTTTTCTTTTTCTTTTTCTCTTTTTTTGGTTTTTTGAGGTAGGGTCTCACTCCAGCTCAGGCTGACCTGGAATTCCCAGGACCCATGTAAAGCAGCTGCACATGGTGGAACATGTATTCTGGAGTTTGTGTCCAGTGGCTGGAGGCCCTGGTGTGCCCATTCTCTCTCTCTCTCTCTTTCCTTCTCTCTCTCAGAAATAAATTATCAATTTTTTTATAAAAAAAACTAAACAATAAAAATCAACCCAATCAAAAAATGGGATACAGAATTGAAAAGAGAATTTTGGAAGGAAGACATACAAATGTCTATTACACACTTAAAGAGATAGTCAACATTTTGGTCATCAGAATAATGCAAATCAAAACAAGTCTGAGATTTAATCTCAACCCCATCAGGATGGCACTCATCAAAACATTGAATGACTACAAAAGCTGGTAAGGCTGAGGGGAAAGAGGAACCCTTACCTACTGCTTTGGGGGTGCAAACCGGCACAACCACTACGGTGGTAAGTAAGAGAAATACAGGAATGAAACATGGTGATGAATCAAAAACTATCAAAACAGATATCTACACACCGCCGAGAGCTTAACACTAAATCAGACTGCCAACAGGCCTGCCAACTACAGGGAACATTGGAGAAGATTGTATGAGCCACAGAGTGAGTAGAACTATCCTGAAGAATGGTCTCCCTCCTGGCCAGAATCTGGAAGAAGGTCAGTCCCCAGACAGTTAGCTAGTCTAGTACCAGAGGGTGCTACACGAGCAACTGGGGGAAAATGTCCGACATTGGTCCAAACAACTTGCAGTCTAAGATACCCAGCAGGAAACACCTTGACGTAATGCTCATACAAGTGCAGTAGTGGTAAACAACTATGGTGGGTAACCAACTGCTCTTGATTTGGCTAATAGATCCACTCAGTGGAATGGAACTCATTGCTAGAACTGGGAAATAAGTCAAAACCAGGTACAAAAATAAGCTCAGTCTCCAAGAGCAAGATACCACCAAATGTGGGCTAGAAGAGAGCCAATGCATATAAAATTCCTTCGAAAACATAGATGGTCATCCCTTCTACCTAGTACTAACTTTTCTCTCTGTTGGAGAATTTGCTTATCTTTTTTCAGGTGGACAACGAACCTGAAGGGAGGATCAGCTAATCACACCTCACCAGCTGAAACCATAGAACAACGCAGGGGAAGGGCAAGAATACAGCATTCATGGCGATCACGACACCAGAAAAAGGCTGAAGGAGATAAACACAGAGAACATCCAACTCCAACTAAGCCAGATATCCAGAGACACAGAGGCTCCCAAAACCTCATCACTGAAACAGAACTAAAATGACCCCAATGTGGCTCAGGGAAACTCGCGGAAGAGGGGGGCGGAAAGATTGTTAGAGTCACAAGTTGGGGCATTATGCACAGAGGCTGGGGCCTACACCCCAGAACTCTTGACTAACCTCACAATGCATGACCCACATTCCCCATTGATGAGGGTCCCTTTGAAAGTGGGAGGACAGGGAGGAGGACAATGGAACCAATACTATGAATGTAAAATCAGAATAATAGAAATTTTAAAAAAAGAATGGTCTCCCTGCTATCCCACAGTGACTGAGTGAGGCCTTCATAATCCCACTGTGAACACCATAACCCGACGGAGGGCAATGGGATCTGGGGGAAGGAAAACCTGTCAAAATTGATAGAAAGTAGACAGGCATGGTGGTGCACGCCTTTAATCCCAGCACTTGGAAGTCAGAGGTAGGAGGGTTGCCATGAGTTCAAGGCCACCCTGAGACTACATAGTGAATTCCAGGTCAGCCTGGGCTAGAGTGAGACCCTACCTCAAACAACCTTAAAAAAATATTATAGAAAGTAAAGGGGAAAAAAAGCCAGGTGTGGCAGCACATGCCTTTAATCCCAGCACTCGGGAGGCAGAGGTAGGAGGATTGCTGTGAGTTTAAGGCCACTCTGAGACTACATAGTGAATTCCAAGTCAGCCTGAGCCAGAGTGTGACCCTACCATGAAAAAAATAAAAGAAAAAGGAAAAAGAGAATGATCTGTGGCTGGACTGGAGAGGTGACTCAGCAGCTTAAGCACTTGCATGCAAAGCCTAATGACCCACGTTTGATTCCCCAGTACCCACAAAGAAGAGCAGACATCTGGAATTTATTTACAGAGACTGGAGATCATGGAATGCACATTTTCTCTATCCCTCTTCTTTCTATCTCCCTCTACTTGGAAATACAAGATTAAAATATTAACAAAGAATTATGGCCAGATATGACGGTGCACACCTCTAATCCCAGCACTTCTGAAACAAGGGTAGGAGGATTGCTGTGAGTTCGAGGCCACCCTGAAATTACGTATTGAATTCCATGTTAGCCTGAGCTAGAGTGAGACCCTACCTTGAAAAAGCAAAAACATTTTTAAAAAATTATCTACCAGGTATGGTACTCAGGAGGCAGAGGCAGGAGGATTGTTGTGAGTTCAAGGCCAGCCTGAGACCATATAGTAAATTCGAGGTCAGCCTAGGCTGGAGTGAGACTCTAAATTGAAAAAACAAACCAAAACAAAATTATCTGTTGCTGTTCCTTGTTCTTAATTGATGTTCCCTCTCTTTATTTTCCTTTCAATTAGTCTTCTGAGGTTAAAAATTTGTAAGCTAGCCGGGCGTGGTGGTGCACGCCTTTAGTCCCAGCACTCGGGGAGGCAGAGGTAGGAGGATCACTGAGAGTTCAAGGCCATCCTGAGACTACATAGTGAATTCCAGGTCAGCCTGGACCAGAGTGAGACCCTACCTCGAAAAACCAAAAAAAAAAGAAAAAAAAAAGAAAAAGAAAAAATTTGTAAGCTACCTTCCTTTCATTTTTAATTTTAAACACGAGATCCCAACTTATTGTGATTCCAAAGAGTCTTGTTTCAGAAATCAATGCATCACTTTGACTTCTTTTTTGCCTGCTAATATTTAAGCGATCTAGCAGTTGCCTATGCATCCTTCCCTGGGAAGCACTGAGGAATTAGGTTTAAGCAGCTGCATCTTGTTGCATTACACCCAGGGGAGTTGTGGGATGTTCAGTTTGCTACAGGGTGACTGGAGACAGGGCAGTTGGGGGGACATGTGGATTGACACCTTACCTGAGGGGGAATGACTTGATCCTACGTCTGCCCAGCATCATCTCCTCAAGAACCCAGTTGGCCACAGATGATGTGCTCCTTGCAGTGTGACCAGAAAGATGACATTGTTTCCCCCTGTATATTCATGGATCTATTCTGAGTAAGGATATTTTAGCAGATGTCAGATTCACTGCGTATGTGAAAGGTGGAAACGTGGCACACTTCACTCTGGACTTGTGCGTTTCCTAGGAGTCAGACAGCAGGGGCTGAGTCGTGGCAGGTCACTCTGTTCATTGCATGACTGTCTCTGGCTTCTCCAGTGCTCAATGGGAAACACACCTGTGTTCATAGTCCTGAATAGAGGGTGTGTGTCAGGTATGCCTTTTCCAGTTGGGGAAGGAAGAGAGGGGTCAAGAGGAGAGCCAGGCAGCCTTGCTCCCTTTGTGTGGAATGTGACAGAAGCAGCAGTCCTGGTGGAATTCAGCCTTGACCTTGTGTTGATGAGTCCTGAAAGACAGCATGTGATTCTACTAAATGTCAGGCAGCTCCAGCCATTTCCCTTGACCTTGCCAGTGTTCACAATGAGTGAAGAGATCAATGTGTCATGAAAGAAAAATATCACCTCCACCCTCACTGGGAACATCGCAAACACATGCTGTTGAGGAGCTGACGGGGAGACAGTGAGTGACGAACTCTGAGGTCACGTCAGTGTACCGCTTGCAGCTCTACATTAGGCACCATGAAGGTTTTTGTTTTTGTTTAATTTTTATGAAATTTTAAAAAATTAGTACAATTTGGGCTGGAGAGATGGCTTAGCAGTTAAGGCACTTCCCTACAAAGTTTAAGGACCCAGCTTTGATTCCCCAGGACTCACATAAAGGCAGATGCACATGGTGGCACAAATGTCTAGAGTTTGTTTTCATTGGCTCAAATTCCTGGCACACCCATTCTCTCTCTCTTTCTCTCTCTCTCTCTCTCTCTCTCTCTCATTTTTTCTCTCTCCTTAATAAATAAAGAAAGAGGGCTGGAGAGATGGCTTAGCGGTTAAACGCTTGCCTATGAAGCCTCAGGACCCCGGTTCGAGGCTCAATTCTCCAGGACCCACGTAAGCCAGATGCACAAGGGGGTACATGCATCTGGAGTTCGTTTGCAGTGGCTGGAGGCCCTGGCGCACCCATTCTCTCTCCCTCTCTCTCTCTCTCCCCCTGCCTATTTCTGTATCTCTCTCTCAAATAAATAAATTAAAAATAAAAAATAAAATATTAAAAAATAAAGAAAGAAAGGAAGAAAATAAATAAATAAATAAATAAAATGTTAAGAATTTGTGCAATTGGTAACTAGTTTCATCTTTACTTTGTCACAAACACGTGCACTTTTCTTTGTGCCTATTCACTCCCTCATCTCTTCACTCATCTCCACTCCTGCTCTTCCATTCCTCAAATATCTTCTCTGTTCTTTCATATCACATATTTACTTGTAATTTTACATTTTCATTCTACCCGTGTGTTTGTGATGCATGTTGTACATAGGTTGGGAAGGACAGCTCTTCTGTTTTTATTTTGTTTTCTGCGTGAGATGTTTTCTCTTGAGTCCCCACACCCCAGTATCACACTGACAGCAGAAAACAAACTATCACACAACCAAACCAGAAATACAAGCGCACACTAAACCCTAACTGTTCATAGAAGAGATGCTGGCAAAGGTGTGCTGGCTCACTCCTGTAATTTTAGTGCTTTGTACGCTGAGACAGGAGAGTTCTGATGAGTTCAAGGCCTGCCTATCCTAATGAGAAAGACCTTCCCACAAAGAAAAGAAGGATTTTTCCAAATATTTCATGATTATTATTAACAATATATTATGACTGGAGACCTCATGTGCTGGGACTCGTCCTGTCCCCATTCTGCTGATCACCGTCCTCAGTGGGGCTGCAAGTATCCCCTATGTTGTTGTGGTCTGTCTGCTGTGGGAGCAGCCATTGTCACTGCAGTAGACTTTAAAAAGTATTTTTAGTTAATAAGATATATCTGTCTGCCTTGGTCCTGACCTAACAAGTGAATGAAGAAAGACCAGGAGGGCTGGAGAGATGGCTTAGCAGTTAAGATGCTTGACAGTGAAGCTTAACTGTCCAGATCCCCCTCAATCCAGACGCACAAGATGACGCAAGTGCAGGTTGGACATTTCCAGTAGTTGGTGCACGAGTCAGGAGTCTGGCAACAGTGGCTGAGGCCCTGGCGTGCTAATTCTCTCTCTGCGTCTCTGTTTCATTCTCTCTCCGCGTCTCTGTTTCATTCTCTCTCCGTCATAAGGGAAAGAAAGAAGAAACAAAGAAGAAAGAAAGAAAGAGAGAGAGAGAGAGAGAAAGAGAA
Source organism: Orientallactaga sibirica (assembly GCA_036365145.1). Lineage (NCBI taxonomy): Eukaryota > Metazoa > Chordata > Mammalia > Rodentia > Dipodidae > Orientallactaga > Orientallactaga sibirica. Next base: position 4,105,392 of record JAEOAD010002086.1, on the reverse strand, counting down.
AGAAAGAAAGAAAGGAAGGAAGGAAGGAAGGAAGGAAGGAAGGAAGGAAGGAAGGAAGGAAGGGAAACAGAGAGAGAGAGTGTGAAAGAAGGAACCAGTAGAACATGGAGCCCGCACAGCAGAAATGCAGGCTCTGACCTGAAACTAGACTCTGACATCCTCAAACCACCCTTTTCTGATCCTCAGTCATGCCCTCTGCTAGAGAGAACAAGTAAGAATCAAAGACACGTGAGAAGAAGGCTCTGGTGATTAAGTGTACATAACCACTGCTTCATGGCTGTTTCTTCTGATCATTCCTCTAGACTGAGAGAGGTTGTTAGAATGCACGAGAGAATCAACCATGGTAATCAGAAAAGTGCAGGGACAGGAAAAGACTAACGGATGGGGAGAGGAAGGCAAACAGAAGGTCGAAAAGATAGCGGATGATGTTAATTCATTGTATGACTCTCTGGAATTTTTTAAACTTAAAAAAAGAAAATAAAAATTTGCAAGTATGTGAACCATAGGTTGGAGAGATGTCTTAATAGCATGTGAAGCCTAAGGACCCAGGTTTGATTCCAAAGGACCCATATGAGCCATATGCACATGGTGGCACAGGCATCTAAGTATGTTTGCAGTAGCTCGAAGCCATGAAGTGCCATTCTCTCTCTCTCTCTCTCTCTCTCTCTTTTTCTATCTCTCTCAAATTAATAAATAAATAGTATGTAAGCCAGCATGCTAATGGTGTATCTAGAAGTTTGAAAGAAATATAAGAAAAATTAATTTTCAGAGAGGATTGTGTGACAATTTAATGTACAAAAAGAAGAAAGAAAGAAAGAAAGAAAGAAAGAAAGAAAGAAAGAAAGAAAGAAAGAAAAAGAGAAAACACCCTAACCCTACATTTCGTGGCAGAGCCAGGAAACTGGTAATGAAGTTCAAGTGAGGCCTCTCAGTTGTGTGGAATGTAATCTGAATGCCCTCATAAGAAAAGGACTTTTGGTGCTGGGGAGATGGCTTAGAGGTTAAAGAGCCTGCCTGGGAAGGCTAAGGATCCAGGTCTGATTTCCAGCAGCCAGACGTACAAGGGGACACAAGCAATGCGGAGTCTCCTTGCAGTAGCTGCAGCTCCTGGAGTGCTCATTTCTTCCTCCTTCTCGCCCAATCTCTCTCTCTCTCTCTCAAAAAATAAATGTGTAAAATATTTTTAAAAAGAGAAAACAGAGAGAAGGACATTTGAACAAAGAGACTAGGGATGCAGAGGGACAGAGGATGACACAGCATGGAAAGCTCTGGAACTTTTAGGGGATAAGGATCTGAAGAAAGTGTACCAACTGCCGGTTAAATTCTGGACTTAGCGATTCCAAATGTTTTTTTCACTTTTGCTGGACAACTTCCATAAATACAGACAATAAACCATGGTAATTCCATCCCCCATCCCTTATTTCCCCTCTGCCAAATCCACCCTCCATTGAATCCCTTCTTCTTTCCAGGGAGTCTCTCTTATATTTTGGTGTCATTATCTTTTCCTATTATCAGGAAGGTGCTGTGCACCTAGTGTCAGGCATGGTGAGATCATGAATATTAAGGCCAATTTGTGTCTGCAAGACAGCTTTGTAAGCAGTTCTACCCTTCCTTTGCCCTTACATTCCTTCTACCCTGACCACTGGACGGTGTGACACCGATGATTGACTCAGTGCTGAACACACCACTTCCCTTTCTTCTTGGCACTATACTGAGTTTTGAGTCACCCCAATGGACACCACCATTTGAAAAGAAGCTTCTCTAGCCAAAAGTGTAAAAAGCAATCATATACAGACATAAACATAAGTGTTTAGGGAACAGGTTGGTGGGCATAATGTGTCCATTAAGCCAGACAACAGTCGTCATTACTCTCTTAGGGCTTAAGACCGCCCCTGCCATAGGCTTTGGACGAGGTTTTCAGTAGCAGATATGTATTCCCGTCCCCAGAGTGAACCTCAAGTCCCCTTAGAGAACGTGGAGGTTCCCCAGTAGAGGAATGCCCCTCTTGTGCACCTTTGGCCTGGCCAGCCAGCTGCTGGGCTTACAGGGTCCACTGCTGGTGAACGCCATTGGTGACTTGTCTCGGGAAAGACTGCACGCTGTCTAGCTCCCTTCAGAGTTCTGACATCCAGTCATGAGGGAGGAGTTTTCCAAGGAGCTTTCAATTCTGTGTGAAACTTCCGTGGTTGCTCTGCCAGCCAGGCTGTGGAGTTCAGTGCCTTTGTTCCTGGACAGTCAGAACTTCCTTGTCAGCCATGGTCTGGTCTCTGCTTTGGTTGTGTCTGATGAATTCGTGGGTGATATTTCTACTTCACGTTACATTAAACGCTTCACTCATTGTTGACAGAAGAGAAATCTAGGAACGGCTTGAGTACAATGCTGTTTAGAAGAATCACATAGTCTCTAGTGATCCAGGAAACAGAGGACAAGGTGACATTCTCCAGCATGCTGCCACTGCTAGTGTCCCCAAAGCACAGGCAAGCCTGCCTGTCTCTCCTTCTTCCCCCTCTCTCTGGCATGCCTGTCCCACATGAAGATCTAATATAACCCTCTTGTCAGGACCTCTTTCATCCTGGTTTGTTCCCATATGGTATCCAGAATATTCAGACACTTGCTTGGCTATGTAGCATGCAGTCTTTGGACAGGGAGGTGACCAATGGTCTTAAGCAGCAGTGGAGCCAGTAGCGTTACATCTGGTATGCTAGTCCAGATGTTCCAACTGCACAGTACTGGCTTTCTGTTACAGGGGAAACCAGGTATTCTCTAATGGGACTTGAGGTGCACTCCATGGAAGGGAATATATTTCTGGTGCTGAAAACCTAGTCAAAAGCCTATTACAGCGGCTGTCATAAGCCCTAAGAGAGTAATAACCACTGTTGTCTGGCTAAATGGATACATTACGCCCATCAACCTCTTCTCTAAACACGTTTATGTCCGTATATTAAGGCTTCTCACACTTTTGGCTAAAGAATCTTCTCCCTTCAGATGTTGGTGTCCACTGGGGTGAATCAAATCTGAGCATAGTGCTGAGAAGAAATGACAGTGGCGTCGATGTAGTGGCTTAGCAGGGAAGGCCTTTGCCTGCAAAGACAAAGGATCTACATTCAACTCCCAGGACCCACAGAAGCCAGATGCACACGGTGGTGCACGTGTCTGGAGTTCGTTTGCACTGGCTGGAGGCCCTAATGTGCCCATTCTCTCTCTCTCTCTTTCTCTCTCTCTCTCTCTCTCTCTCTCTGTGTGTGTGTGTGTGTGCCTCTCTCACTCTCTCAATAAATAAAAAAAATTATTGATAATTTCCATACTTACAAGAAACCATGATATTTCCCTCCCTCACCCCCATTCCCATTCAGAACTCCACGCTTCATCATATCCCCTCCCTCTCTCCATGAGTCTCTCTTTTAATTTAATGTCATCATCTTTTTCTCCTATTATGAGGGTTTTGTGAAGATATTGCTAGGCACTGCGAGGTCATGGATATCAAGGCCAATTTCTGTGTGGACAGTTGCATTGTAAGGAGTCATACCCTTCCTTTGGCTCTTACATTCTTTCTGCCACCTCTTCTGCAATGGACCCTGAGCCTTGGCAGGTGTGATAGAGATGTTTCAGTGCTGGATACTCCTCCGTCCCTGCTTCTGAGCACTAAGTTGCCTTTTGGGTCATCCCAGTGGTCATCACCATCTGAAAAGAAGCTTCTCTAACCAGAAGTGAGAGTAGCATTAAAATGTGAATATGAACATTAAGTGTAGTGCTCTCAGGGCAGTTTGGTGGGAATAATAAATACATTTAGCCACATAAAGGAGGCTTTATATCCCTAAGGCTCATGACCTCCCCTGTCATAGGCTTTTGAATAGGTTTTCAGTACCAGGCATGTATTCCCTCCTATATAGCAGGCCTTCAGTCCAATTAGAGAGCAGTTGGTTTCCCCCAGAGCAGACATGCCACCATTGCACCCGTTTGGTCATTTGGTCTCTCTAGCCAAACTTGAAATTTCCAGGGTCCACTGTTTTCACCACTGATGACTTCTGTCTCCCATACAGCTGCATGCAGTGCAGCTTTTTCCAGCTTTCAGTTGGCTGGTCTACAGGGAGAAGGTTTTCTGCTCAGCACCGGCTTGCTTTCTCAGTGTCCTTGCCTCTCAGGCAAGTGAGATCTTCAGCAATAGGGTCTTACCATGTTTCTCAAGGGAAACCAAGGGCCTTGGCAATAGTCTGTAATGTTTTGGAGGCAACAGGGACCTGTCTGGCCAACAACTCACTGGGAGGTATCCCATTCCTGACACTGAAAATTTTCTAGTATCAATCTATAGCTTCTGGGTGTGCCATCATTCAAAAAAGAAGGTTTACATACGTCTTATTCAGAATATCTTGAATTTTCATTAACCCTCCCCTCCACCTTATTTTACACATTCTCTTCCCCTGGCCTCAATTAGGCCTTTACCTTGCCTGTAATCTGTTCTTCTACTTTCATATATACAATACCATCCCCTTAAGTCCTTCCCTCTCCTCCCTCCCTTATAGACCTTTTTCTAGCTTACTGGCCTCTGCTACCAATTTTTGGTTACAGCTCAAGTCTATACATTTGTAACTAGGATCCACATATCAGAGAAAACGTGCAACATTTGTTTTTCTGAGAGCAGGTTACCTCACTTAGTATAGTCCTTTCCAGATCCATCCATTTCCCAGAAAATTTCATAATTTTATTTCTCTTTACCGCTGAATAGAACTCCATTGTGTAAATGTACCACATCTTTATTATCCATTCATCTGTGGAGGGACATCTAGGTTGGTTCCATTTCCTAGCTATTGTGAATAGAGCAGCAATAAACATGGTTGTTCAAGTATCTCTAAGGTAGCGAGAAGAGTCCTTCAGATATATGCTTAGGAGCTCTATAGCTGGATCATATGGTAAATCTATTTTTAGCTTTCTCAACAACCTCCACACTGATTTCCACAGTAGTTGCGCCAGATGACATTCCCACCAACAGTGTAGAAGGGTTCCTCTTTTTCCTCATTCTCGCCAACATTAATTGTCATTTGTTTTCTTGATGGTAGCCATTCTGACATGAGTGAGATGGAATCTCAAAGTAGTTTTAATTTGCATTTCCCTGATGGTTAAAGATGTAAAACACTTTTTTAGATGTTTGTATGACATCTGTATTTCTTCTTCTGAGAACTCTCTCTTTTGTTCCATAGCCCATTTTTGAATTGGGTTGTTTGATTTCTCTTTGTTTTGTTTTTTGAGTTCTTTGTATATTCTGGATATTAATCTTCTGTTAGATGTATAGCTGGCAAAGATTTTCTCCCATTCTGTAGGTTGTCTCTTTGCTCTATTCACAGTGTCCTTTGCTGTACAAAAGCTTTGTAATTTCATGAGATCCCAGTGGTTGATGAGTGGTTTTATTTCCTGAGTAATTGGGGTTATATTCAGAAAGTCATGGCTTATGCCAATATGTTGAAGAGTTTCCCCTACCTTTTCCTCTAGCAGTTTCAGAGTTTCAGGTCTGATATTAAGGTCCCTGAACCATTTGGACTTGATTCTTGTGCATGGAGAGAGAGAAGAATCTATTTTTATCCTTTTACATACAGATATCCAGTTTTTCCAGCACCACTTGTTGAAGAGGCTACCTTTTCTCCAATGAATATTTTTGGCATTTTTGTCAAAAATCAGATGGCTGTAGCTGCCTGGATTAATATCTGGGTCCTCTATTCTGTTCCATTGATCTATGTCTGCCTTTGTGCCAGTACCATGCTGTTTTTGTTACTATGACTTTGTAATGTAACTTAAAATCAGGTATGGTGATGCCACCAGCCTGATTTTTGTTGCTCAAAATTGCTTTTGCTATTTGAGTTTTTTTGTGCTTCCAGATGAATTTTAGGATTTTTTTTTCTATTTCTGTGAAGAATGTCGTTGGCATTTTAATGGGGATTGCATTAAATGTGTAGATTGCTTTTGGTAAAATTGACATTTTCACAATATTGATTCTTCCAATCCAAGAATATGGGTGTCTTTCCATTTCCTTGTGTCTTCTGCAATTACTCGCTTGAGTGTTTTAAAGTTCTCATTGTGGAGAACCTTTGCTTCCTTGGTTAAGTTTGAATAATAAGGTACTTTTTTTTTTTTGAGACAATTGTGAATGGGAGAGATTCCCTGATTTCATCCTCTGCATGTTTGTTAATCTTGGGAATACTCATCATCCTCATTGCAATTACCAGAACGAGGCCATTTGGCTTCTAACATGTCAGGGCACCCAGAGATAGTAAGACAGTTTGGACAACAGGACGATCTACACATGATGAAATTAAAAGATATCATTGGACAGCATTCAACATGAAAGTAGTGGGACTGGGGCTGGAGAGACAGCTTAGTGGTTAAGGCACTTACCTGCAAAGCAACTACCCAGTACCCATGTAAGCCAGATACACAAGGGGGCACACACATCTGGAGTTTGTTTGCAGTGGCTGGCGGCCCTAGAGTGCCCATTCTCTCTCCTGCTCTCTCTTGCTCTCTCCCTCTCTCTAATAAATAAAGAAAAATAAACTATTTTTAAAAAGAAAATAGTGGGACTAAATAGCTGGGTCATAGGTGTAGTGTGTACATTGACAGTAGTGATCCTAGGGCTGGGGCACGATTCCTTCTGTGGCAACAGGAAATTTAAGAATGAGACCACTCAGTGGACCCATACATGGGTAACCAATTACATGCCCTGCATTATAGACACCTTTACACAATGATATGTGGAAGCTGTGGAATAAGACACCCCAGGAGGATGGGTGTGGTGGCTTTTTATATTATTATTATTATTATTCATGGTGAGTGGGCTGATGGCAGTGACATCATTGCCAACACGATCACAGCCACAGTGGCAACGGCAGTAATATCAACTAAACCCCATATGGAATTACAGGATCCTGAGGGTTTGGTCCCACAATATTGGAACTATTACCATATTGCCCTCAATGTTACATTGGCAGGACACTCCCTTTGGGCTAAATATGTCTGGTGCCAACATGTGGGTCGCCACGTGTACTATTCTTACTGTGAACAGCATAGAAAGGCAACTGCCCAGCATAGCCCAATAGTCAGAGCTTCTCTAAAAGATATAGATCAAATGAATATTCATGATGAAAACCCGTTACATTGCCATAGTACTGAACCCTGGTGCCAGGTCATGGCAGCTTCTGCAATTTATGTTGTGCGTATGTGCAGGACTGATGTCCGCACCAGAAGACATCACGGAAGTTCACCACCACGGGGAGCCTCCGGATACCCCCTTTTTTTTTTTTTTTTTTTTTTTTTTTTTTTTTGTTTTTTTTTGGTAGGGTCTCACTCTGGTCCAGGCTGACCTGGAATTAACTATGTAGTCTCAGGGTGGCCTCGAACTCTCGGCGATCCTCCTACCTCTGCCTCCCGAGTGCTGGGATTAAAGGCATGCACCACCACGCCCGGCTTCCCGGATACCCTCTTGAATGAGACAATGAAGATCTAGACTCAAACCTTCACATGCAAATACGGAGCAGAGACAAAACTTTTGTCAGGTTTTTTGCACCATAGACAAAACAGATGCTTGACCCTGCTGATGATTTTTGATGATTGTGATGATAGCACAGATGATGTGACAACTGATGATCCACTGGCTACCCCCACTGCTTATCCCTGGCCTTCCCATTGGGAAGCTGAACAACTGATTGACAGTTTTAAATGGGCACCAATCCTGTCACTATATGGGGCTCCTTGCCCCAGGGAACTGTTTGAATTATACCGAGATTAAACTCGACTAACTATACTATTTTATGTATAGCTGGCTTTCCTAATTTGCCATATTATGGCAAATTAGAAAGATGGAACTCACAGGTAATAGATATGAATGTCACTAATGACAGTTTCCTACCAGTACAAGATTGGCATAAGATGCTGACCTTGGGTACCCAGCATTATAAATTTCCAATTATCCTTACTATCCTGATGCCACAACCTTATGCCACTTCTGATGTTGATCCCCAGATAAATTATAAATGCCTTGAATATGATACCTTATGTGTCATGGCTATGGCAGCCCCTGGGTTATATAAATCTACCAAAACCCAGGTGTACCCTACAGCCTTATGTGTGCAGCATCCAGAGACTTTTCCTTTTATCATGAGCTATTTGTGGATTGCACATAATGTGATGATTATGTCCAAAGGCAATTATTACTTCTTATTCCCAAACAATGTGACAGCTACTTTCATCAGCCCCAATCGGCTTTGTTTGAATGGGGCAGCAGTAGACTGAATGTTCACAGTGACCCAACCACACCTACGACGTTATGTCAACATGACATATAATGCCATCTACTTTGCCAACCTGACTGTACCAGTATTTTTCACAACAGAATCAACAAAACCCGTGATGCTGTATGAGGTTGCAAACCCTGCTTCTTCCCTTTACAAGGGGATAATGAATACTACTAAAACAATTGCTTATATATTGTAATTGTGAGAATTCCCTAAGTACTATAATTAACATAATTTGTATAAAACTGCAAAAGAATAAGCTATAATGTTTGTTAGTACATTCAATTAAAGTTATTTTGGGGTATAAAAAAAGATCCTAGCTGGGCGTGGTGGTGCATGCCTTTAATCCCAGCACAGTAAGAAACACCATGAGTTCAAGACCAGCCCAGAGTAAGTTCCAGGTCCACCTGGGCTAGAGTGAAACCCTACCTTGAAAAAAAAGAAAAGAAGATCCTACCTAGTGGTACCCCGTCCTCCTTCTGATTTTACTGAGTTCTACATAGCTAATTCTCTCTATTCTACCATATTGGTCCTCCTGGCATGGACGAAGCTGCGTCTGGCCATCACCATGCATCCTTTATCCCTTGATTCAAATCTCCCTAAATGACACTGCTTTGAAGCCATCTTAGAATATTCAAAATAGGGCTGGAGAGATGGCTTAGTGGTTAAGGTGCATGCCTGCGAAGCCTAAGGACCCAGGTTCAGTTCTCCAGGTCCCACGTAAGCCAAATGCAGAAGGTGGTGCATGTGTCTGGAGATCATTTGCAGTGGCTAGAGGCCCTGGAACACCCATTCTCACTCTCTCTCTCTCTGTCTCCTTCTCTCAGAGGTGGAGTGGATAATGGGTGTGGATCTGCTTCCTCTCTCTATAACTAAGATGCTAAGTGTGGAATCAAATTCTGATGCCTAGCAGGGCCTAGTGGTGCTCACCTTTAATCCCAGCACTTGGGATGGCAGAGGTAGGAGGATCGCCATGAGTTCGAGGCCATCCTGAGAATGAATACATAGTGAATTCCAGGTCAGCCTGAGCTAGAGTGAGACCTTACCTTGAAAAACAAACAAACAAACAAGGCACGGCCACTCTGTGTCTGGAAGACAGTATTGTAAGCACTCCTCCCCTTCTTTTTTTTTTTTTTTTTGTTTGTTTGTTTTTGAGGTAGGGTCTCACTCTAGCTCAGGCTAGTGAATTCCAGGTCAGTCTGGGCTAGAGTGAGACCCTACCTCAGAAACAAAAAAGCATATATATAATCATATGTATTTATCATATATAATTATATATATATATTTCCTTTTACTGTAAATAGAAATCTTTTTAAAGTTTTTCAAATGGAAAAATATCAAGAGGGGCTGAAGAGATGGCTCAGCAGTTAATCCTGCAAAGCCTACCTACCCAAGTTCAATTCCCCAAAACCCACATAAAGCCAGCTGTACATAGTGGCACACACATCTGGAGTTAGTTTGCAGCTGCTGCAGGCCCTGGTACACCCATTCTCCTTGTCTCTATCTCTCTCTGCTTGTAAATAAATATATAAGTAAAAAGATTTAAAAATCAAGAATTGTGGAAGAGGGTTACAGGCTGAGCTGTGACCTCCACTGCTTAAGGATACTGGTGTTACAACCATTCTAACACTCCTCTAGTAATCTCAGTTGTAGTCTACAGTCAGGGAAAGATTTGTGTACCACATTCATGACATGTAAAACTCTCTGCCCACTCTTTTTTTAAAAAAATATTTTATTTATTTGAGATTGAGAGAGAATGGGCATGTGAGGGCCTTGGGCCACTGCAAACGAACTCCACATGTGTGTGCCCCCTAGTTCATCTAGCTTATGTGGGTTCTGGGCTCTTTAGCTTTGCAGGCAAGCACGTTAACCACTAAGCCATCTCCCAGCCCTCTTTTTAAAATTCTCTACAATATCCAGGCATGGCAGTGTACACCTTTGATACCAGCACTCAAAAGGCTAAAGTAGAAGAATTGCTGTTAGTTTGAGGCCAGCCTGGAGCTATAAAGTGAGTTCCAGGTCACCCTGAGATAGAGTGAGACCCTGCTTTATACAAACCAAAACAAAATAAAGGGCTGGAGGCATGGGTTAGTGGTTAAGGCGTTTGCCTACAAAGCCAAAGGACCCAGGTTCAATTCCCCAGGACCCATGTTAGCCAGATGCACAAGGGGGCACATGCATCTGGAGTTCGTTTGCAATAGCTGGAGGCACTGGTGTTCCCATTCTCTGTGTGTGTGTGTCTCTGTCTCTCTGTCTCTCTCTTTCTCTCCCTTTTTTGGTCAAAAATAAATAAATAAAATAAAATATAATAAAATAAAATAAAATAAAATATAATATAATATAATATAATATAAAACTGGACATGGTAACACATGCCTTTAATCCCAGTACTTGGGAGGCAGAGGTAGGAGAACCACTGTGAATTCAGTTTGAGGCCATCCTGAGACTACAGAGTGAGTTCTACATCACCCTTGGCTAGAGACCCTGCCTCAAAATACATACATACATACATACATACATACATACATACATACATACATACTTTCTTTATAACAAAGTCCAAAATCCTGAAGGCGGCTGTCAAGACCAACATCATCTGACCCCGTTCTCCAGACATACCTTGAGTATCTCCCTCCACCACTATCGCAGACAAGCCTCTGCTGTCCTGATGCCTCCCTCTAACGCTGAAGATGCCCTTCACCTTGCTACCTGCCTTCCTTGTACAGAACCAACCTCTCCCCAGACTCCTTTGTGATGTGTTCGTCTGGAGTCCTGGAGGAAGAATAAGTTCAAGTTGTAATTATGTACTGGCCAGTGCCTTCATCTCATTGTCCACTGTCCCCAGACCCGCACTATTCAACATGGTGTCCACAGGTCACCCAGACACGCCTCCTAAATCTACGTGAATTAAACCATGTAGAATGTGAGTGTCCCTTTCGCAATCACATTAGCCATAATTCAGGCACTGGATTGCTACATTCCAGATGCGACCCTGTTGAATAGCAGATGTAGAAGGTCATTTGCAGGAATATGGATGGAATTGGAGATTATGTTCAATAAAATAGGCCAGACTCAGGTAATTTGTTTTCTCTCCATATGTGAACTCTAGATTTCAGTTTATTTTTTTGATATTTTATTTATTTAGTTATTTACTTATGAAAGAGAAAGAGGCGGATAGAGAGAGAAAATGGGCACACCAGGGCCTCTAGCCACTGCACACGAATTCCAGACACATGCCCCACCTTGTGCTTCTGGCTAATGTGGGTCCTGGGGACTTGAATCTGGGTTCCTTAGGCTTCACAGACAAGTGCCTTAACCACTAAGCCATCTCTCCAGCCCTGCATTTGAGTTTATGTGTGTATGGGTACATATGTGTGGATCTTGAGAAGATAGGGAAAGATCTTAAGGAAGGAGCAGGAGGGAGGAAAAAGAGAGCATAATGGAATATATGTGACATGGAAGTAGAAAGGGAGTAGAAAGGTGCAAGGAGATTGGGGGAAGGCAGTGAGGAAAGGTGATCTATGAGAACATAAATACATACCTATAGATAGATATATTGATATATTGATATATATTGAAAATATACATATTGAAATATATATATGAAAATGCCATAATGAATCCCATTATTTTGGACTCTAGCTTAAAAAATAAATTTTAAAATAATAAAATAGGAGGCTGGAGAGGTGGCTTAGCAGTTAAGATGCTTGTCTACAAAGCCAAAGGACCACAGGTTGGTTCCCCAGAACCCATGTAAACCAGATGCACATGGTGGCACATGCGTCTGGAGTTCATTTGCAGTGGCTGAAGGCCCTGATGTGCACATTTTTCCTCTCTTTCCCTTTTTCTCTCCCTCAAATAAATAAATAAAAATAACATAATAAAATGGGGGGTCTGGACAGGTTGTTCAGTGGTTAAGGCACTTGCCTGCAATGGCTAAAGTACCAGGGTTCAATTCCCAGTACCCATGTAAAGCCAGGTGCACAAAGTGTTGCATGTGTCTGGAGTTTATTTGCAGTGGCTACAAACCCTAACACACTTATTCTCTCCTTCTCTGTATCAAATAAATAAATATTAAAATAATAGCCAGGTGTGGTGGTGCACGCCTTTAATCCCAGTACTCGGGAGGCAGAGGTAGGAGGATCGCCATGAGTTCAAGGCCGCCCTGAGACTACAGTGTGAATTCCAGGTCAGCCTGGGCTAGAGTGAGACCCTGTCTTGAAAAACAAACAAAAATAATAATAATAATGATAAAATAGGACTAGGGGACTGGGTGTGGTGGCGCACGCCTTTAATCCCAGCCCTCAGGAGGCAGAGGTAGGAGGATCGCTGAGAGTTCGAGGCCACCCTGAGACTACATAGTTAATTCCAGGTCAGCCTGAGCTAGAGTGAGACCCTACCTCGAAAAACCAAAAAAAAAAAAAAAAAAAAAAAAAAAAAAAAAGGACTGGGGGTATATCTCAATTGATAGAGTGCTTTCTAGAATCCACAAAACCCTGGCATCTAGCTACCCCAGTGAGATCCATTTCAGATGTGTTAGAACCAGAAAGAACAGGAGGTCCCTCAGCACAACCCAGACCTGCACAGGTAAGCAAGCTGTCAGTGGAGCTGCAATTATAGACAGTGCATTTGATGGCGCTTCTCGCCTTCTCCCTGTGCATTAAGATCACAGGGCTGTTTCTTTGTCCATGTCTAGTGGTGCATTCAAAATGGTAATCAATCTTTTTTTGGCCAGGTCTGATGGAGCACGCCTTTAATCCTAGCGCTCAGGAGGCTGAGGTAGGAGGATCGCAGTGAGTTCCAGGCCAGCCTTGGACTACAAAATGAGTTCAGGTCAACCTGGGGCTAGAGTGAGACCCTACCTCAAAAAAAAAAAAACCTCTTATACCTGATAGATACTAATGAGTACTATTTTGTATTTTTGTGGGTTTTTTTTTTCAAGGTAGGGTCTCACTCTATCTCTAGGCTGGCCTGGAACTCACTCTATAGCCTCAGGCTGGCCTCAAATTCATGCAATCCCCCGACCACTCAAGTGCTAGAATTAAAGGTGTGTGGCCACCACACCTGGTTTATGAGTCACCAACCCTTTTTCCTGCTTGGACTCTAGAAATCATATGGTCCACCATAAAATTCTGTCTGAAATCTTCAGGAAATTAAATTGGAAAGAGGGCTGGAGAGATGGCTTAGCAGTTAAGTAAGGCCTTTGCCTTCAAAGGATCCAGGTTTGATTCCCCAGGACAGATGGCAGATGCACAAGGTGGCGCATGTGTCTGGAGTTCGTTTGCAGTGGCTGGATGCCCTGGCATGCCCATTCTCTCTCTCTCTCTCTCTCTCTCTCTTCTTTCTTTCTTTCTTTCTCTCTCTCTCTCTCTCTCTGCCTCTTTCTTCCTCTCTCTCAAATAACTAAATAAAATATATTAAAAATAAATAAATAATAAATGGGAAAGAACAAAGAAAAATAACAACCAGCCAAACAGAAATAGACTTAGTTAGAATCTTTAAGAATCTAAGCAGAGGCTGGGTGTGGTGGCACATGACTTTAATCCCAGCACTTGGGAGGCACAGGTAGGAGGATCACCATGAGTTCAAGGCCACCCTGGGCTACAGTGAGACTCTACTTGAAAAAAAAAACAAAAACAAACAAACAAACAAACAAACAATATATATATATATATATATATATATATATATATATATATATATATGAATGTATATATATATATAGAGGACTTGGAGCTAATCTCTCTGAAGAAGAATAAAACCATGTGTCCCAATACAATCTCATCATAAGATCCATAAATGAAAAGGGATTCAAAGCTGGGCGTGTTGGCACATGCCTTTAATCCCAGCACTTGGGAGGCAGAGGTAGTAGGAGGATCACCGTGAGTTTGAGGCCAGCCTGAGAGTACATAGTGAATCCCAGGTCAGCCTAGGCTACAGCAAGACCCTACCTCAAATAAAAAAACGGGGGGTGGGATTCATAGCATATTGCATAAAAATCTCAAACTAATGAGTTAGTGATGTGTGTACAAATTATTACACCAAACAGTGGTGCTATTTGTTAAAGTTGTTAAAGTAAATTAAAGTGCAAAAGGGAACTTTCCAGCTGATTTGGTTTAAGTAACTCGTTTTATGAAAGGAACCTGGGTGTGTAAGAGATCAAGCACCCTTAAGTACAGCTACACTTCAGAATCCCATCTCCCCAGCTCGCAAACCCACACACCACCTAACGGATTCATTGCTTCCACCCGATCGATGCATTTGCTCTTCAAAGTACAAGCATGTGTACTCTTACATAAACGCCTATGTAGCTTTCCACAAATGTCTAATGAAATCATAGAAATAGCCTAGGAGCTGTCTGTGCTCCTTCACTAAACCAAACTGGGAGGCGAGTAAGTTGTCTGTGTGGTGTGACAGAAAGGTTTGCACTTCTGGAATTCCCAGAACCAGCCATGGTCTTAAATTGCAATAGCTAAGAGGACTTGAGATAGTTAACCAAGGAGAAAGCACCCTGGATCATCTTCATGAGACCAAAGTAAATCACAAGATGTTGAATGAAAGCTGGAGAGATGGCTTAGCACTTAAGGCGCTTGCCTGCAAAGCCAAAGGACCCAGGTTCGATTCCCCAGGACCCACATAAGCCAGATGCATAAGGTGGCACATGCATCTGGATTTCATTTGCAGTGGCTGGAGGCCTTGGTGTGCCCATTCTCTCTCTCTCCCTACCCCTCTCTCTCTCCCAATTAAATTAAAAAAACAACAAGATGTTGAATGTATCAGGGTCATGTACTAGAATGTGAGACTCCCCCGGCCATTGCTGGCCGTGAAGATGAAAGAGGACCAACGAATGTGGACAATGAAACCTAAGACTTCCCAGCATCCTCCGTCAGGGAACTCAGCCCTGACACGTGGATCTAAGACTCAGTGAGACCCATTTTAGACTCGGGGCTACAAAACCATATGACAAGAAACCATGCTGTTTTAGGCACAAAGTCCATAAGTTCATTTGACATAGTAACAGTAAAAAAAAATAAAATAACAACTATATTCTTCAGGTTCTCCCGTGGGCCCAGCATGTGCTGGATTCTGTTTATAAAACATCATCACAGAGTGCTGGGTGTTGACACCAGGAAATCAAACAGTATCTTCCCTTCTAAAATAAACCACTCTTGGGCTGGAGAGATGGCTTAGGGGTTAAGGCGCCTGCCTCCTAAGCCTAAGAACACTGGTTCTAGTCTCCAGCGGTTCCAATCTCCAGGTCCCACATTTAGCCAAATGCAAAGTGACGCAAGGGCACAATGCCGCACGTGACCACAAGGGGGCGCACGCATCTGGATTTCGTTCACAGCAGCTGAGACACTGCTGGCGTGCCCATCTCTGTCTTCCTCTCCCTCTCTCTGTCTATCTCTCTCTAAAAAATAAATAAATAAATAAAAATTAAAAATTAAATAAAATTTTTAAAAATAAAATAAAATAAACCACTCTTGATTTCAAACATTTATTAAGTGCATACTACGTGGAACAGAGTTAAGAGATCCCTGTCCCGCTGTCCCAGCCAAGTGCAATTCTGAACACTCCTCCTTGTTCTTTGTCCTCAGCTGGGGTTATCTTATATTTCTATCATTTTCTACAAATGTTTATGCAATATCCAATAATGTAGTGGCAGACTTCTCAAAAGTTGGAGTCTTCTCAGAGAGTTGTACCCAGCACATGACACTCGCGGCCAATGGAGACTTTGATCCCGTTTCTAAATAAACAAATAAATAAAGTGAGTTATCAAGAAAACCTAGTGCTCTAAAGATCTGGCCTGTCTTTTGTCACTTAACACATCTGGCTTGGACACGAGATTTAGTGTTTTTATATCTAATTCCTTATTCTCCCTCCATCTACTTGTGTCTTAAATGAGAAATCCACATGCTGTCCTGGAATCAATTCTATTGCAAGAAGAAACCTCATCAAGGAATTTCAAAATAAGCCAAGAGAAAGGTAAGGTATTAAGACTAGAACTCAAAAAAGAACAAAAAAACCAGGACTGTAACTCCATGGCTGGTGTGCCATGGCATACACATATAAGTACGTAAATAAATACATTTTTTAAATTTTTATTTGCAAGCAGAGAGGCAGAGGGAGAATGAAAATGAGAGAGTAAATGGACATGCCAGGACCACTTGCCATCTTAAATGAATACTAGACACGTGCTCCACCCTGTGCATCCTGCTTTACATGGGGCCTGGAGAATGAGCCCAGGCCATCAGGCTTTGCAAGCAAGTGCCTTTAATCAGTGAGCCATCTTTCCAGGTCAAATATTTCTTTTAAATAACTAGAACTCCTGATTCAGAGATCTGGCTGTGGAATTTTTGTTTTGTTTTGTTTTTTCGAGGTAGGGTCTCACTCTAGCTCAGGCTCAGGGTGGCCTCAAACTCACAGCAATCCTCCTACCTCGGCCTCCCGAATGCTGGCATGCGCCACCATGCCTGGCTTTGGAATTTTTAATAGAAAAAATGTGGTGTCTTAGATAAGATCCACAGATTGAACTAGAATCAACACCTTAAAATAGAAAGAGCTGGGCAGAGGCAGAGGTACGAGGATCATGGAGAATTGAAGGCCACCCTGAGACTACATAGTGAATTCCAGGTCAGCCTGAGCTAGAGTGAGACCCTACCTAGAAAAACCAAAGAGAGAGAGAGAGAGGCTGGAGAGATGGCTCAGCAGTTAAGGTGTTTGCCTGCAAAGCCAAAGGACCCCAGTTTGATTCCCTAGGACCCATGTAAGCCAGATGCACAGGGGGACACATGTGTCTGGAGTTCATTTGCACTGGCTGGAGGCCCTGGCACACCCATTCTCTCTCTTTCTCTCTCTCATAAATAAATAAATAATCTGGGCATGGTGGCTCATGCCTTTAATCCCAGCACTCAGGAGGCAGAGGTAGGAGGATCACCATGAGTTCGAGGCCACCCTGAGAATACAGAGTGAACTCCAGGTCAGCCTGAACTAGAGTGAGACCCTACCTCAAAAAAACCAAAATAAATAAATAAATAAATAAAATATATTTTAGAAAGGCATAAACCATTTTAAAAAGAGACAGAGCGGGTGCTGGAGAGATGGTTTAGCAGTTAAGACACATGCCTGCAAAGCCTAAGAACCCAGATTCTATTCTCCAGGTCCCACATAAGCCAGATGTACATGGCAGCACTTGCATCTGGAGTTTGTTTGCAGTGGCTAGAGACCCTGGTGCACCCATTCTCTCCCCCCTCTCTCTCCCCCCTCCTCTCTGTTTCTAATAAATAAATAAATAAATAAATAAATCTTTAAAAATAAAAAGAGACAGAAGCCAGATGTGGTGGTGCATGCCTTTAATCCCAGCTAGACTGACACCCTACCTCAAAAAAAAGGGGAGGGAGACAGTCAGGAAAGAACTTGATAGAACTGGCTAGAGCAGGCCTGAGGGGGGGAAGCTCTTGTCCTTGATCTCCTTTTCAGATTTTACAGTAGATCTCAGCATCTGGCAGAGAGTTTCAAGTTTGAAACCCTTTTCCAGGAGATTTAAAATCAGCAACAAAAAGGATACCAACTCTCTAGAAAGACGTCAGATATAAAGATACTTACAAAACTTCACTGAGGCAGACTCAGTCCTTTCCAGGGTGGTGCCAGTCTGCTCTGCAATTAAACAAATAAGAAATGGGCTGGAGAGATGGCTTAGCAGTTAAGGCACTGGCCTGCAAAACCTAAGGACCCAGGTTTGATTCTCCAGGTCCCACGTAAGCCAGATGCACATGGTGACGCATGTGTTTGGAGTTCATTTGCAGTGGCTGGAGGCCCTGGCACTCCCATTCCCCAGTCTCCAACCTCCCCGCCCCCGTCTCTGTCTCTAATAAATAAATAAAAAGAAAATGAAAAAGAAATTGTTTCCATTCACTTTCAACCCCAACCATCACCGTAATAGCCAGGGGCAGCTTGAGTAGATGTGAGGCTGCAGTGAGTCTGACCATCAGCCCTCCTTCTCCTCACTTCCAAGGCGCTCTGCCACGGCTAGACTCCCAGCAGTGGACATGGGATGCCAAAAGCCCCATGAGAAGGAGTTCAGGAAAGGCTTGGTTTCCGCTCACATCACGAGCTCCTTAGAGTAGCACTTGGCCTGGGCATAGCTTCATGTGCTGGGGCCATATTCTTCTCTCCCAAGAGTATATTTACAAATTTTAAAAAGGGAGCGGGGGACTGGAGAGATTGCTTAGTGGTTAAGGCACTTGCCTGCAAAGCCAAATGACCCAGGTTCGATTCTCCAGGACCCACACAAGCCAGATGCACAAGATGGTGCATATATCTGGAGTTCGTGTACAGTAGCTGAAGGTCCTGGTGTGTCCATTCTCTCTATCTACCTCTCTCTCTTTCTCTCTCTTCTCTCTCAAATAAATAAATACAAATTTTAAAAGAAAGTATATTTAGTTGACTGAACATGGTGCCCACTGAAAGAGTTATAAACAGGGGCAGAGTAGCCAAGCTACCTCTTCCGTGTGTTCTGACATCCTTCCACAGAAAAATACCTCAGCAACCTTAACTCTTAGTTCAATTATCACATCAGAAAGAATGACATGATCTAAATATATGGGCATAAATTCCAGGACTTAAAATGTTAAAACCAGGGCTGAAGAGATAGCTTAGTGGTGAAGGTGTTTGCCTGCAAAACCAAAGGATCCTGGTTCAACTCTCCAGGCCCCACATAAGCCAGATGCACAAGGTGACACATGCATCTGGAGTTTGTTTGCAGTGGCTGAAGGCCCTAGTGTGCCCATTCTCTCTCCCTCTCTCTCTCTCTCTCTCTCTCTCTCTCTCTCTCTCTCTCTGCCTCTTTCTCTCAAATAAATAAAATAAAATAAAATAAAATAAAATAAAATAAAATAAAAATGTTAAAACCAGCTGGGTGTGGTGGCACATGCCTTTAAGCCCAGCACTTGAGAGGCAGAGATAGAAGGATTACCATGAGTTCAAGGTCACCCTGAGACTACATAGTGAATGCCAAGTCAGCCTGGGCTAGAGCAAGACCCTACCTCAAAGAAAAAAAAAAAAAGTTAAAACCTTGGCCTGGAGGGATAGCTTAGTGGTTAAGTCACTTCCCTGCCAAGCCAAAAGACCCAGATTTGATTCCCCAGGACCCACGTAAGTTAGATGCACAAGGTGACCCATACATCTGGAGTTCTTTTGCAGTGGCTGGAGGCCCTGGCACTCCCATTTCTCTGTCTCCCTCTCTCTCTCTCTGACTCTTTCTCTCTCAAATAAATAAAAATAAAATATTAGGCTGGGCATAGAGGCTCACACCTTTAATCCCAGCACTCGGGAGGCAGAGGTGGGAGGATCGCCATGAGTTCAAGGCCACCCTGAGACTACATAGTGAATTCCAGGTCAGCCTGGGCTAGAGTGGAAAAACCAAAAAAAAAAAAAAATTAGGCCAGGCGTGGTGGCTCACGCCTTTAATCCCAGCACTCAGGAGGCAGAGGTAAGAGGATTTCCGTGAGTTTGAGGCCACCCTGAGACTACTTAGTGAATTCCAGGTCAGCCTGAGCGGAAGTGAGATACTATCTCAAAAAAAAAAATTTTTTTTTATAGAAAGTGCACTGAGGAAAGGTGCACAGTTTCCTCAACTTTTTTAGAGAAAGGTTGGTACAAGTTTAGTGCACATAAAGCAGCACAAGTCTCCCCAAATAGGAGTTACCACAGGACATTCCTAAGACATGAGACACAGGCAAGGTAAGGGACCCTACCTGTGGCCTCACTGGCTTCTTCCAGAAAGCTGGAGGTGGTTGTCTCGATGTCAGTAAAGAGCACTTGGGAAATAAAACAGAAGACACGTGTGGTCACTAGCTGAAGGGGGAAAAGCAGGAATGCAGGAGGAGTCAGGAAAAACAGGGGCCTGCTTTGACCACACCCTCACTCACCAGAAGGCTGTGGGTTCTGCTGATACGTGGTCTGGTGTAAGTCAATGGCTGAGTTTTGGCCCATGGTTACCTCTAGACCAGTGGTTAACTGCACTTCATCCAAAACCCCTGAGTCAGGAGTCAAGTCCTCTGGGCCACTCACTGGTTCCGGTGGGTCAGTGGTTGAATCCAGTGGGTGACTGGTTG